>CM023947.1:1725384-1768844 GCA_013407115.1 Glycine latifolia
GTACTAATATTTTATTTATACCATATTTTATACAAAATAATATTTCCTTATGTGCCTTTTATATCCCTTTTATATTTTCTTATTTTTCCATTTTAATATTGGTTTTTTGTATTTTATTTTTATAAAAAGAAATTTTTACAATTCGGTTCTTACGACTTTAAACAGCTGCACGACTTCAAAGTCGTATGCAATTGCTAATTGAAACCCAGCATTTTATTAAGTATACTCCCATGTTTTATAATTGAAAATTATTTATAGTTTTATTTTTTTTTATTACGGTTGTTACGACTGAGGATTGCTAATTGAACCTCCATTTTTTTAGTATAGTGCCGAATGTTTTGTTTGAAATTGGTAATAATTTTATATTATACTGAAATAATAACGGCGGGGTAAAAAAAAGTACAAATAATTATATTTGTCAAAATTCATTAACAAAATCAACATATATAATGAAGAAAATGAAAATGAAAAAAATTAAATATATGTTATTTCACAAAGTTAAAATTATTACCAAAATATATTAATCCAACAAAAAATGTCTAAAAATTTAACATATATATCATTAATACAACAATTTACAAAAATGATTAAAATATATTAACATATACTTTTATTTCGTTTTAAGTTGGTGAAATAAATATCTGAAAGTAAATAATAAATGTAATATATATTCAATTGAAATTTAGTTTTTTAATAAATACAAGGGTACTAATATTTTATTTATACCATATTTTATACAAAATAATATTTCCTTATGTGCCTTTTATATCCCTTTTATATTTTCTTATTTTTCCATTTTAATATTGGTTTTTTGTATTTTATTTTTATAAAAAGAAATTTTTACAATTCGGTTCTTACGACTTTAAACAGCTGCACGACTTCAAAGTCGTATCCAATTGCTAATTGAAACCCAGCATTTTATTAAGTATACTCCCATGTTTTATAATTGAAAATTATTTATAGTTTTATTTTTCTTTTTATTTTTATTACGGTTGTCACGACTTCAAAGTCGTAGAGGATTGCTAATTGAACCTCCATTTTTTAAGTATAGTCCCCGATGTTTTGTTTGCAATCGGTAATAATTTTAAAATATACTGAAATAATAACGGCCGATAAAAAAGCGCAAATAATTATTTGAAGGAAAAATTCATTAATTTTACTACTACTATAAAATTTAATTATCATAATTAACTAACATTATTAAATTTATTAAATAAATAAGACAAACAAATTAATCAAACTGCTGCATTTTGTAATTTTTTTATAAAATTGTAATTAATTAATTATTTTGCCTTGAAATTTTTAAAATAAAATCTTGAGAGCAAACTCATTTGAACCATGGTCCTGCTACTTTGTTATGGGAATATCAAAAGTGTTCCTGTGATGGATTTATGTCTCCTACAATTGATAACATCATTACACAATAATCTGTTGTTAATTAAATGGTCAGAGAATGCGATCAAGTTGAGCGCTTCGAACGTGTTCCTGTATTGGAGGTGCCAAACACCAGCATTTGACAATACACGTTCTACAATTTAAAATAGGACTTCTATACTGTGGTTTTCTGTACCAATTGGTGTAGTTACTATATGGGTGTTTTGTGTTGACAAATAAAGGTAGGATATCGATGACACGTTTGCTGGGTATTAGTAAGACTATAAAGATATTGTGTAATAATATGGTCAGTTTTTCGAAGAAAAACAACTGTTAATTTGCTGCATAATAATAAATTTGGTCAAAATTATATAATCTAATCATTTTTAAAATAGTCATATACCAAAATTTCGCTTATAGTCATCGGGATAAGAGATTAAAGTCAACTAAAGGCATATATTTATAAGCAACCAAGTGTCCCACTTGTATGAACCAAACCATTGTAAAAGCTCCAACACCTGCCTGTTGGACAAGCAGTCAAAACTTGGTCCAACAACATCACCATATAAAACTAAGTCACAAAAATTGAATCAAATATTTTTGTGGGACATGATCTAATTAGCAAAAAAGTAAATTGATTTCTAAACATTATGAAATGACTGTGGATCGAGTGCCAAGCTGGTTCCAATAGGCATTTGCATTAGCCATCAGCTCTTCTTTCCTCTCATTGTGTTCTCCCATAAGCAATTCCATTGCAATCTTCATACGCAGTAGCCTAGGATCAAACTATTAAAAAAAATTGTATTTTGAGATGATGTTACGTTAAGGGCAATCAGCCAATATGGAATAAATTAGGAACCAAATTATTATTGTATTGACCTCTGCGGTGATATTATTCAAATTTAGAGCATCTTCCATCATCATCCAATGCATGACCCATGTTGCAGAGTTGTCACTGCAATTTGTAACTTATTACTTTTTTATTGATATTGTATTTTGTTAACTGAAACATTACCAGAACAAATTTGCCCACGTACTGTTTTGCATCACATGGTATCCCAATCAGGTCATGAACTTCCCATTCATGAATATGTGGTGTACTCTTCAAGGAGACTTTGTCAGGGAACATAATTCCCATTATTGTAGAAATGGCTTGACACTATAGGACGAAATTAATGTTTTAATTAAAAATAAAATATTATGTAAATGAAAAAGTACATTTAACCAAAATGTAAAGTAAATAATGCTTATTTAGCTTACCACGACATGCATGTTCGCCTTTGTTTGTTGATATTCATCTTCGTCTAAGTTGGAACGGAGATGGTATACCTTGTGTGTATTTAGATATATGACCATCAAAGAAAATTGGTTTTTGACGTCGACCAACGGTACATAAATCTACAACAACATAATGGAGTTACATCAAAGCGCCAAAATACCTTCATCCTGTAATTAATAAAGCAGTTCTAGGCCAATACCACTGATAGTTCGTCATATACGGGCATTCATTGCTCACCATACTTAACCAATATTTGGCACATGGTCTTTCCATCTAAGATGTCCTTCTGTTAATGTCAATGGTTAGGATACACAAATTGTACGTTAACATAATTTATTGGAATTAAGCAGAAAGGTTTGGCGTAATATACTGCAAAAAATGGACTCATGCACCACACTGTTCAGTTTGTTTTTGATGACTGCTTTTTGGTAATGACCAACGACATAAAATGAACTATCTGTTTTAAAAGCATGATGATGTCAGCTTTGATCAGGCATTGTCTACATTGAAAGTGTAATAGCAAGATAATGGTTGGTGACATACTACATACCGAGGGTCTTATTGGGTTCAATGGAGATAGACTACGAAAATCAAGCCTCCATAATATCTGATGGCCTATTACCACAAGGATATCACTGCAAAGTAAACATTATGAACAAACAGAAGAGTGTGTCAGTTATGGGTTTGGCATGTCAATAAAATTGTAAAAAACAAAAAGTTTGCCCCTTACATAAACATACCACATTATCGTCTATATAGCGTAAATTATTTTTATTGTGTGAATAACACAACCTGATAGCTTAGAAGGACAATTTAGCTTACTATTTATCCATTGACGCGTTAAAGACATATGCACACACACGAATTTCATCTTTTGTCAGCTGCATGTCCTTTGTCGGATAAAAAACAGACATGATATCCTAATAAAGAACACAAATAAGTTTTCAGCTTTTCCAACAACATTCAAATTATCATAAGCACACCACAATCCTGTTATGTACTAACCCCTGGGACGTATTCAACGTATTTTAGTGCTGCCTCTGACCGAATCCAATCCCTCTTGTTGTCCATTGCCTCCATTGGTGACTTCCTTTTAAGTGTTTCGTTGCTGGTTTGCCCCATAGTAGACGAACAGTGTTGGTTTGCATTTTTTTCGTTGGTTTCAGTTAAAGGGGAATGGAATGAAAGTTTCCTTCTCAAGTTCCCCATTTTCTGAAAGGCACACGTACTCATTTCAACCATTACAACTTCCTACATTTCCAAACATTTATCTTTTATTAGTTTGTCAATCAAAAACAATTACAGTTGTAGTGTTTACGAGTATAACGTACCCCATGGTCATTAGTAGAAACCACATTTGATCTTTTGTCAGTCGTAGACATGCTAGTTTTGTCTGGGTTTGTCGAACCGATGTTTGGAGTGACAACATCATCTGCTGTGGAGTTATACTTGTCATAAGGTGTTGTGCTCCATGAGCGTAAATTGTTTATCACAAATCACGTCATGAACTTCAATAATGCAGTGTTGCTTTCGTCTAATTTATGCACTTTAGTCTGAAGTTTTTTTAGCTTAACAACCTCAGCCTGTAGATCCTGATGAAAGTGATAACAAAAGTTTTTACATGACCATTATACGTTAACATTTTTCGCAACCATTATATTATTAACAAACCACAAACTTCAAGCAAATGAAAGAACCTCAATGATTTTGAGCATATTTGTCACTGTTTTCTGAGTTGCTAGGGGTGTGTCTGGACAGATTAAGCATTTTTCAGTATTGGCTTTGAGGCAAGCCTACACACGTTAATGAACCCATATAAGGTTTAGGATCAGAATCTTATATTTGTCATGTCACACAAGATGAAGGTTTACACTATAAATACTCACAGATGATGGTTTTAACAGAATGTTACCATTCGCTTGTATGTCCATCACTGTCTCTTCATGACCACTGTGTATGACATAAAAAAAAAATTTCAAATGCTAAGTTTCATAGTTTACCAATGGCTGTATTAACAATTGATAGTCATTTCCCGTAATCTTACCCAGTCGTTCCAATTGAATATGGCTCTGCATGGCATCTTCTTGTAGCGTTTCCACCTTTATCCATGTTGGTTGTTGTTAGCAAAAAGGTTGGTTAGGCTAAATGAAGTAATGTGGACAGGATTGTTCTAATCCTTGGAAAGGGTTGTGTATCCTCGAATTAAGTGAAGCAATTTAGGCTGCACCATTCGTGCATTTGTGTACTGACGATGGGCGCATCGGGAACTAATAAAGTTGCATTTGGGCGCATGGTCATTCCATCTGTACGACTGTACTAAATCAATGGTTCCCACTTGTTAAAAAAAAATTGTTCAGTTGTGACTAAAATAAACTGAGTTGAGATAGACGTGTTTGTTTACTATGTTCATTTATTTTTTTTGAATATGTCCATATTTTCTTATAATATTCTAAATATGAAAATTGAAGTTGAACAATACTTATTACAGTTAAGCTGTTAGGAGCACTACTGTTTTGGGAATGGATGTTTTTTTTTTTAATGTGTGGTTCCCATTTGTTATTTATTTTGACCCGTACCCTCAAGATATGACTTTGGATGGATGGATGTGTGACCTGGGATTGGATTAATTTGGTGCGATATGGCATATCACATTATAATTTAAGTTCACAAGTAATCATTACACCTAAGCCCACAGATCTTAAGCAAGATATTTGACGTCAATTTTACTTTATACGTTTAATTCTTTGGTACATTTTTAATACTGACATAAGACTTCAGTTTATTAAATTAAATATCATAATTAGTTTTATATTTGGGGAACAATTATTTAAAATTACTGACTTCGACTTTGTTATGTTATCAGCGCTATTTTTTATAATTACCATTTAGGATAGTTTTTAAATTAATTACTAAAAAGGGAGGGTACTGTAATCGTTTTTTTTTTAACTGAGGTAATTTTCTTAAATTTACGACTTCAAATTTGTAAAAAGTTTCATTTACTAAAAAGATTTTTCGAGAACGTCAATATTTACCTAAATACATATGTACAATATTTATTTCCAATTAAACTTTAATTTGAAAAAACTTTTTTATTATTTTTTCTTATTGTTACTGTTTGAAGTTGTTAACATTTTTACGACTTCCACATTCCCACTTTTTGTTTCCTTATGTTTTTTTAAATTCTTAACATTGTGATTTTTTAAAAAATTGTATAAAATATTTATATAGCTATTTAATAAATAATTATTAGAGTTTTGTTTAATATTTTAATCATTTTAAATAATTAAGTTTCATAAATAAAATTATAATTTAATTATTTAAAAAAGAAATGTTGAAGTTTTGTTTAATATTTGTAATTTTGGTATATGTTTTTAATTGTGAAATTGTTATATTGTTGTTTTATTTAATGGTTAATCTTTAAAAATTTATGGTATCGTTTACGATTATCATTCTGAAGTGTTTTTTGAAAATATTAAACATAAAAAAAAAATACAAAACTTCAGAATGAAATTTTGATTCAATACCAAAAAAATTTAAATGTTAACCATTAATTAAAACAAAAATAACAACATTTAACAATTAAAAACATATACCAAAACTACAAACATTAAAGAAAACTTAAGAATTAAAATTTTGTTTTAATGGTTAAATCATTTAATAAATATATCGCTTTAATTAATAATTGCTATATTTTATTTCTATATATACGACTTTAAAGTCGTATAGACATTTACGACTTTAAAGTTGTGTTTTGTTTTTGTTTTCTATCCGCACCTTCGATTTTTTAAATCGACACCCCCTCTCACGACTTTAAAGTCGTGACCTTGCTTAGGACTTTTAATAAAGTGTAACCGTAAAATGTTAAAACAAAAATTTTGCTATTTTATTCTGTATAATTGTTCAATTTTTGTATTTTTTAAACAATGTTACATGCTTTTTAACATTGCATATTTTTAAAAAATATATTAACTACTAATTGTAAATTTGCCAATTTGAATTAAAATTTGCAATTTCCTACTGAATTAATTAATTTTTTTGGCCCTTCAACTAGTATATGACCATTAAGTAATGTAACATAAAATTCGAAATCTTTAAGTATGGACGTTTTAATTGTGCAGTCCACACATAGTTTTCCATAACCATTAAATACCAAAAAATATAACCACTTAATAGGCAGTCCACACATAGTTTTCCATAACCATTAAATACCAAAAAATATAAATGACCAGAAGATGAAGGTTTTCAAAAATGTTATGGTTTACCATAACATCCACATGATGGAATTAGGGTCTACCATAACACAAAACACAACATGAAGTGGAAATGCAATGCGACTTATATAACAAAACATAGACACAATCCATTCAAATTACTACAGGTTGGTAAGCAACCGTCTTCCAGAAGACTTCAAGCCTTTTTTGTATTTCCTTCCACAATTCATTGTGTGCAGATGATACCAATTCAATAGCCAATTTCATGCGAATAACCTTTTCATCGACCTGGTGGTCAAAAAATGAAACCAAATTTATATTTGCAAACATTCCATATAATATATGTCATACAAAATAAAGGTGATTAATGTCACTAGCTGACCACGCCTACAACATAGGGCGTGAAGCAGTACTCCATATCCATCCATTTCATTACCCATATGCCAGAGTTGTTGCTGAAAATCATAACACCAAATACAATAATTTAGGGACATTACATTGCACTAATGTGATTGGTTTAGTGAAAGACATGTTTAACGTATTTACCTATAACCATAATTCGGAATCCCCTTAACCTCTTTCAATTCCCAACTCGCTTCATGAAATGCAGTTTTCAAATAATTAACAGGGTAGGTGTCGGTGTCCACAATCTGGGCTATAACTTCACACTACATTCCAAATAACTAAGTTGTATTTAAATGACAGATGATGTTAAAATATTGGCAATAAAAAAGTTTTACAAACCATACCACATTCCTCAACACTTCTGTCCTACTGTCCACGACATCAGCATCCATGAAAGAATCAAAGTAGTAGATGGTTTTCTCATTAATGGACATCACACCAAGATACCAATGGTCACAATGTATGTCTTGCACTGGCATGTATATCTGACAACAAAGCAATAAGTTATGTTCTGGTGATCCTTATTTTTTGGCAACTAACAATAACAATATTAGAGGTCATAATCATTTCACACTAACATATTGAAGTTCTTCATAAGGCTCCATCCAGGCTTTACAGTATGTGTCGACAAGATCACTAATTGTTGTGCCTTCATTGACATCCCTCTATTTGCATATACATATAATTAACCAATAATTTTGACCCCATATTTTGATAACAATATTTTAAGACACAATGACCTTACTGCAAACTGTGGCGGAAGACTCCACACTGTCTGATGGCTAACATGCTTCTGCAACCAAGTTGCCTTTGTAGCCATCCAATTGATAACCTAATCGCAAAGCCATTGTAAGTACGTCATATAGTTTATACAAAACATGCAATATAACAATAATATCATGAATTGTTAGGCATTGCTTCATAAATATCAAATGTACTTCCTCTGTGGCACTGTTTCCAGGACACATGTAATTGAAATCCTTTCTCTTTCCATTTGTATCATCAATTTTTAAAATCATCTCACTGCAACAAAATCAAAAATTATATCCATTGATTACGTCATCAAGACATTTATAATATACCATCACTTACTTAGGATCAGCATCCGGATGCCACAGATAACAACAAATTTTCACTTCCTCTTGGGTTAGACCCATATCCATAGTGGGCCTAAATTTGCATTTTATGTGCTGCATCAACCACCATTAAAAAACATATTTAACAACATATACATATAGTGGGCCTAAATTTTCAGATGGCCGTTTTGATATTAACATATATATATATATATATATATGCACTTACTGGTGGCAAAGTGTAGTTATTGCCACCGCTATTGTGAGTAACGTCCCCCTTGGCGCCTTCCCTGGTTTTATCCAAATGGCCAACTGATTTCTTTTTATTGCTGATAGTACCATATGTTTCGTCTTTAATCTTTGTTATCATGTTCTTCGAAGCACCTATCTGAAACCTCTTACGCTTGCCAATGGTCAACCCGAAACGCTTATCAGCCTTAATGACCTTCGAAGGTTGAGGTGACATCGATGGTGAATATTTACATTTCGCGTCAGCAATGTTGGTTGATGATGCGGGGGTTTTTTCCTACATCAATGACAAAATAAGCAATATTAAAAGTATACAACGGTTATGTAATTATGGACAAATGTGTAACAAAATGCAATATTGTACATATACATTTCTAAGCCGTGGTGGTCCAAATATAGACTTGTTTTGAATTGGAGACATCCTGAATGGGGTCTTCATGTTCAACCTTGACTTACACAAATTACGGTCCACGTTTAGCGAATGTGCTTCTGTCATTGTGTTATCCATACTAACATTGCCATTGCCACCCTCCATTTCATCCTCATCGGATGATACATGAAGCATGACAGTAGACGTCTCAGGGATACGTTGAACGTTCCCAGTAAGGATAGTTGCTGGATGAGATTTCAAAAAGTGACGAGAAGTAAAAAGTCCTGTAATACTACCTCCCTTATTGATGCCAACCACTCTACTGCCAGGACGCAAGTTCCTCTGTTGCGTAGTGTCATTTTTTGTTGATGATTCCAACAACAAAGTCATCTGTTCATACTGATGACAAAGGTGTTGATAGTGTGTTTCCATCCTTTGTCCACATGCATCCATAGTCTATATGTATGACAAATATGTATAAGCACCATATCAGCAGTTGCAAAATACTACCATGTATTTAAAAAAGTTACCATTTTGCAGAGTACTTACCTCCAACCTCTGACTGAGTTTGTCCATCTTAGTGTTTAAATGTTGTAAAACAACTTTATCATCGTTCATTTGTAGTTTCTACATACAAAATTTGACAGAATCTTTTACAAAGGTTCATCATATGCATTACTAAAAGAGCGTAAACAACTTAAATTCTACCTTGTCGTCAATCACATAATCAACAATAGTTGCTCCCCCCACAATAACGTCAGCATCTACTTCACAAGAGCTGTGTGTCAAAAAAGTTAAATATCAGTAATATCATGGTACATCACATCGTTGACCATAAATTTAGCATACGATTCAACCTGAAGAAGACATGCAGTGCTTACCTTGGTTCGTGCAATGGGACAGCATTGGTATCAACATGTTCTAAATGGCATAAATTTTTTTCTACTACCGTCGGGCTAACCGCCGAAAATCCATCCGTTACCAACAAAGTGGAGTCCGCCATTCTCATATCACTCACCACACTTCTGAAACTATGTAACTTATTTCATACCTGTTCGCCGATAATAATAATAAGAATATTAATAACAATAATAATCATACTAATAATATAATAGTAGTATATAATAATAATATAATTTCTGATTAATGTTTTCTAGTATATTTTGTCAGTCCATGTATTTTCTTTGTTTTATTGTTTATATAATGTTACAAATTAAATCATTATACTGTTGCTGTTCATTAGTCATCCATTTTTGCGGGTCAATTATCTGTTGATATGCGACGACTTCTCAGTCTGGAAAAGCATGTTATGTGACGTCCTACTGGCTACTGCGATGGTGTTTGATAATCATTATATACATACAACAAATGTCCCATCAAGTATTAACGTACATAATTTGAAATTTAAATTTGTTGTGTGTTTGTCCGCCACTATAGTCCAACCCCATCCTTTGTAATATTGCAACCATTTTGAGAATGTTATTTACGGGCTTGTTTTCAACATTGGTGGTATTCATAGTTATAATTTTTCATTCATAGTTATAATTTGATGACTGATTTGAATGCAATCTAAGTAATACTAATATAATAATAAAATTTTAAAAACATATGAATATTACAAACACCACCATTATGGTAAATATGTAGTTATTTACCTTTCAGTGTTTCTACATTTTTTGAATAGTACATTTAACTATTGTGTTTGAGTGAAAGCTGATACTGTTATAACTCCATTTTGATGATGTGAACATGACAATTGAGTCCAATATTAATAGTCAAATTGTAAACTGCATGATTAGTTTCCCATATAGTTTGTCATTAAAATTTGCACTATTTACTTACGAAAGGGCAATTGAAACAATTACATATCAATTTTTCTTCATAAATAAATAAATAGGATGATATAACTTAAAAGCCTTATATCACCGTAATATATTTTATCCACTACTATGTTTCATAGAAATTAAATTTTGGCACATAACATATTCATCCATAAATCAAAATGTCGAGTAAACTAAAATTGGATTAAAAATTAAAAAAAAAATCCACAACTAACAAAAGTGGTTACAAAATTCACATTTGTAATGGAAACAAGTCACCCGATGGGGGTCAACTTTTCTTTCCGAGTCAACGCCAAAATTCCTTAAATAATACTAGGTATATACTTATATTTAACTATTGACCCGCTCATTAGTTAGGGTTAAACTTAGAGGTGTGGAAACCGATCCAACCCGTGGGTCAGTCTGGTTTGGCCCGCATAAAAATTAGTGGGTTGTGTAACAAATAAATTGTCTGACCAACATCCCTGGTCATTTAGACTCGGCTCATTTAACACGCAACCCACCCGGGTTTAATCTCAATGAGTCGGTTTGGGTCGTGGTTAAGTTTGAGGTTATGTTTGATTGTAGTTTGTAATACTGAAATTGACTTAAATTGTTTTGGTTAACAATTGTGTACACTTATAATGTTATTTTTTAATGTTTATTTTTAACTTATTTAAAATGATTTAAATTGACCCACCATGCGAGGCGGCGCACAGTCCAGCTAACGGCCAACCGGCATAATCCACCAACCCTCGGTGGGTTGAGCCAACCTGGCCCTGCAACACACTGTATGCATCCGGTGTATTAAAATATTACTTAAACACATTAATGCGGTAATCAATTAAAACAATTAATTAATTCATCAGAACCGTGTTCAAGTACAATATTTGTTGATTCATTATGTATGGTACATATTCACGGGCACTCATTCACTGAGGTGTTTGACAGACACTGCCTAAGGAAGATCATCCAATGAAGGACTCTCCATTCACTCAGGACTTTTACACACACTGGCTGACGAAGATCATCTAATGAAGGACTATCCATTGACTCAGCACTTTTGTCCACTACCTGACAAACATCATCTAATGAAGTCCTCTCAATTGACTTAGGGCTTATATGGACATCCGTGATACTTCCCAGGGAAGACCATCAGTTGAAGGGCACTCATTCCAAGTCGTGCTGTCAAAACGGGCCCAACCCGTGGGTCAGGCCGTTTTCGCCCGCAAAATTGGTGGGTTGGGTTACAAAAAAACTAGCTTACCAAGGTTCCGGGTGATTTGGACCCGGCTCACTTAACCCGCAACCCACCCGGGTTGACTCGCGGGTTGGACAAACAAACAAAAAAAGATAATGATAAAAATGAAGATAATAAAAATGAAATTGATTTGTCAAAGCATGATTCTAATACTTCTCCTGGAATAATCGATTACACAACAGAATAATCGATTACTTTGATAAAAATTCATTTTATAACTATGTATCTCACTGGAAGAATTGATTACTGCCAGCCTGTAATCGATTACAATTAACCTTAGGAATGTTGGTCTTTCTGGAATAATCGATTACCACACAGGATAATCGATTAAATAAGCCCTGATACCCATATGAATGGTTATTATGAACAATATAATCGATTAATACATCATATAATCGATTACAATTTATCCTCAACCTCTAAAAACGTTCAAAGTAATCGATTACCTTACGGAATAATCGATTACACTGTGTAAAATTTGTTATCAGCTTGTCTGAAATAATCGATTACTTAAGATTTTAATTGATTATTTAAGCTGTTATGTGAATTCTGAGTGGGTTTTGTAACTTGCCTATCCAGTGAATTAAGCATCTAAATCATCATTAACTGGCATTAACTGTCTTTAACAACTATATTTTTGAATTGGTAATATTTAAATTTACTTAAATTAGTTAATATTTATTTTTCTACACTTATTTTGTGATTTTTTTAAATGTTTTTTAAAATTTAAAGTGAGCAAACCCCTGAGCCAACCCGACTAACTATGTTGTCAACCCGTGGTGGAAGCCCATACAATTATATTCTACTGGCCAAAGAATCTCGTAAATATATAAGTTAGTTTTAAATTTTCATCATATCAAAATAATTTGTAAAAATATTATTGTACATAATTAAATACTTACCTATGATATCAAAATTCTTTAACGCATAATGATTGAACCGTTATGGACAAAAATTAGTTTTTAAAAATATTTAACAAAGGTTAATTATGGGTAAAATCTTTCACATTTATTTTTATTAAATATATTATTTGGTCTTCAATTTTGATAATATGAAATTAATGTGTAAATAACAGTACTAATCAATATTTTTATTAGAAAAAGTTTGAGAATTTCTTGTTGGACAATTAAAATTAATTATTTTTAATTACTTTATCACTAATATCATAAATACAAATATTATTGTACATAATTAAATACATACATATAATATCAAAATTGTTTAAGGCATACTTTTTTATTATTAGTAGTTGATAATCATATTTCATTTCATCAAAGTAAACATTAGCCGTGACTTTACGATTTACCGTGAACATGTTGTGCCTCTAATATTATTCTTTTATTTACCGTCAAAATAATATATTATATAAATGACTGTATTACTGTTATGTATTTTATTATGTTGCACATGTTATCCCTTCCATAGCTGATTAACATAAATGTTGATCATTATTATGCATATAATAATGTGAAATAAACATATACGCACGACATACTAAGGTTCAAATTTCACAAAATAAGTATAATTAGGATGCCATATTTTTGTTATCAGATTTGACCACAATACGTCTCATGTATTCAATGAACTTAATCTAACTGGGGTACTTTTCATGTGATAGTCATGTTTTACAATATATTTCATTGGAAACCGAAAAGATCTGGCATGGAAAAATTTCACTGACAACATTAATAATTAATGTAAAAACTTTAATTTTTTGTTTGCTTCAAACCACCTGTCTCTTAAATATTTTGTATATTTGATTTGTCTTTGTAGTCACCCATCACTGCCCGGACTCTGCACACTCAACTCAACTGTCACATTTACATGTTGTTGTCTTTTCCATTTGAACATGGCACCAGTTGAAATTATTCCACATCATTTACTGAGTCATCTCCCATTCTCCCATTGTATATATGTTGTGTTTTTTGTCTGTCCACTCCGGTCATGCTTGAAGATGTTTGTGGGAGCTTACAACATCCTCAATTCAACGTTGCACACGTCTCATTTGGACCTTCAGAAAAGTCTTAGAGTGAGTTATTTGTCCTCTGTCATTTGGTTCATATTCTGTATGTTTGCATTTTGGCTCCCACTCCGCGAGTCCACGACAATGTCCAACAAAAGATGGATGTTGCAGCATGCGGAGATTTTAAAATGCTTCTTTAAAATGATGGCGTTTTACTTTCGTGTACTTCGTGTAAAGCGTACCAATGTTGAATGGATGAACTTAAGCATTATGTTATTGGTTGGGATTGACATTGATGTACATATGTTAACTTTGTTGCCTTAGTAACATATATGTGCTGTAGGTTTTCTATTACATGTCTGAATCAAGGTCTACAGCTTCTTCCACGGTTGATATTAGTAGAGTTCGAGTGCGAAACCTTAAAATCTACTGTCAATGTGGACAACCGGCGGAAATTAAATGTAGTAGAATACAAAATAACCCCAGGAGGTTGTTTTATACTTGTAGGTTGGGTTCTTGTGATTTTTTTGATTGGGTTCAGAAGGACATTGAAGATGACTACTGTAAGATGATGACGGAGTTTGACGACTTAAAGACGAAAATCAGAGACCTAATTACCAAGATGAAAATGTTAGAAGCCAAATATAATTGGCTAAAACACACGGTTTCAACCTTGTTTATTGTTATTCTACTTGTGGTCAGTATGAAGTTTACTTAACTAATGACCCAATGTCAACGACTGGGCCTGTTATTTTGTGTTCCATATCTCTAGTCATGGGATGTTAAACTGTTGATTAACTGTTTTTAATTTACATGTCATAGTTACGATGTTGTTTGTTTGGCTGCAGTCTTTGAAAGGAAGGGAGGATTATATAGTGTTTGACTGCTTATACATAATGATAGACTGTTATGTGAATACGGTTATCCTTTGAATAATACATTACAAGAGTTTAATTAATGTAAACAAATTATGTAACTGAAGTTAAGCATTAATTAATGTAAATAAATTATGGATATTTTATAATTATATAGGAACGCAAAACACAGACCACAGAACAACCTATATCATCATCACTCAGTTTTTGCACTCGACGCTCGAGATTTGTGCAGAAATAGCAAACTCAGTTTCTGCACTCCACGCTCGAGATTTGTGCAGAAATAGCAAACCCTAGCAGAGCTAGGTTATAGAAGAAAACGCAAGATGAAAAGAGATAGAATAAGGAAGCTTCTGGAGTCACTTTCTAAAAGCAAGCGTAAAAAGAAAAATGAAAACATATTCTGCACTTTGTGAAATAAACACTTAAATATGCTAGGTTTAAAAGGTGAAACTCACCGTTTCACTAAAGAAAGCAACCGTATGGCTTTTGGGCTTCACATACATACAGGCCCAGCTCCAGTACCCAACATCAGGTTATAAATATTGCTATTTTTATTTGTACATACAAAATTCATGTGTTAAGTGTCAATCTATTTTAAATAATTTAATCATTTGTTCAAACAATGTTTTCATGGGTAATATTTACAAAAACTTTTCGTCATTTTGATTTAGGCCTAACTCTAGTTTTCCATATTGCGGGCTTTGTGGAATACTTTATTTTGTTAAATTTTTAAGCCTTACAAAATGATGAACTAGTATATAACAGGGCGATGTATGCCGTAACTGTTGACAACTTATGATGCATTACTGTTTGTATATCATTTACAAATTTTTTCCGTCCTCTTTATTTAGCAGAAATGTCTGCAATTTCTGGAACCGATAAGGAAATGGCATCACAAATGCAATCCAGATGGGGAAAACCTGAATATACCATTGCTGTTATGCATATTAAGGACGTGGTTAGCATTTGTTAAAATTTTATACATTATAGGTCTGAAATCATTTGTTGCATGTCCAACATTGATCGTAATGTTTCAAAACTTCATATGTAGCCTTACGCAGAACTACGCAAAAGCTATATTTTAGGTTTTACAAAATACTTGGATGACACATGGCAATTGATAGATTGCGATGGAAAACATCATGTTGTGAAATACAACCAGTGTGTGAAGAAGCCATTAATTGTTGACGGATGGATGGAAATAAGAGAGTACTACGGTCTTCATGGAGACCATAAGGTCACATTAACCCTACATGACAGATCGCTGTTTTATGTACAAATCACACCCCAACTCTGTGATGTTTCGCATCACTTTGACTGAGCAAAAACTCAAAAACAGCAATTTGGTAAGGTTTTTAACGGTTGGATTGTATAAAGTAATCGCCCTTACATAGATTGCTATGAAAATATGAAATTGTAACAACTGACAATGTGTGTTGCAGGATCTGCCAACTACCATGTACAAATTTTTAATTGAGGCTGGATTCACAGATATTGTTCTAGATGAAACAAAAGTATTGAACATTCTGTTCACCCATCGGAGCAACCATGCTAAAATTAGGGCAGGATGGAGAAATTTTGTAAGGGAGAAAAATTTAAAACCTCACATAGATTTTCTCATGGAGTTTACTGATCCCTGTAGTAACAAGGTAGTTTGGTACATCAATTAACCCCAAGTTATGTTCCAATATAAACACTGAAATATGGATGGTGCTTACTTTTTGTTTCTGTTGTCATATGTTTCAATTCTATAAAGACTTATTTATATGTTTATCATATAGATCATCAATTGAAATATGAAATATGTATATTTTGGGAAGTAGTAGATGTAAATTCAACCAAGTAGGAACACATGCATAGGGCAATTAGCCCAATTAATGAAAATGGGGTATTTAATTTTTTTTAATTACTGAATGGTGCTAACTCGTAAAAGATTTCACGACTTTTATAACTGAAGTCATAAATGTTTTTACTACTTTAATTTTTTTTATTTAATTTAACTAAAATTGTGTATTTATTTAACAGGTTTGGTGGAATTTTTTTCAATTTGTACTTCAAAGTCCTCAAAAGAAATCTTAAATGATCTTTTATAATTTTCTTTTACCTATATTTATTTGTTTTTTTTAAGGAAGTACTACGGGAATTTACAACTTCCTATATATATATATATATTAAATTTTTTTTTGGTCAAGTCTTAAGTTAAAAATATTAGCATTTGGAATTTACGATTTAAATTAAAATACTAAACTATACTTAATAAAAAATCTGGTGTATTTAGCAACTTCCAAATAAATTAAACGTAGTAACTTATGAAAAGGGGGGTGCGTTGCGTCAAGTTACGTTATTTGTTGTGTTTAAACTTTAAAGTGGTAAGCCACGTGTATTGACTACTGTTATTAATATATATCTTTATTTAATATAGTTTTATATTAATTTTTTAAAGTTATTTAATTAATATTAAATATTAAACATTTTCAAAAATACAGAATAATATTTTTTTTGTTAATGAATTTTTCTTTTCAATATTATTTATAAAATAATTATTTATAACACTATATTATTAACATTTCCAAAACAAAATTATTTCGTCAAGTAAACAAATATATGTAATATGCTGGTAATAATATTTTCTAATATCCATACATATTTCTAGTTTTCGTTTTTGGCCTTGCATTGTATTTTAATTCAACTCGTGCAGCGCGTGGTGTAGTTTGTCCAGCTGCATGTAGCAAAAATATTCTAATGATGATTAAAGGTTGGATAAGACGACACACCTTGCACATAAAAAATCTGCTGCTATAAGTCTCTGAAACTACAGATGCACATGGATATATATAGTCATAACCAGTCTAAATGGATGCAATAAATAAACTCCAAACGTGTTGTTGTACCATTATTGGGTTTCAATTCAATAGTAGTTATCCAAAAGAGCCAGAATTCATTAATGCCATCCATTATGGATGCTTTGAATAAAGACCAAACCTGTTGTTGTACCATTATTGGGTTTCAATTCAATAGTAGTTATCCAAAAGAGCCCCAATTCATTAATGGCATCCATTATGAATGCTTTGAATAAAGACCAAACGTATTGCTCATGAGGCTCATGGTTTATGATCATATTCTAGCAGCTAACTGGCATAAGTTATGGAAATGACCACACAATGACACCTTTATGAACCCGTCAATTGAAGAGAAGTCCAACTATATTTACTCAAAACTTTGAATTGCACACGACTCTACATCACTACCTAACCATATTACAAATTAATTGTGACCTTTGCATGTTAAAATATTTTATATTAAATGAATATTATATAATGCTTGGACTAGCACACACAACTTCATAATTCATATTTTCTACTCATCGTACAACAAGACATCCCTCCCCCTCCGAAAGCCTATTTCATATTATCTAGCTTCCCATCTTCTTCATCTTTTTTTTTTTAAAACATTTGTTCCTAAAGGGATATAATGGAAAACACACAACCAGGACCTATTGATGGTTCATTGTTACGCTTCCAAGATAATCATGTTTCGAAGTTAATATGGGAAGGAGAGGAGCGACAACTTCGTCCACGGTTTCATTATGTGTGGGGTATGGCACACTTCAATGAAATAGATGATCGTGTCAAGAATGCCATACATGAAGCTGGCTTTGGGCATGTCATGTCTATCGGACAAGTGGAAATTAACGTTCATTTGATTAGTGCATTGGTTGAACGGTGGAGAACTGAAATGCACACGTTCCATTTTCCATATGGAGAGGCAACTATCACATTACAAGATGTTGCCCTACAATTAGGGTTGAAGATTGACGGCAGGCCAGTAACTGGATGGAGTATTGGTGATGTACGTCACACTTGTCAAAACTTATTAGGAGTCACTCCTCCTGATAAGCATATTAAAGGAAAAACTATTTATCTAAAATGGTTACATGAAGTAGTTCAAAACGGCCTTCCGGACGATGCAGATGACTTAATCATTACACAACATGCCAGAGCTCATATAATGATGCTCATTGGCGGTTGTTTGATGCCGGATACATCTGGAGCACGCGTGCATTTTATGTATCTATTGTTATTAGAAGACTTGACTTTTGCAGGTGGCTATAGTTGGGGTTCAGCAATTTTAGCTTTCCTATTTCGGTCACTAGATCGGGCTGTTAAGCCTTCGCAAACTGAAATAGGTGGTTGTTTGTTGTTGCTGCAAACATGGGCATGGGATCGCATCACATGCATTGCCCCACATGTACTTCCCCTGTCAAACGAAGAAGTACAAGAAGGTCTTGGATTTCCACTTGCTCGAAGGTGGTCTCGTAAGATGATACGACCGAACATATCCACCCACTCGGTCACATTGATACGCGAGATATTTGATAGGCTACATATAAACCAGGTTAATTCCTTAATATTGCTATTTAGTCTTATAAAAATTTTGATATTCTTTGATGAATAAGTGATAACAGTGAACATTACTTGCAGTTCTTGTGGACACCATATGACACCCCTACAATAAGGCCGTTAATTAATAATATACATGTACCTATGATTGTTCATGCAATGATCCCTCTTATATGCTATGCAATTGTGGAATGGCATCCAGTAGACAGGGTCATGAGACAATTTGGAATGAGACAACATATTCCAGGCGACCCACCAAACTTAGATGAACTCCACAACATAGATATGAGAGGGCGAACAGATGGTTTTTGGGGTCACCGACATCGTGGTTATATTCACATCTTCAATAATTGGAATGATTATATATTTCAAAGAGACATGGACAATACTATTTTGCATGATAACAGTGAATACATGCAATGGTATATACGTAAAACTAAACGTTATATATCACGTCAGAGGACAACCATTTATGAGGTAAATTAACAACACTACAATTGTATATTACTTTTATTGTTATTATTAAAATTCTTTGTTTACAGTCACGTATTGGACAACAACATTCACAACAATTTGGGTTCTCATCGTATGTGCCTCAGTATTTATTCCAACGTCCTTCTACATCGAACATTTTTGGAGAACAGTCACAGCGGTTTGGTACCACCTTCAACACTCAACCATCAGCGTCTAACGCATCACCGTCGACATCTTCTTATCGTCCAACATTACATGGCATGGATGATGATGATGATGACGATGATGATCAAAATAATACAACCAATAATGATGATGATGATGGCCGCCACGGTGATCATGATATTCCTCCTCAGTAACAACAAATACACACACGTGATCATCGTAGAACAAGGAGAACAGGTGGTACGACAACAAGAACAAACCCAGACCCAAATCAACCACATCAAGATGAAAGACCTCGACGAGTATCTAGAAGAACTCGTTCCGGAACCTCTTGACATTATTAATTTTTTCTTTTAATGATCATGTAATTAATTTTAATATGTTTTTATAAATAGATCTCTTCGTGTGATGCTTTACAACTCCCTTTCTTATTTGCTTTTAAATTTAATTATTCAATTTTTCCTTTTATGAACGAATTTATTTAATCCTCCGTAATTATACGGGGTATAATAATTTCAAATAAAACATGGAGTACACTTAACAAAACATGGAGTACACTTAGCAATCATCTACGGACATCAATTTACGACTTTAAAGACTTTAAAGTCGTAAGAACCGAAATACGAAACAAAAATTTTAAAACATTTTTTTTAAATAAAATAAAAAAACCAAAATTAAAATGGAAAAAATAAGAAAATAGAAAAACGGATATAAAAGGCAAATAAGGAATTTTTTTGTTCAAATATTATTTTGTATCAAATATATTATTAGAGTTTCAGTTTTTTTGCTTTGCTAAATAACAAAATTATGCTATAAATTAAATATTAGTAGGCTTGTACTTATTTCAAGTAATTCTTTATTTAATATAATTTAAAAACAATTAATTTAAAAAGCCTTTTTATTAGTTTAATATATTGTTTTATTTCAGTAATTTGAAAAGGTAAATAAATTTATAGTATTTTTTCCGTAATAAATTACAAATTTTTATTCTTAAGTACATGGTGTAATTACCAATTTTCAAACACAGGGTATATTTAAAATTATTATCATTTGGAATTTAAAATTTAAAAGATAAAATTCAACTATACTTAATAATTAATAAATACAATGCAATTAAGGGCAATTAACAGTTTTCATATTTTCTCATATGAAACTTATAAAACATGCAGTTGCATTTAGTAATCTTATACGACTTTAAAGTCGCAACCTATATATGACTTTAAAGTCGTAATATATTTATATACTATATTTAATTAATTTTATTATTTGTATATTTTTAAATATTTTTTATAAAACACGGAGGTGCATTTAGTAATCTTCTACCAGCCTATATACGACTTTAAAGTCGTAATCTATTTAATATACTTTATTTAATTAATTTTATTATTTTTATATTTTTAAATATTTTTAAAAATGTATCATTCTTTTTTATTATGTTAATTGATTTTTTTAATACAAAATTATTTATAGTTTTTTATATTTTTTTATTTGTTTATATAAAATTTATATTTTCATTTAATAAATTTAGTATTATTAATATATTATAATAATTTAATTTAAATTTTATTTATCAAATTAAAATTACATGTGTCATTACAAAAAATTAAATTTTTTTGGCTTTTCAAATTATTCAAATTATAAAAATATATAAATTATATTAAATTAAACAAACAACATTTTTTATATTATATCTTATATTAATTTTACAACTACTACCATAAATTTTAATTATCATAATTAACTAAAATTATTATATTTATTAAATTAATTATATCAAATTAAAATGTGCAGAAACATAAGAAAAGGAATGGCGACAATAGTGATGTAATAGAAAAGGAAGAAAAAAAATTAACAGAAACCGTAATTTCCGTACTAACTTATGAAAAAGGGGGTGCAGCAAGTAACTGTTTACGACTTTAAAGTCGTGATCCACTTTACAACTTTAAAGTCGTACGTTACTTTTACACTTTGTTTTATATTTGTTTTATATTAGTTTTAAGTAATTTTATTAATATTAAATTTTAAACATTATATTTTATTTTGTTAATGAATTTTTTAATTAAATATTATTTATAAAATAATTATTTATAAGATTATATTATTAACATTTCCTAAACAAAATAATTTAATAAATTAAACAAATATATGCTAAAAATAATATTTTCTAATATCCATATACATATATATAAAATATATCTTAATGAATTTATTAAATATTTTAATTACCCATATATATATATATATATTAATTTAATTGATTTATTATATTTATTAATTTCATAATTGTTTTATAATTATAATTTTTTGGTTATTTAATCACCCGTGAACCACCCATTTATGTGGTTGCAGGAATTAGCAGCGAGAACAGGTTACTGTATGATGGAGTCAAAGGAGAAATTGAAAGAGGTGCTGGAGAAGTGTTTGGATTCTCAGCTATGGCATGCTTGTGCAGGAGGGATGGTTGAAATGCCAGTGGTGAATGGTAAGGTGTTAATCAAACATGGAGGTGCATAACCGTATATACAACTTTAAAGTCGTAATATATAGACTTTATTTAATTAATTTTATAATTTTTATCTTTTTAAATATTTTTTGAAAATCTATAACTATTTTTTTTTGTTAATTGATTTTTTTAATTTAAAATAATTTATAGTTTTTTTTGTATGATTTGTTTATATAAAATTTATATTTTAATTTAATAAATTCAATATGACTATCTAATATAGTATAGTAATTTCATTTATATTTTCTTTATCAAATTAAACTTAAATTAAACTTAAACGTGTTATTACAAAAATATATATCTTATATTAATTTTACAACTACTACCATAAAACTTAATTATCATAATTAACGAAAATTATAATATTTATCAAATAAATTTGACAAACAAATTAATCAAATAATATATCTTTTTTTAATAGTTTTCCAAAAATATATGCTAATACAAAAATAGTTTCAGAAAAGGAAAAAAGTTATAAAATAACGTTTTTAAAAATTAAAATATACAAGTAAAAAAATGAAAGAAACATAAAAAAAACAATTACCACTTCTGTAAACGGTTTTTTTTTTCATTTCATTATCTGTTTGTTTATTGAATTTAAAATCATGTTGATGCTTCTGGTTTAAAATTTGGAAGGAATTGAAAAATTAAAATGAACGAAACAAATTAAAAAAAAAATGAAGAAGACTGACGAAGAAAATGAAGAAGTCATCGACGACATAGATAGCTTATATATCATAAAAAAAATTTAATTTTTTATCATTAAAAAAATATCAATGAATTCAATTTTTTAACCGGGTAAATAAGTAACAGGTTTTTAATTTGAAACCTGTAACTTAATCAACAGGTAATTTTTTTATTAAAATATATATATATATATATATTTTTTTTTTTTTGTGTTGTTAATTTTATTATTTTTTTTTTCTGCCGGTCATCAACCTGTTATTATCGGTCAAAAGGGGTGGTTCACCGGTGAATCCGTAAAAGGGGTGGTTCATATTAGACGCCACCTCTAAGAAGTTAACAAAGCTACGTATGTATTATGTTAGATTTAAGGTCTAGCAAGTAACAAAGGCTGGTGCCATGGTGGTGGCACTTCCTGAGCGTTATGAAACTTAAAGTGCATGTGGCCATAATTGCATGCCATATAGAAGGCAAATAGATAATAAAAGTAGGAGACAAGTACTGAAGTACAGAAACCACAATAATATGCTTCGAATTCATGGTTCCCCTTTTATAAACTACGAGATCCTACGAAAAAGTTTCATAAGTATACCTGTTTGGTATAATACAAGTTTGAAGTTACTCAATGAAAGCATGAAAAGTAGAAATGCAATTCAATGAATTAACTGTATACAATTTAAATAGTAAATTATATTTGCATTTTTTGTTTTTTTTTTTAAAATTATATTCAATATTTCTCCTTTTTTATATCTGACAAAAAACTTCTTAATTATTTACTTCACATTACACTCAAATCTTTTTTCTCCTAAACATCATTTAATAATTTTTATAGAAAATAGACACAAATTAGATAGGTGACTTTTAATAAAAAATTATGTCTAAAATACTCACATCTTATTCCTCAAAATCACATATTGGATTTTACAAATTCTTCTCTTATTCAACAACCCCTCTTCATTTACCACCACCACATTATTCTCCTCCTCCTCCCTCTCCCATGGCAGCATAATTTATTTCTCCTCATCGTCGCGCTCACCCACCAACACAGCTTCCGAGTGCATCCACTTCCATCGGAGCAACCACCATCATCATAGTCGTCTCCACCATAGTCACTATCACCGCCATATTCACCTCCACTACCTCATTGTTCCCGTCGTAGCTTCAACCACCATCACCGCTACGTCTGGTCCCCTGGACTCTAGCGTTAGTTAACGACGTTAATAGTATGAGAAAAAAGTAATGTATAAAAATGAAGAGGTATTAGATACAATTTGAGAAAAATACAGGGGTTCGAGTGTAATTTATTATAATTTAAATACTACACATTTTGTAATCTATCATTATTCAAACTAATAGAATGTTTAAGATGATAGTTAGGTGAATAGAAATCAATTTTGATTTTACGGAAAATGTAAAGCAACACATAATTTTAATGGTATCCAAGTATGCTATAAATCAATTGGCCTTTGCTTTGGAGACAAATTAGGGGTGAATATATCTACAAACTATAGCTTATGAGGTCCTTAAATCATCGGTTAAAAAGCCAAATACTTAAATAAAATAGTGTTTTAAATATGTTTTTTGTTTTCTGTAATTGTAAATACTTTTCATTTTAGTCCTTATCGGTCCTCACCGTGAAAGCTTCGCTAATGTCGTTTGTGTGAAAACATAAATGTGAAACTCATTATGCCTTATGGAGTGCACAATGTACGTTATGTTTTCAACAAATAAAAACTTATGTAGTTCACAATATGCATTTTGCAGCCGATCTGCAGATAAATGCATCATGCAATATATAATATGCATTATGCTGATAAATACCAACACGTACAACATCTCAAACACAATGCTTTATAGAATACTAGGATGAAAAATGAATTTCAACAACCTAGGTTTCCCCCATGTTTTTTTCTTCTACAAACAGAGTGGGCCAAATTCAGGAACGATCAAGAAAAAAATTCAAGAGTCTCTGGTTCATCAAACAAATATGCGACATATTGATAAAAAGAAACACCTAATTCATGATGTGTCTTATTTGTTACACTTGCCTATGACAGACAGACTCATTGATCATGTCCCCTCGACATTTAATAGAGATACGGTGACGATCCTGTTGATGACTCATCTCAACATTCTAACAGAGACAAAGGCTAAGGTGGCAACAAACGCTAGTGTTAGGGTAAGGTTGACATGGCTAGCATATCTATATGAGAGATATGTTAAATTAAGCTCCGATATTTGGGCAACCACAACTTATCTCTTGCACTTGATCAGTGGTATGGTATTTGTCGATAAGAGCTCGACTCACATTCATATCATCTACCTCTAGTACCTCAGCAATCTGACTGCTTGCCATGAGTATGCATAGGGAGTAGTTGCATTAGCATACCTCCAAAATCATTTCTCCTATGTGAGCTTGTATAATAGCAAGTAGTGTGAAGGTTATATGACGTTACTCATAGTAACAAAGTTATTTTGGTATTGTAATTATTTTTATTATTGTACTTAAAAAATTGATTTTTATAGGCATGAGTGTTTGAGCATCTTTCTAGTGTTGGTTACTCAGAGTCGAAGGATTACAGTGTTGGTACCGAGGCAGTTAGGTTATGTACAAACAATTCCTCGCCAGCTACCTCCACATCGTATGTACCAGCTTTGTGATTAGGCGTGGACGAAGTGGCAACAACATATCATTCCTCAAGGTGATGTAGTGCCACTTAAGGATCCTTGCACTTGCACCTTTAACTATCTGCCTTGGTTTTATAAGTATTCACACTCTTATATCATTTGGCCAATGAAGGAATGAACACCACGTAGTCTTATACATTTACCACGCATCCCATGATAGCCACAACTTGGGTAATCATTGACAGACTATGTACCAGGTGGAGACCTACTCTTGCCAAGTAATGCAAATTGAATTTTTTTTCCTAAGTTGTCACGGGAAAAATAGTTATTAATTGTAATTGTTGTTATTGAGGATCATTCCAGATGGTGTAGGAGCTAGGTAGAGCTTGCTAGACCTTAGAATTATACCAGAGGATATGAGTCATTATCATCTCGTATAACAAACTTTGCAAATGTTGCAGAAGGGTTTAACAGTTTGGTGCAACTCAGACACAGGGACCCAAGAAGAAGGACAATAATGATGGTGGCAAGAAGGGTGGAAAAGGTGGTTGATCATTGTATTGGACATATTATTGTTGTTGTTGTTGTTGTCATTATTATTATTATTGTCATTGTTGTTGTTGTTATTATTATTGCCATTGTTGTTGTTGTTATTATTATTATTATATTTTAATGTAGTGTGTACAATTTTTTTATGTTGTAATTTTTTTTTAGTTTCTGTTGCGGTTGAATTACCTTTTTTGTGTTCATAAACTATTTTGAGAACACACGCCCAATAAATTTAACAACATTTGTTTCATAAAACAAATATCAACAACTAAGAAGTACTTATACAAAATTTTCTTACAAAAAAACATGCGTACAATTTTTATACAGTAAAAACATGATTACACGGATCTATCATGCATCAGAACAATGATCTTATCATAAGATCTTGATTTTCTTGGTTTACACATCAATGCAATAATTTCATCTGGTGATCGACAAAACGTTGCATGCAACTCAATCAAACCTTTGCTACTAAATTTTCAAAAGATGAAAAATATTTTTTACTCATCACACTTGTATGTCATAAATAGATTCACGGTAAAAAAAGGTTAAGTAAAATTCTATTATCTTCAATGACATCCATAATTATTTTCCTTAAAACATTAAGCAATATATCTTCACTTATTCTAACAACTTTAGGATCACTAAGACATTCAAACAATATTCCTTCATAAAATGAAATAATGTCACCATCACAATACACAACAATTAGGGATGGAAACATGCCAGGTCAGGTCAAGCTTGGTTAGGCCTGACCTTGGCCTAACTTAAAAACATAAAGTCTGGCCTAACCTATTTACCTGTTATAAGTTTTTTTTAGGCTTGGCCTGACTTATTTAAAAGCCTGACTTGACCTACGAACCTATTAAAAAGTCTGTCATAAATATGAATATAGAGATTTGAAAATCCAAAACCAAGTTTATTTCAATATTTCTTACTTTCCTTTTTTTTTTCCTTTTATCATCTTTCTTTCCTTTTTTTTCTTTTTCTATTATCTTCCTTTCCTTTTTTTTCTTTTTATTATCTTTCTTTCCATTTTTCTTTCTTTCTTCTGTTCCATATTTTTTTTCTGTTTTAATATTTTTCTTTCCTTTTTTCTATTATCTTCCTTTGTCTTTTTTTTTACGTTTTATTTCTCTTTTTTCTATTTTAATATATTTCTTTCCCTTTTTTTATTCTTTCCATTTCATCATTTCCCTTTTCTTTTTTTTAAATAATTTTTTTTTTCTTTCATTTTCATTTTTTAATTATTTATTTAAAATCATATTGTTGTTTTCCATTTTTTTGGGACCCAGATAGAATTAGGATATAACAAATTGATAATATATATATATATATATATATATATATATATATATATATATATATTAAATAGGCAAGTCTCATAGGCCTAACAGACTTTTTTTAAAGCTTGAGTCTGATCTTTTTATTTAAACAAGCAAGTAATATGGTGAATATCAACCACAAGTGTTGAGTTGCATCAAACTCCTACTATTATTATATTGGGTGATCTATTGTTCATTTGTGAGCTATAACAACGATTGAGATTGCACCAACAAAATAAATGGTTTAGAATGTGTGTATATTTAATATGACCGGTTTTCATACCAGCAAAAAATAGTGCTCAATCAACATGTATCAAAACAAGAGTGTTAATTCAATTATTGTAGTGTTCAGACAATTATTGCAATGTTTGGTAAAAAAAATCAATTTTATTTTATTTTTAAAATTTTTAAAAAATATTACAACAAAATCATGATTATGTTGATCACAACATAATGAAATCCATGACTCTATTGCACTATTTAGGGGGTGGCAAAAAATAGCAATAGAATCACGATTTTGTTGCACTATTTTGGGGTGACAAAATATAGCATCAAAATGATGATTTTGTTGCATTGTTTAGGGTGACAAAAAAAATATAAAACAAAATTGTGACTAGGTGGGGTATGAACAATGTAAGAAAACAAAAATCATGATTATGCTTTACATGACCTACAACAAAATCATAATTCTATTGGAAAGACATTTTGAAAATAAAAAAAATATGTCAATCCTTTGACAGGGACGAATAGCAATTAGAGTGAGATCAATAACAACTTCATCTTTGGTTAAGGTCCCACTCAAAAACCTTTTTGGATTGGTCCAAGTTCATGGGGAATTAAAAATCCTCCAAAATTCCTCCTAAGCATGGCAGTGGAATCTAACCCAGTGAGGACTGAATTGAACCCGTCCCGCCTTTGACGGAGAAAAATCGCGTTGATCGGGTTCGGCGTCAGGGTCGAGTTTTCCCTATTTATTAAAAGCGAGGGCGAGGCGGGTATGAAATTACTGATATCCGCCCCGCACATTCCCCGAACTAAATAACATTAAAAATATATATATATATATATATATATATAACCTAATTCAAAACCTAAAACCTAAAGTCTCACTCCTAGAAAGCAAAGTCTGCAACACCGTGCGTGGCTCTCCTCCCTTCCGTCACCACCTCACCGGCACACCCACTCCAGTCTTCCCTCATAGAGCACCCACTTCACTCTCTCTTTGACCTCTTGCATCGCACAACACCCACCTCACCGTGTTCTCTCATAGTCTGAGACCATAACTTTGGAAGAATCTTTAATCATCTTTTCCTAACTTCAGGGTGAACCCTGTAAAGCTTGTGTGATGTTTCTGTTGCTATCTTGTTTTCTTAAATTATTTGATTTATTTGTTTCTTGTTTGTATGTTAATCTGGATATCATTTAAAACAAGTTGCACCTCATTCCTTTACTTGTCATAAGCCGCAGTTATTATATCAGAAACTACCAAGATGTTAATTTACATTCCTATACCCACAAAGAAGACCACATGATGAGCTGTAGATGACTTCCTATGTATAAACAAGTCCTTCGTAAACATTTTTTTGTTGTCCACTTTGACCTACGCAAACCAAATTAAAGCATTAATATAAAATAGTATATGCTTACAAATTTCAGTATAATAAATATGCTCTGGTGTTTCTTTTCAGATTGAGTAGGTCACCTCTTTATGCTTGTACTAAATTTTTTGTAATTTCTACTTGTGTGCAACTCAACAATAAAGGAAGGATATTAGGATAAGAAGTTGAATAGTTTGTAAATATCAGGATTTTTTAGAAATTGATGATTAAAATTATGTTGGTCATTGCTGAAGCTATTTCCTAGGAGTATGCTTTCTCAACTCCAGCACAGCAATAGAGCTTGGAGCAAGGGAGTTTGAAGAAGTTGTTTTCCAGGCCACACGCGTAGCCTACAAGTTTCATTTCCTATTGATATTGTCTTTTAGCAGTGAACACCTAACGACTGGCCTATATGAGAAATCAAGAATAAACCAACATAGATTCCAGCACATTTTCCATGCTTTCATTGCTTTGATTGTTCAAACCTCATGGCAAAGAGATGAATGATAATAGAGAGCCAACTGAAATCCTATCAGTCATTAACCTGGTTGAACAGCTACATACATTTTTTGTTGGAAACCACTTTAAAATATTCTCACAAAGAAAATCAGTATTTTATGCAACAACCAAATATCCTGATTAATTATGCACATTATTTTCAATGTAGTGGATACAACTTTGTTGTGTATGTGGTGTCAGTATCAATGGTTATTAAGTTTTTATATTTGATCAAATTATCTTAATCTCAGTTTGGTTAATACACTGGGACAATATATACTACTTGACATGATATAAAAAAGTAAGTCTCTTTTTTTTTTCCTTAATCAGAATCCTGGATGTACTTGTTAAGAAAAGGTATTATGAAAAAAAAGGGTTGCAATAAAGAATACGTAGTCTCCATCTGTCAATTGAAAATATGCTAATATCCAGCATCAAAACTCAAATATTCCATGCCCCTGACTAAGTTGGTCATTTCTCTTTTCATTTTTCACTAATTCAAAAGTTAATGCAGCATGAAGTTTCTGTTTAGTTGGTTCTATATCTAACGTTATAGGGCTGATTACACATTAGTAACATATTGAATGTCGTCACCACTCTAAGATGCCTATTGAGTTAGAAAACAATCAGCCTAATCACAAATTTGAAGCCATTTTTCTTGTTAGCAATAGACATTTTACATACTACATGGAAACATTCTAGATTGTAATTTTTTTTTTTAATTTTAATCAATTAGCGGAGACAAGGAAACCCAACCCCAACAGGGACGGTGATGAATATATATTTTTAATCCCAATGAGGATCGAGGATGGGGTCAAGATCAATTTTAGAGTTGGGGTGAGAATAAGAAATACAATACCTGTGTCCCGTCCACCCTGTTGTCATGACTATTTTCACCAAAAAAATACTCATTATATCCATAAAATCATGATTATATATATTTATATAACTTTTAAAATACATATTATAAATAGATATTATTTATATTTATATTTTTAATTATATAATATTATGGAAATTAAAGGATACTAATGAAACATATGAAAAAATTATATTAAATTTCTTTAAATCCCAAATTATTTAAGTACAATGAGTTTAATTTTCATCAATAAAAATAAAAAAAATTATATAAATAATAATTCATTATTAGATTCCTGTATAAAGTATTACAATGTGTGATTTAATTCTAATTAAATTCAAGTATAATTTACATTTTTAATTTTAGAAAATTCATGTTCCGTCTTAAATTCAGCCGAAAAAAAATGATATTATTAATAGTATAGTTAATATTATTGAGATTCATACATTTTAATTATCTTACCTATTTTATTATTGAGATTTCATTGTTTTTTTTCTTTCTTTCTTCCTAAACCTATTTTCTCTTGATATAATTTTTCCGCCAGTTTCACAGTAAAAAGTCATAACTCCTGCCAGGTATTATTTAATTAATATGTAAAGGGAAGTTAGCGTTGTCCCTTTCTGGTGTTTGATAATTAATTAAAAAATTGATTGTGCAAAGTTTCTTAGTTTCCTTTTCTATGTAAAGAGAGAAATGGAGGGTGGGGCATTCATGCAAACGCACCCATACATAGAATAGAATCTCAATTCAATTCCTCTTCCTCCTCCTCTGTCCCTCTCAATCTCTTTTTGTAAACTTCTCTTTGGACTCTTCCTTTTGCATCAGCCTTTCTCCCGATACTCCTCCCTTCTCTGCACCCAACGAAAAGCACAATTCTTTTTCTTCTTTTCGATAACCCCATCACACATTCTGCGTCTAAAATGCCAAAATAAAACCTCCCTGTCTTTTCCTTCTTGGTGGGGTTCCTCTAGGGTTCTCTTTTTCCTCTCCCTTTCGTGCTCTTTTCTCCACAATTGGACAAAACCCCTTTTGTTCACACCAATCGCCCAAGACAATTCCCTGTTCAAAATCCTGACTATGTCTCTAGGGTTTGTGAACAATCCTCAAAATCTGTTTTCCACATTTTGGAGGAGTTCCCGAAGCATCTAATACTGTAGTTCTTACCTAAACATTATTACTCTTTGAACTGCTTCAGTGAGCGCTTTCTGTTTCAGGTGTTGTTTTTGTTGTTTCAAAGATAGCATAGCCTCTCTTTGAAACATGGGTTGTGTCCATGGCAAGTTTTGCTGTGGCGACAGTTCTTCATCAGATGATGGTTCTAGGGATTACCGAGAACTTGGCTTCATTCATGGCCAGAGGAAGAACGTGCTCGCTCATAGATCATTGAAGCATGTTCCTGTTCCTTCCCACAACTTCATTTTGGAGTATACTTTCCTCACTCAGCGGGGGTACTACCCTGATTCACCTGATAAAGAAAACCAAGATAGTTGCTGCATCACTACACAACTCCAAGGTAACCCCAATGTCCATTTCTTTGGTGTCTATGATGGGCATGGCCAATTTGGTAGCCAGTGTTCGAATTTCGTTAAGGATAGGCTGGTAGAGAAGTTGTCAAATGACCCTGCATTGTTGGAGGACCCTGTTCAGGCGTACAATGCTGCATTCTTGGCAACAAATCAAGAATTGCGTAGTACTAGTGAGATTGATGATTCTATGAGTGGCACCACCGCGATTACGGTGCTTGTTATCGGTGACACTCTTTATGTTGCTAATGTTGGTGATTCAAGAGCGGTGCTGGCTGTTAGGGATGGGAATTGCATTGTTGCCGAGGACTTGTCCTCTGATCAGACTCCATTTCGGAGGGATGAATATGAGAGAGTGAAACTTTGTGGGGCAAGGGTGTTGAGTGTTGATCAAGTGGAAGGGCTAAAGGATCCAGATATCCAGCATTGGGGTGATGAAGAGAGTCGGGGTGGCGATCCTCCAAGATTGTGGGTTCCTAATGGGATGTATCCTGGAACTGCATTTACAAGGAGTATAGGGGATAGTTTGGCAGAGACAATTGGTGTCGTTGCTATTCCGGAGGTGAAAACGGTTCAGCTTACACCTAATCATCTTTTCTTTGTTGTGGCAAGTGATGGCATATTTGAATTCCTGACAAGCCAAACTGTTGTTGATATGGTATGACTTTCTACCCGTTTTCTTTCTAATTAGTTTCTTTTTTCTTGCACTTTTAATGTGTGATAATGTTTTCATAGGTTGAGCTAATTGATTGAATGATTTAATTTAACTTCAGTTGTAAGGATCACAAAATCTATCATTCATTTCTGTTAATGGAAATAATTTTGTTATCTGTTAAAGGTATACAAGTTGCAATTGAAGACTCTGACTTGAAAATCTGGACAAAATTTATGTTATTTTGTGTGGAAGTTATGTTTGTGGCTTATCTAATGAAGTGCTATTATTATAATCTTATATTTTAATGCTTCATTTTCCACATGTTTATGCAAATATAATTGAAATAGAATGCATAAGAAAAATTAATGCCATAAGCCCACAAGTTGTTGATCATATGGGAGTGTGGTGTATTGCTTAAGCTCACTTCGCATGTTTTAGTTAGTTATTTCCACTTACTATATATATTAACTGCCATAATTATGCGAACTTTATATGGTTCACGGTAAAAAAATGCTAATTGGGAATAGTTCTTTTGCATCCCAATTCCCAAGTGTTCACAGAATCCTTGTAATAGTAAGTTAGTTATTCAGTAGAGAAACTTCAAATTTTGCTGCTTGCTTCTGATCATTCCTAATCTGTTGCAGCACCATAAGACTTAAGATTTCAATGTTTACTCCCTTGTTGCAATACCATAGGTAAAATTGTAACTTTGGTAAGATTGCCCTTTTTGAAAAGTATGTGATTTATTTTATGGTGTAGGCGGCAAGCTATATGGATCCTCGTGATGCATGTGTAGCTATTGCAGAGAAGTCGTATAAATTATGGTTGGAACTTGAGAACAGAACAGATGATATAACAATCATCATTGTTCAGATCAAAGGTCTCTCTAATGTATGGATTCTTTATATTCCATTAGTTCCATTTGCTTTTCATTCTAGTTTGTTTAAAGATTTTAAATTTGTAATATTATACGATCATCTTATCCCATGAAAAATAATAACAACAAACTCTCAATACATAAAGTGGGGTCAGTTTTGAATTTGATTAATTGACAACATTAAACTTTATAAAAAACTTTTTTTTTTTTTTTTTTTGTAAAATCACCATTGATCTTCTTACAAGATGTAAAATCTAAATTTTGGTACTCATGGTTCAATAAATAGATTTATCTTCATTGAATGACTCGTTTATCTAATTGGTAGTCCAATATTGTAGTCAGGTACATCTGGAGTTGGATCAGATGAGATCGATGGTGGTGGTACTGTAATGAATTCCAGGACAGGAACTCCTGAGATATCTGCTACCCCTGGATCTAATGTTTATCGTTCTGTCAGAACCAGTTTATCCGATTTGCACTCCTGTCAGCATGTGGCTTCAGTGACGAGCACAGCCATAGAGGTTCAGTCTCCAGCATGTCCTAGACCAATTGAATGAGTATGATATCAATCTCAATTCTCAAGAACATTGTTGATTTGTTTCGTATAATCATTTGATCATGACCTATATAATTACTTCTTCTCTCCCCCCTTTTTGCTTTAGAGTGATTGAAGAGAGGCTTTACTGAAGCTTTACCAAGTCTCTTGCAGTTTCTCCCAAGTGGTACATTTCCACGTGCCAACTTCCTGGCATTGTGCATTACTGTTGTACATTTACTGGTTACTACATTTTAGGCTGCCATCTTGCCAGTTTGAGGTGCTGCATTATATTGGCAGCAAAAGGAATTTGTTCAGAAACCAAACCCCTCAGAGGAGAGCACTTGTGCTCACCTTCCTGTGACGCAATTGCACCTCCACTCTACAGATTTGATCTTCGGAAGGGAATCAATAACGAGCTTGAAATAAAAGGAAGGTATACAAGGAGCTGTGACTGTGACTATCATTTGCAATGGATCGTGGAAGAAACTCATAGGATGGTCGATGGTCTACTTGGAGGCAGACAGATGCTACTCAGCATTTAAATTCATTGTCAGTATCATGTAGATGTGGATCCAACCTTTGTCTGGATTATTGATTGATAGAATTTCAAGATTACAGGACTGTTTCGTTCATTATGGAACTATCAACACTCAACAGTGCATTGGATTGGATGGTTTGAAAGGTCGTTTGATTTAATGTAATAATTTTTTTTACCATCTAATAATTTTGATTTTAAATTAAAATTCAATTCATTAAAACAAAATGAATTTATTTTATTCTAGATATTAATGAATAAACTTTATAATACACCATATTTTTTTTCGAAGGATTTTTATATTTAGTGTTTTTAAGTCACAAATTAATTTTTGTTATAATTTATTTTGTGGCTTTGTTAAAGACCTTCTATCATATTTTATCTCTTATTTATTTTTATTAACACTTATTTACTATATAAAACAAGAGACAAAAAAATAGGTAGAGTAATTTCAAAAGTTCTGTAAAAAAATATATAAAACAAAAAGTTATATAATAAAAGAGAACAAGAGACAAAAAATTTCCAAACTTAGACTTAATAAACTTACAAACAATATTAAAATAATAAGGTGGAAAATCGAAATAGGGTCAAGGAACAAGTAGGTATACTCATTTATGAAAATTTATTTACATAGGTATGGGTGATATATTAGTTTAAAAATTAAAAAATATATATTTGGTCTAAATTAAATTGGGTTAGTTTTCAAAATTAGATTTAATTTAAAAACATCAGTTTTTTCTTTCTTTTGTTTCACGTTATTTGATTTATTTTCTGTAATTTACATTAGATTGAGTTGATGAAGAAACATTATTTTCTTGGAGTACTTTTACACTTTATATTTTATTTTCATCACCTTAATATTCTTCTCAATCTCTGGTTTAACTTTCAAGGTTTTATTTACCCTTTATTTTGTTACAAAAGAATTTTTACAAATTACTCATCAATAAATAAGTTTATATTCCAAGTGAAAATTAAATTCATATTTTTGTGAGATATAAGTTAACTAGACAACCTTTATTGGCGATTTATTTACCTTTGAATCTCATAACAATTTATACAACATAATTTTTTTAAGGGATACTAGTAAATTAGGAGTGCACAAAGGTAAGATAGGCCTCTGGCTGATGGGTACATGAGAATTGAATTCAGAAATACGTTCAGCCCAAAATTACCATTTATTATTATTTTTTTCGTGAGGAAGAGAGACGTTCAATGCTTAAAGCCTCCATCCAAGCTCTCCGGCCTCAGCATCTGCACAAAAATAAACAAAAAATAAATAAAGGAGGAAAAAAAAAAAACGACAAAAAAAGTGTGAATTTTCTTTCTGATTCTCCAATTTTCTAAGATCGATCGAACCTTTGATTATTGGAAAAATTGCTCTAATCGGTTACGTATCGATCATTTAATACTGATTACAAGTCTCGTATCTGGGATCTTCTGCGCATCAGTTGCTATTATAATATTCGAAAACGTTTTGTTTTCATCACTTTTGTGATCCGTGGATGTGTTTTGGGTATTGATATGTATTGCAATTCATTTGGGTGTTTTCAATTTCATATTTTTTTTCCAACCGGATATGCTCCTTTCGCAGAGATTACTGCATATATGTTTTCGGGTAGTTGATTAATTTATTCATTGCTTTTCCTTCTTTATTTAGACCATTCAGGAAGTTTAATATTTTTTGTGGCAATACTGAAATTCACAGGTGATTAATTTTCAGTGCTTAAATGCATGCCAATCTGCAATGCCATATAATCCAGTGTTAGTTATTGCAAATTGCATTCATTTAGGAGAACAATGTTTGCACTCTTTTCTGAATTTTCCTCATCAATGTTATTCTCATGTACATATTTTTCTTTTCAAATTCGTGGAACTTGATTTTGGAATAAGTAAATCATGGATGTTTGTGAATAGATGCTAGATAAAACTTAACAAGTGTGTTCTTTCTCTATTTTTCTTATTGTTTTGGATTGCAGCTAAAATGATTTCATTGGTTGCCAGTTGTAGCAGTCAAATGTCTCCTTCAGTTTCTTGTCAAGAAAAAGGAAGTAGGAACAAAAGAAAATTCAGAGCTGATTCACCTCTAGGGGAGCCAAATAAGTTCATTCCTGCACCTCAACTCGAGTGCCTCATTTATGAATTCTCTGCTGAGAGGTTTGAAATAACCCCAGGTCATGGACAAGCTGCTGCTTGTGACCTGTGTGGTGTTAGCCAAGATCATTCTGATGGACTGAAACTTGGCCTTGGATTGTATAATCCTGGAACATCTGAGGTCGGGCCTAGTCAATCTAAGGATGAACCTGAGACAGATGAAATCAATGATGCAGATTGGAGCGATCTCACAGAAGCCCAGCTGGAAGAACTTGTCCTGACTAATTTGGACACCATTCTCAAGAGTGCAATTAAAAAAATTGTAGCATGTGGCTACACTGAAGAAGTTGTTACTAAGGCCATTTTAAGACCTGGCATCTGTTATGGATGTAAAGATACTTTGTATAATATTGTTGATAATTCTTTAGCATTTCTTAGAAATGGTCAAGAGATTGATACATCACGAGAGCACTATTTTGAAGATCTAGTGCAGATTGAGAAGTATGTCTTGGCTGAATTGGTTTGTGTTCTTCGAGAGGTTAGGCCATTCTTCAGTGTTGGGGATGCAATGTGGTGTTTGTTAATTTGTGACATGAATGTGTCACATGCTTGTGCAATGGATTGTAACCCTTTAAGTAGTATAGGTAATGATAATTCTACTGCTGGTGGTTCATCTAGCCAAGCAGAATCACAATCAAAAGCAGAAACCAAATGTCCTGAACTGAGTCTTCTAAGTCCTAGTAAATCAATTCCTGGAGGTTCTCATAATTCTCAATCAAAGAAACCCTCTGTGACTAGAATTCCTGGTGTGAACAACTTGAATCCTCAAATTATTGGTGGAGCCTCAGAGAAGGAGGGTGCCAGTTGTGGATCTGAGTGCATTAATAAAGCATTCAGCACTGCAGGAACATCTCAATCTGGCCTGATGGAAGAAAAGCGTGGAACAGTTAGAAAGGTCCATTCTGGTAGCACCAAGAGAGACTACATTCTTCAACACAAGTCATTTCATGTAGAAAAACGTTATCGTACTTATGGATTAAAAGGGTCTTCAAGAGGAGGAAAAGTGAATGGCTTGAGTGCTTTGGTCTTGGATAAAAAACAAAAATCTGTGTCAGAATCTTCTTCCATAAACTTAAAGAGTGCATCCTTACAGATAAGTAAGGCAATGGGCATTGATACTACGCAAGACAGTATTAATGTTGACTTCTCATGTAATGCTGGGACTTCTACCTCCACTGCATTTAGCCTGGTGGATTCTTCTGATTCTGTTTGTAGATCAACCAATACTTCATTTGCAATAAATGCAGCAAATAGTATACCCGTACTCAGTTGTCCAGCTTCATTATCAGCTACCAATACAGATCTTTCTCTCTCATTATCTTCAAAAATCAAGCCTTCTACAGAATCTGTCTGCAGCAATAATGAGGCACCTAATAGTTCTTTGGGAATACCGTATAATAATAATAATAATAATAATAATAATAATAATAATAATAAGTCCCCAAGGAAGTGGATACCCCAGGATGGAAAGGATGAGATGATTTTAAAACTGTTTCCAAGGGTTCGGGAGCTGCAAAACCAGCTTCAAGAATGGACAGAGTGGGCTAATCAGAAGGTCATGCAAGCTGCTCGTCGTCTGAGTAAGGAAAAGGCTGAGCTTCAGACACTAAGGCAAGAGAAAGAGGAAGTTGAACGTCTAAAAAAAGAGAAGCAGTCTCTAGAGGAAAATACCTTGAAGAAGCTTTCTGAGATGGAAAATGCCCTATGTAAAGTTAGTGGGCAGGTAGAGCGAGCTAATGCCACTGTCCGGAAGCTCGAGGTGGAGAAAGCTGCACTGTGGAAAGAGATGGAGGCTGCTAAGATACGTGCCACAGAAACTGCTGCAAGCTGTCAAGAGGTCTCAAGGAGAGAAAAGAGGACACAAATGAAGTTTCAGTCATGGGAAAAGCAGAAATCCTTGTTTCGGGAAGAGCTAACGATTGAAAAACGGAAATTGGCACAGCTGCTGCAGGAATTAGAACAAGCTAGAATGCAGCAGGAGCAAGTTGAGGTATGCTATTTTAAGCTTATTCCAACTTCTTTCTCATGTTTCTTTATATCTTGTAAGCATCCACTTGATATCTATACCAATGTAATATGGCACAGGTAGTAGTTTGGTCTCATGGTGTTTTTTTTGTAAAGCCATTTGATCTAATGTTGTATTCTTAATTTCCTACGATCTTATCAAATAGGAAGTTATGATGAGTGAGTAGTTAGTTATGTAAAGTTTCTTAGCTCTTCCAGTCTCATTTTATTGCTACAATAACAACTACAAATAAAACCTGCTTTCACTAGATGGGTTCGTTACATGGATCATTGTCATTTTTTTGTGTCAAAACTCAATTCTTTAGAGAGACTGTTTAGGTCTAAATTCCTTTTAATGATTTCACTTTAAAGTTTTTCTGGGCTAAACTGTCTGATCAACTCTTTTGACTGGGGCATATATTGGTTTTCACTCCCATTTTATTCTCAGAATAAAAATAAATGGATTGGTATGCTCTTGACACCAGTATTTGTTGTCCATTTCTATGCATCGCTTGACTATGATATGATCAATTGATTCTGATGTAGAACAAATGGACCGTGCCTGTATGTTAAATGATATGGGTCTCAAACCAATTTCCCCCTTGCCAGAGTGTTAGCAAATACCCATTACTAAGGTAATAATAATATCAGCGTATCGCCTTTCTAAAAGTCGAGAACTAAGCCCCAAGGCATTAATGTTCATTTGATGATCTATTTTATAAACAGTTGCACAGACTTTATGATGACTCAAACTTTGCCTTGTTCCCTACACTTTTATTATTTTGTTTTTCTTTGAAGCTTCTATTCGTCTTGTAGTTGCAACTTGCAACTCTCCTTAAACTTTTGACATCATAAGAATTAACATATGAATATAGTTGTACTGAAGAGAAACATGATAAAACAGCTATGGTACTTGGCAATCTTGTATCCACCAACAAGAAATTTAATAAACTTTTAATCCATGATACACGTGAACCTAATAAACTTGTGAGATTCCACAAATGCAACCATTCTTGTATCTAATATAGGTGCTAAAGGAGATATGCTACTGGTTCTGTTCTCATTGTTAAGGGAAAATATCACAGGGTAGATGGCAGCAGGAAGCAAAGGCAAAGAAAGAGTTTATCCTGCAGGCCAGTTCTATAAAAAAGGAAAGAGAACAAATTGAGGAATCAGGAAAATCCAAGGAGGATGCGATCAAATTAAAAGCAGAGAGGAATCTGCAAACGTACAGAGATGACATCCATAAACTTGAAAAGGAAATTTCCCAACTAAGACTGAAGACTGACTCTTCAAAAATTACTGCACTGAGGATGGGCATTGATGGATGCTATGCCAGCAAATGCTTGGACATGAAAAATGGCACTGCTCAGAAGGAATCCCGGGCTTCTTTCATCTCAGAACTAGTCATTGACCACTCAGCAACAGGCGGTGTGAAACGGGAACAAGAATGTGTGATGTGTCTTTCAGAGGAGATGTCTGTTGTATTCATCCCATGTGCTCATCAAGTTGTTTGCACAACATGTAATGAGCTCCATGAGAAGCAGGGTATGCAAGATTGTCCTTCTTGCAGGAGCCCTATCCAACAGCGTATTGCTGTGCGCTTTCCACGTATTTGATTTATTTATTTGCTTGAGTGAGTTAAGCATTTTTGAATGATGATAATAATAATAATAATAATGTCGATGGGACTCATGCTATGAATAATGCATTCATATCACGCTTCTTGAGCTGAGATACATTAATTTACTTCAATGGCAAGGTTGGTGCTGTCATTTTCTTCTGCTGTTTTGATGTTTTCCGGATTTATTTTGTTGTTGTTGCACTTGTCTTTGCTTGTTTGATAGTATGTAATGGTCAGCTTCTCATGATGACCCTCTTCATCCATGCCAAGTATTTTTTTTCTCTCGTAAGAGGGTTAAAACTGCTCAGCTCCATTACGAACAGTTGAAGTATGTAAATAGAATGAAGATGTCAAAAGTATCTTCCTTTGTCAGTGATCGAAGACGTGTGGAACCCGAATGCGCAACTTCTTATCATCAACATCAATCCTTGTGAACACGATACACATCCACGCGACGAGGAACATCGGTAACCAGTCACATGTGCCATATAATATTTTTGTTTAAATGGTCTTTATTATTGAAGCAACAAAATAATGGGGAAAATGTAAATTATCAGAGGCATGTGTGACTTAATCTCTAAACGTCAAAAAAACTGTATTTTGATTCTTAAGATTTTTTACATGAATACAGTAAATAAAAAAAGAAGATTTTTTACATGAACAAAATAACCCTTATACAAAAATAATCGTTAGAATGAGATTGTGAGACTTGGTCACATGACTAGCATGTGACTTTTCTTTTCTTTTCAAAATTATAAAGGCAAATACTAATTAGTGCACAGTTAAAGAAGTAAAAGAAAAAAATATTTTATTAGGATGTACAAAAATATGTTTTCCTATATATTTTTAAATACATTATCATATTATTTTCAATAAAAATTTCTCTCTTTTAATTCCTTACCCTTAGAGAACTAATTAGCAAAATTCAAATATAAATTAGAAATCTAAAGTTTATTTTATATGCGTTTTACTCTTTCACCTATTGTTTTTTTTGAAGGAAAAATGATTTGATTATATTAAGGGGAATAACAAAGAGTTGGGAATGTACGGTAAGATATTATACTTCACAAAGCAAAAGCCCCTATACCAAAAAGATTATATACCCAAAGAAACAAAAACAATTAGAAGCACCCCAAAGGGTGGACACACTACGAATAAAAGAAGGCTCCTGGTTGTATCCTTCTCTTGTAAAACATGATTAACATCCACTGCCAGTGTAGTCTCTAGAACCTCTCAAGCATATCTTGCCCCTCCTCAAATATGAAGAAAATAACATTGTTCCAAGCATTCCAAATACACCAGCATGTTATGTGCCAAAAAAAAGTGTCTCGGCCTTCTTCATTTTATTCCACAAACAACAGATTAACGTGTTGGGGAAGGACAGTTTGAACGCCCAACCATTTAAATATATCACACCAAATCTGAGAAGCAAAATTACTAGTTAGAAACAAATGGTTTGAGTCCTCGGACGAATTGTGACAGAAGCAACAAGATGAATCAAAATTAGGAATATGAATGCCCCTATGCGCCAATTGCGTACAAGTTAGGCGGTCCGGGATCAACCTCCACGAGAAAACTAGCACTTTTGATGGAATATTGCATCTCCAAAAGGCCTGGTCTTACTCTTTCACCTATAAAACATAGACACATCTGTACTTAAAAGTTTTAAAAATGTAACATCGTTTAATTTTTCTATTAAAAATTGACAAAATTCATTCGATGATTGCTTTGGTGCCGTTACTTTTATATATATATCATGAACCAGTAAAAAATTATGTGTACATTAAAATCACATTATAAATGAGATACTCTTTATTTTTACTTTATTTTTCTTTTTTAAAAAATTGACATCAAACTCATTAATTTAACAATTGATTAAACAAAATGCATGAATTGTTATAAATATTTTGATATTTATCTTCCATTTCTATGGATAAAAAAATACATAAAGCAAATGAGAAGTAAATAATCACAATCATAAATAAAAATACACAATTTTATAAGGATAAATAAAGAGTTTAATTTATATACATTTTTTGTAAAATATTTTTGTACGGATGTCTATTAAGAATTAATATTTGATCATTAAATTTAATTAGAATATGCTGATAATGTGAATGTTTTGATAAGCATATATGGTAATGCTTGTAAATATCCAAATATTTAAAATTATTTTAGGTTAATAATGTATATAAATTAAAATGATAAAACTATAGAAGATAAGATTCCCAAAATAATTTCTTGTGGTATAGAGATGATAGCTGTCTCATCTCATCTAGCCAATTGATTTTCTTGTATAGAAAATTCATTGAAGCAGCATTTCTTTTATCTTGTAGCATACTGATCTTGTCAGTTCAAATACCATCTTCAAGAATGGATTGCGTATTTGGCTAAATGCCCTTGATGCCTGCATTCCTATAATATAAGGGTGAGCCAAAATTTTGTTTTAATGGGACATCCTCTCACTGTAACCCAGAGGAATGCTATAGACATTTTCAGTTGGAATTTTGAAGTGGATTGTTTATCTTCTTTGGGGGAAATTAAATGAAAATAAATATAAAATATAGAATGGTAATATGGAATTTTATGTAATTTTCTCACAATAAAAATGAAGAAACGAGAATAAATCAACTCATGTGCACCAAGGTTTACTTATACTTAAAACGAGAATATAAAAAGTTTCATTAAAAACATTTTTTAATCTAAATTATATTTTATTATGTATTAATTAGATAAATAGATGTATTTCTGACACTAAACTTTGATACTTCTTGCCAATTTTTTTTCTGTAATATAGTTTTCGTTTGGCCTTTAAAAGAAGTTAGATAAATGGATGTGAAGTTTTTTTTTTTTTTGGGGGGGGGGCTATATTACAGAAAAAAAATTCTCGGGTTTGTGAGGCAGAGACTAAGTTAATTGAAAAACCGATGTTAAAAGAAATATTTTTATTTTTTTTTTTTTTTTTTTTTTTTTTTTTTTTTTTT
>CM023947.1:1768944-1849699 GCA_013407115.1 Glycine latifolia
AATATAAAATATCTTCAATACTTTTTAATTTTGCATTTAAATGTTTTTAATTAGGAAAATTTTCTGCAACTTGGATTTTCTCCTTTTTTTTCCTTAAAAAAATGGTAAGAAGGACAAAAAATAATTTTTCTATTTCTCCAGGCACACTTGTGGTGTTAATGTTTTCATTCCAGAGTTTTGGGACATAAAAACACGAGAGTTTCTTTTCATTTTGGGCAAGGAACAAATGGGTACATTTATCCTGTGCTTCGATTTGTGTGCCACGTACCCTTATCCTGCAGTAAGACAAAGGGTAAACTTGGTAATTCAGAAAAAGAACAAAATCTCCTCTTTTCTTCTTCACATGATAAGAAAGAAAAATAATTTTCATTGAACAATTTTTTATAATTTTTTTCTTATAATCACCATAAAGATCTAAAGGGAACACAATTAAGTGTGTTTTGTGTTTCATATTGAATTTTAACACAATTAAGTGTGTTTTGTGCTTGATATTGAATTTTATAGAGTTATATTAACTTTAGGTAATTTTTTACATATTTAATGTTAAAAAGTTGATCTTCATAAAAATATATATTGAGAAATTGATTGAGTTAAAATAATTTAAGTTATTTTTGTGCTGAATAAAAAATTCTCAAATTCATTCATGCAAACAAAAATAGTATAACTTCAAATTAATTTTAAGCAAAGTTAGTTTTATAAAATTAATTTTATTTTAAATCAATTTTACTAACATTTATCTAAACAAACACTAATTATTAGAAAGAAGGCGAGTGATGTAATAAAAAAATAAAAAATACTAAATAAAAGTTAAAAGGTATTTATGAATAACATAATCTAACAAAATTACTAACAAATAAGCATTAGGAAGTCAAAAGTTGAGTTATGAAGACGACTTTGTTCCCTAACCGTATTTTCGTCCACTCATTTCTCATCATACCCATTTCATATTTGCCTATTAAAACATTGAAATATAATAAAAATAAAACAGAGAGAAAACACGGAGGGAAACTTACAACTACCATTTCCATATTGAGAAGCTGCTCTGTATATTAACTATTAAGAAAGCTCTACTTCGGGTACGTGAATTTGATTTCATATGCCGGCAAATTTGATTGAATAATCACTATACAGCTAAGTGACTTATTGGCAATCTGTTGCTCCTACTTAGTTATTGGTAAATCTTTTCTTTTCCTCATTAGTTTTGATCGATGAAGAAGGAAAATATGCCTTGCTCAAAGTTACTAATATTTTCCTTCTATTTTTTTATCTCTGCGTTGTTTTTGATTATTTTTTTCTTCTTCTCGGGGTGGGGAGGCAGAGACTAAGTTAATTGAAAAACCGGGCATGTGTTCTGATCAAGTGAATATGAATATCTAATCTGATATGATGTTTTTGCTTATATATATATATGTTTTCTGAGGTGAATGAACCACACCACCAAACTTTGATGTTGTATGTATCAAACCAAAATTCCTTCACTGAATGGAAAAAAAAAATGAATGTAATTGGTGTTATTGTTTTAATTAGTGTACAGAAGGAAGATAGATCAGAGATGTCTTCCATAGTGAAAGGCATATTCATAAGGAGCACAGCGGATGTGTGCCACAATAGCATGCTTTTGAATGGGAAGAACAAGCACAGCGAAATTGTTGGGGAAAGAAGCACAAGAGTGCAGTGGCAGTTGCGTCTTAGATCAAAATCAAACTCATGGAAGAGAGGTAGTAGGAGATCATATCAGCCTCCAATACGTGGCCAAGCCATCCTTACCCCAGCAACACCATCTACCACCAAAAAGGTATAGCTATTCATTATTTATGATAAACACCATCGTTGCCTTGCTTTTCAGTTTCATCAATTAATTGAGTGTCCTCAGACTATGGTAGTATTAAGTAACCAAGATATTTTTTTTTAAGGTAACAAATGACAATAGTTACTTCATGTAATTACGAATGTTTTATTATAGCATTGTTATGTAGCGTTTTTATATTTTTAAGTATCTTTTCAACTAACGAATAATAATTGTTTATACAATAAGTACTATCAAATATGGTAATATGTCAAAATATGCTTACTTCGTTTTTTCAAGAGAAAAATATACTTGCTTCGTTATAAAATTATGATTAGAAAATGCCATTTAGTTTTCGCTGTTACAAAAAAGCATAGGAGAATGATTTGTGCCAATTTGAAGCATGGGCGCATGTCTAAATTGGATTGTTTTTATCCAAAGTTGTTGACAAGACACCGCAATAAGAAACCCAGGTTTTTTTTTGGACCACGAAAAGTCTCCCAGACCTCAAAATATATTTTGAGGCCCAAAGGTTAATAAGGCCGAAGCGTTCGTGTCACCAAGAAATTCAAGTGGACCATGAATTCAAAGGAGGTTTCTCAATTTTATATTTACATTTTTATTGAATATAAATTAAATAAAAATGGACCGAAAAATAGAAATTAAATAATAAAATCTTCAACAATTTAAATCTGATAAATTATTTAGTCTGTCAACGGGCGCTAAGTTTATAATCAAATTTATGAGTAAACTGTCATAAAATAAGTGATTAACCAAGTTGTTTACAGTTTACTTAAATGCATGTAAAGAATTAAACAATGATATATCATAATAAAAGAGAAATTGCTCCCCCCCCCCCTCTCCTCACAATTCACATCCTGCTAGGCGTTAGCTAATTAACACATGCAATGAACATAGTTCTATGTTGAAACTTTTTAACGAGGTTATATCACATTTTTAAAAGTCAACTTGTCACCATTATTTTAAAATTTTCATACCTTACTAGTAAGTATGAAGAGTTGATTAAGGGAAGTGTGTAACTATGATTTCCTAACAGCAGTTTTACCGCAACATTTCTCTGCTTTTGTTTAAACAGCAGGTATTCACTTTTGGCAAAGGTAGAAGTGAAGGAAACAAGGCCATGAAGTCCTTGGTAAGCATTCTTTGTCTTTTTACATTTTTAAAAAAGAACAACATGGAAACTCAATTTGGTTTCTCTTTGTTATGTTCTTATTAATTAGTAATTTTAAGTAAAATAAGTTTGTCTGTTTTTCATGTGAGTGCTACTTTTTTTTTTCCCTTTGAATTGATGAACAATTGCATGTGTGTGAATTTAAGTTGGGAGGAAAAGGAGCAAACCTGGCAGAAATGGCAACCATTGGCTTATCTGTTCCTCCTGGACTCACTATATCAACAGAAGCATGCCAAGAGTATCAACAGAATGGAAAGAAGCTACCAGATGGCTTGTGGGAGGAGGTACTTGAAGGCTTGCAATTTGTAGAGAATGAAATGGGAGCAACTCTTGGGAATCCTTCTAAACCCCTTCTCCTCTCTGTGCGCTCTGGTGCTGCGGTAAGAGGATTTTGTATTTGGTCTTGTTTTTTTTCTGTGTTCTTGTTAGTTGCCTCAAACTAGGATCAATTTGGAGTCACGTTTAGTAAGGCATATGTAAAGGGCCTACAGAAAAATGGTAATAAGCATATTGTTTATTTTGATATTGCCATTACTTTCCAATGATGGAAAAACCATGCAAGAAAATAAACTTCCATTGTATTGTAGCTAGCATTGATTCAGCTCAATTGATGATTTCAATCCAAGGTTCTTACTGTGAAGTTCTTGCTTTAAGTACTTAGCAACCTTTTCTTTTGATTTTCATTCATAGTAAGATAATTTGAGTTGTAGGTGAAGGAAATTCACTTGTTATGGTTGTTGAAACATTCAATTCGGTTTATAGGTGTACTTTGATTTGATTTAAATTTGATTCCTCTTATGGTGTGTATAACATGTTTATAGCAAGCTTAATTGTTTCCCTTACATTTACAAGATTTCCATGCCTGGGATGATGGACACAGTTCTCAACTTAGGATTGAATGATGAAGTGGTTGCTGGGTTGGCAGCAAAAAGCGGAGAGCGGTTTGCTTATGATTCTTATAGACGTTTCTTAGACATGTTTGGAAATGTTGTAAGTGGTTATTTTACACCCTATGCATTGCTTTGTGTTTGCTTACTTTTGTAGGTTGTCAACATTTCTTTAGAAACACAAACTAACCAAATTGAAAAACTAGAATCCCTCATTCAACGTAATATGTTAGTATCTTTTCTAGAAGTAGAAAACTAAACTAAAATAGTTGTCTTCCATTGCTTTTGTTCTAATTGTTCTTTTATGCTACATTGAGGTAATGGACATTCCACACTCGTTATTTGAGGAGAAGTTAGAAAAGCTAAAGCATACAAAAGGTGTTAAACTTGACACTGATCTAACAGCCTATGATCTCAAAGATCTAGTTGAGCAGTACAAGAATGTCTACCTTCAAGCCAAGGGAGAAAAGTTTCCCTCAGGTGCTGAAAGCAACAGACCAACTTCTAGCCGTTGATCCATGTTCACTCTCTTGACTAAATTGTTTATAAGAACAAATATATATCTTCTCATCCTCTTATTCATTTACAAATACAGATCCAAAGAAGCAGTTAAAACTAGCTGTTAAAGCTGTTTTTAATTCCTGGGATAGCCCAAGGGCTATTAAGTATCGGAGCATTAATCAAATAACTGGGCTAAAGGGAACTGCTGTAAACATTCAATCCATGGTGTTTGGAAACATGGGGAACACTTCAGGAACTGGCGTCCTTTTCACTAGAAATCCAAGCACTGGTGAAAACAAACTTTATGGCGAATTTCTAATTAATGCTCAGGTTACATATGATTTACTAGTTAATTTTTTTTCCATGTCATTATCATCTCTATTAATCTATGCTATGAATGTTAACAATTACTTTTGATGATGAGGTTTCAATAAATAAATGCCAAATTGTTTTTGTTAGGGAGAAGATGTAGTTGCTGGAATCAGGACACCTGAAGATTTGGAGGTCATGAAAACTTGCATGCCAGAAGCTTATAAGGAACTTGAGGAGAACTGTGAAATTCTAGAGAAACATTACAAGGATATGATGGTAAATTTCAATCATTGTATATATTTTTCTGCTTTTATAATTTGTACTATTTGTAAATAGACCAATAGGCAAAGCTTCTGAAATTGCTATTATATTTTAGGATATTGAATTCACTGTCCAAGAAAATAGGCTGTGGATGTTGCAATGTCGAAGCGGAAAACGTACCGGTAAAGGTGCATTCAAAATAGCTGTAGATATGGTTAATGAGGGGCTTGTTGATATTCGTTCTGCAATCAAGATGGTAGAGCCACAGCATCTTGATCAACTTCTCCACCCACAGGTATATGACCTCCTTTTATACATAGGAAAATGTTGACATTGGTTCTAAGAGTTCATTTTACGCATATAAAGTTAATAATTTTTTTATTAGAAAAGAAAGTCTTTATTCCTGTTTTGTATTGTAATGATGTTTTCTTTTCCCACCATAAAAGCTTAATACTTTATGTGCTTAAAATCAGTTCTAAGGGTTGATGTTAACAAAACTGATATATATATATATATATATATAGCATTGTTTTCGCTAGAAATTTAAAATATTAGTAAATATATAAAAGCTTAATACTTTATGGAAGCATCAACTAACTTGCACAATTGTATTTAGAAGGATAAACAAGACTAGAGAAAAAATATAAAATATTAGTGATCATAACCACATACATTATATAGCATTGTTTTAGGCTAGAAATTTTTTATTATGTGTTTAATCAATATGTAAATTTATTTTCCATTTATTTTTCTCCACTAACTTATCAAATTAAATTTAAGATGTTGAAAATGTCTTGACTGCTCTGAGTATATTTGGTTAGTTTGAGGATCCATCTACTTACAAGGATAAAGTGATCGCCATTGGTTTGCCTGCATCCCCTGGAGCCGCAGTAGGGCAGGTTGTGTTCACAGCTGATGATGCTGAAGAATGGCATGCACAAGGAAAGAGTGTCATCTTGGTATTCCATTTTTCGCTTTATAATCAATTTTCTTATCTTTTTGTTCCATTTCTTGATAATCTACCTGTCCTCTTTTAGCTGGGAAAATCCAGAGTTGACTTAGGTGAAAACTTATTTGCATAAGTTTGGAGTTTTTATGGTTAGGATGTAAATACTGTCCTTGATTTAGTATCATTCATGGTTGGGTTAAACAAACCACCCATTAGCAATCATTAAATGCTAATGCACTCTTGAACTGTTGAAGGTGAGGAATGAGACTAGTCCAGAGGATGTTGGGGGTATGCATGCAGCTACTGGAATCTTGACAGCTAGAGGTGGCATGACATCTCATGCTGCTGTTGTAGCCCGTGGATGGGGAAAGTGTTGTGTGTCTGGTTGCTCTGATATCCTTGTAAATGATGCTGAGAAGGTAAACATGGATTTTCCATTTATGTAGTATACATACTACTAAAAGATCTTCATGTTGTGATTATGTATAGTCTTAATTGATAATGTAGGTGTTTGTAGTTGGGGATAAGGTGATAACGGAACGAGAATGGATCTCACTGAATGGATCTACAGGTGAGGTGATACTAGGAAAGCAGCCACTTTCTCCTCCCTCTCTAAGTGATGATCTAGAAACTTTCATGTCTTGGGCTGACGAAATAAGGCATCTGAAGGTGCTGCATGTTCTTTATCTGCTGCAGAAGTTGAGTTGAATATGAGAAAATTTGTTCTCTATAAATTCTCCCACATGTTGTTGTCTATCAGGTTATGGCGAATGCTGACACACCTGAAGATGCAGTAACAGCTAGACAAAATGGTGCCCAAGGAATTGGACTTTGCAGGACAGAACATATGGTACAAATAAACATTCAACTCCTTGTTATATCAATAAGAAGTGTGAATAGTGAATACATTGTTCTTAAATTTTAATTGCTGTAACAACATTGTTCAGCGATGTTCTCTTACAAAATTGGCATCATGTGGAGCACAAGATAAAATAAAAGATATCCTCCTTGTAAGCTAAAAATCGAATTAATGAATTTCTTTTAACCTTTCTCCAGGGAATCCAAAAGCAATAACACACATTCATTGGAACACTTGTCTAGTCATATGCATGAGCATGACACTTGAAATGAACTTTTTCATTCTTTTTTAATAATCAACACAGAGTAGTTACAAATTATATGAATTTTTTTGTATGCGTGTTTTGGTGTGTTCTAGTTTTTTGCTTCAGACGAGAGGATAAAGGCCGTTAGAATGATGATAATGGCAGTTACACCAGAGCAGAGGAAGGCTGCACTGGACCTGTTGCTACCTTATCAAAGATCAGATTTTGAGGGGATCTTCCGTGCAATGGATGGTCTCCCAGTAACAATTCGATTGTTAGACCCTCCACTTCATGAATTTCTTCCAGAGGGTGACCTGGAACACATTGTAAGTGAACTAACTTCTGAGACAGGAATGAAAGAAGAAGAAATCTTCTCGAGGATAGAAAAATTATCAGAAGTGAATCCCATGCTTGGTTTTCGTGGCTGCAGGTTTGTCCTCATGTCACAATGCTTGTGTTGTGCACTTGTGCATGACAGATAACTATCCATTTCATCTGACTGATGATTAGTGTTTGGTTTGCATTTTCTTATATTTGGCAATTGAAATTCTGTGAACAGGCTGGGAATTTCATACCCAGAACTGACTGAGATGCAGGCCCGTGCAATCTTTCAGGCTGCTGTTTCAGTGAGTAACCATGGTATTACAGTTCTTCCGGAGATAATGGTTCCACTTATCGGTACACCTCAGGTATGGGCCTTTTTCTTACTTATTTCTTCTCTTGTTTTTGTCCTTTAATTTGTTTCAAATGCATCTAATCATGTATGCATGTATAATTTAGGGTTAGCTAAGTTTTTAGTCCTTAAACTTTTTCGAAATTTGATTTTTAATCCTTAAACTTTTGTTTGACTGGTTAAAGTTCCTCAACTTTTTTCTATTAAGGTTTAGTTCCTAAACTTTTGTTTGACTGATCAATGTCTCTCAACTTTTTTCCATTAAGGTTTTCAGTCCCAAAACTTTTGAAAACTCAGTTTTTAGTCTTGCAAATCTCATTAAATAAAAAAAAATAATGGGTTCAAACTTTTGTTCAAAGACTAAACTAAAATTTCTAAAAGTTTAAGGACCTTGACTAGTTAAACAAAAGTTTAGGAACTAAAAACTTAATTTCAAAAATATTTAGGGACTAAAAACTTAGTAAACACTATAATTTATGAGTAAAATTTCAGACAATGTTATACTTTGAGACATTGCCTTGTATTCCTTTTTCCTTAACTATATCTCTCTTGAATACGATGTCAATCACTATTTTAGTTTTTGATCTTAATGAAGCCCCTTTGATGTAATGATTACATGATATAAGCCCCCGAATTTTAAATTTGCAGGAGTTAAGGCATCAAGTGAATTTAATAAGGAATGTTGCTGATAAAGTGTTGTTTGAGATGGATTCTTCTTTAAGCTATAAGGTTGGAACTATGATTGAAGTTCCAAGGGCTGCACTAGTTGCAGATGAGGTAACATTTATACCCTGATATCTTGAAGATTCACTCTTAAGCTCTTGCAAAAAATATTTATGAATGTGGTAAAGAAAAACAATCTTCTTTTCCATTTTCAGTTGGGTTGGAATCAGCCTTAGAGATTAGACTGAGAACTGATAAGTGTATTGTAAATTTATAATTACAGCATAAATTTGTCCTTTTCTTTCTAATTTGATATTTGGTTCATCTAGATTGCAAAGGAAGCAGAATTCTTTTCGTTTGGAACCAATGACCTTACTCAAATGACATTTGGATATAGTAGAGATGATGTTGGCAAATTTCTTCCTATATACCTATCCAGTGGGATTCTGCAGCATGATCCATTCGAGGTTAGTTGCCTAATGCTTGTTTGGTCATTTACTCATTATATGAAGGACGGTTGCGTGAATTTGAATTGTTGACAACAATTGCAGGTACTTGACCAAAAAGGTGTGGGTCAACTCATCAAGATTTGCACAGAGAAGGGTCGTGCTGCTAGACCAAACTTGAAGGTAAGTAGTACTTACAAAAAGAAATTTAAATTGAAGTTTTTTTGTTATACATCTGTTATTCTTACAAAATCAAAAATGGCGTTAAAACATTATATTAATTATCAGGTTGGAATATGTGGAGAGCATGGCGGGGAGCCTTCTTCAGTTGCATTCTTTGCTGAAATTGGACTTGACTATGTTTCATGTTCTCCTTTTAGGTCAGATTTTCAGTTCAACATTATCTAAAAATGAAAATTTTGTAATTTCCATTGTGAAACTGAAACTCCGAGGACTCGTTTGCAGGGTTCCAATTGCTAGGCTTGCAGCAGCTCAAGTTGCAGTTTAAGAAACAGTTACTAATGGCATATGAGAGGATTATTGACTCTCTACAACTGTAAATAACTGTGGTTCATCAGAAAATGGAGGTTTACACGAAGACGTCCCATATATAAAGGAGGACTTCTAACATATACGTATAGAAGGGAAAGCAAAGGAAAATTAATATGCAAATAAATAGTAATAAAAAAGAGAAAACATGGTGTACAAATATCCATGCAAATGTTTCTCTTATACCGTGTCTCGTCATCATAAAATAAGACCGTCTCTGTAAAATTCTTGTACATGCTGCTGCTGTATTCTATCATAATAAAATCTTTGAAAGATAAAAGATTCTTCTACGTTTAATATTCTTTCTACTACTTGATCGTGTCCGAAGAAGAAGTGTCGAGACATTATTATCTTTGAAAGATGTTTGTTCCCCCCAATTATATCAGTAACATTATTGTGTGGAGACAAAAAAGGATTATCTTTTTTTATTTAATATTTCCCTTTCTTTGCTGCTTATACATCTGCTTATGCCAAGCCTATTTCCATTACTTCTTCCAAGTTGGAACAATTGCTATTCAACATATAAATTATAGTAGGTTAAACTATTTATTTCATCTTTATATTCTTTTCCCAATTTAATTTTTAGTCTCTATGAGAATCTGCAAGTTTTAGTTACAAGTTTTAGTCCTGTATATGCATGTGTAACTAAGTTCTGGTCCCCCTCGCTAATATTAGGGAAAACATTCCTGCAGTATAAAATGCCTACGAAAACTAACTGAGTGATAAACCACTACAAAAGAAATTGCATAGAAACTAAAATTAAAAATTTTCTTGTATAGGGACCAAAATTCAAAATCAAGAAAATTATAGAGTGCTTCAGTGATACATCCTGTACAATGGGAACAAAGCTCTTTAGTGTGTATGTGCCTATTTTTTAAGTCGCCGATAGCTTATGGAAAATTATATTCCATCGTCTTTATGGAAGGTTCATTCCAACTCTAAACATTTGCTTCTGGTTCTGGCAAAGAAACACAGACAGCAAGCCAATGAAATCAACTAAACTATCCAAATCCAAACTGCATTTTGTTACAAAATCTACCTCATATTCACTATGATATTTAGTTCCAACTGCTTTTGATATATTCCATATAATACTGTAGTTTCTGAACTATATATATTCTTTTTGCCAGTCTGGGCAGGTTTTACAGAGAGATCTCGTGATGGAAATAAATTTGTTGTGGCTGAGAGACCCGTAAAACAGGTTCGCCATAATTACTGCACTGAAACAGATGATTCTATCATTGAAGAGCCTAAAGCTAGAAGAGAAAATGCTGCCAATGGTTTCTTTGATGAGACTGAGAGTGGCAATTCATCTTCAAACCTCCTTGATGCATTATTTGTTGATGGTTGATGGGAAATGTGTGATTACTTGACAGTAATGATTAATTGATCTTTGGGATTGTAGGTTGAGGGCTTAAATGCTTAAGTTGCAACAGAGGATAACTAATAATCTTCTTTAATGGGGATTGGGGGAAGGAAAACTGACTATTACATGGCTGGCTTTATATATGTAACATTTCAAAAAGAACTATTAGCTGGGGAAAGGTTGCTACTGAGATTTGGTGTGTATAGTGTAACTTATGTGAGTTTGCTGCTACTGCCACTCGTGACAGGGCATGAAGTTGTTAAAACTTAAAACCAATTGTTCTTGATGATAAATCTTAAATAACGGATCATGTATATGATTATAAAACACCAAATAATAATAAATCAGACTTATTGGAATTATGATTGTGTGTACCTTGTTGAGCCATTACTGAATCAAAGAAAAGCTGGAGAAGACAAAGGAACAAAATGCCAGAGTCTTCCTTTCTATTGCCTATTCAGAAATTGACAGCATTCAGCGATGACAGCATAATGGCTCATGGGGCTTAATCCCATATAAATAGGCTAGAGAGGGGATATAGCCAATTATCCAAGAAAGAGTTTGTGCCCATTGAGTCCACCCGTCATGGAAAATCAGGGTCACACTAAAGCCTACTGTTGTCCAACTAGGCCTAATAGCAATAGATGCCAGAAGCCCAACTCAATATGATCATAATGGGCCTGCCAAAATATTAAAATTGGAATATCCATTAATCCAATTAATTTAAAATACAAAACTAATTAATTAATGTTGCCCACATAAAGAAAAATTTTTAACATTCTCCCACTTGGGTTATATTAATTAATTTAATATTATTTTGAAAATCATTTTATTTCGAAAACGACTCTATCAGATTAATAACTGAAAATTCATCTTACGTGGTCACAATTTTGAAAAACAATATTCCAATTCCAGCATCTCAAAATGATTCAATCCAACATAACCTCATCATAGGAACATGGCGATCAATATACCAAAAATATCATAGCATATGACCTTCCATACTCGCAAACAATGAGTATTACATCTTCATGAACATGAGTCTAGTAGTGTAGTAAGAATTAGTGCAAAAAAGTGATCAACCATGTAACACACTAATTCTTATCGGTCCTCAATGTAATTTCTTAACAACATGAAATTACATTAGTGCAATTTCCAAACAACATGAAATTACACTTTTTCTGATGCAATTTCTCAACAAAATGAAATTACATCACCGCAATTTCTAAACAACATGAAATTGTCTTTTCAATCCAATTTCTTAACAACATGAAATTGAATTAACGCAATTTCCAAATGACATGAAATTGCTCAGGTTAAATAAACCAACATGTCACAATACAACTTGAGATCTCAAAATTTGTGACATCCAGATATCTTTAAGTCCATGACATGCTTAAAGATATTATTTCATACATATATTTCTAAATCGACAGGAGAAAAACAATAATGATAATCATCAATAAAAGATGAAAGACTCTTGTTTCATTCAATAAATCAAAATCTTATTGAAAAATAAAATGTCATCTACATAAAGTACTTAGAAATTATATTTACTCCAACTTACTTTCATGTAGATGAATTAGTCAAATATATTTAAATTAATTTAAAGGAATTAACAAAAGATTCACAGCTAAGGCAAAACGAATGCATTAAAATAAACTATAAGGCAAAATATAGCTTTTAACAAAGCAAGTCATTACAACGAGTTCAGTAAAACAGTACATCCTCTTTGGACAGAATGCACATACCAAGGTTTAAACAAGGACAAAGCCTCAGACAAATAAATCAATGAGCATACACTGGCTTCAGAGAACTATCCCCTTTGGACAAACATATCACCTAGACCAATGCACCTCCAATAACTTTATTATAGACAAGCTTCCAATTAAAACACACGACAATCCCCTTTGGGCAAGAAATTGCATGAAATAATTAGAAGCATTCTTCAAATTTACAAAGAAATTTCCATGACTAATAAATTTGGACAATAACAAAATAATTTATATATCATAAACCCTACTTTGGGCAGGGAATATAATATACAAATATTTTTCATCTCATAAAGATTTAAACAACAAGGAGAATTACATATAATTATAAAAATTCATCTCCTTTGGGTAGAAAAACTTTTAAATTATACATATTTCTCCATAATTCCACATGTAAGTTAAAAATAATTTATCCCCTTTGAAAATAATATATCAACAACAATGCCCACCAACGTGAAACACTTCACAACATACATGTATTTTTAGAAGTCAAATATAATAGTCTAAAATTTATAGCACCAAATGTGAATCAAAATTCCAAAAGTAAGATATTAAAGCATGGACAATTAATCTTTCATAAAAGTGAAATAATACAAAAATCAACTATTGAAACAACAACAGTACCAGTTTCAGGAATTTCAAAACTTAAACAGTACATGGATAGTAGAAAGGTCAAAAAAAAATTCTAAAACGTAGAGGTCCAATCAAAAGTTTCAATCTACGTTAAAAAAAAGGAGACTCAATTCAATGGAAAATAATAATTCATTGATTTCACAACACCAAGTGTTTCACTAAAACCCAAAAGTGAAACTATAATTGAAAGTCCTAATGAATTTCAAGAATCAATAAATAATAATACTCAAATATGAATACATAATTCACACTAACATCCAAAATATTTTGAAAATGAAAATAGTTAAAACAAACTAATAATTTCAACAGCAACGCCACTGATTTTTTTTTTTAAACAATAACCGCTAACTTCGCATTAGTTGAAACAGTAAACATAGAAGATAATAACCAGAAAAATAATTCATGTTAGCATTGAATAAAATAATTCACCAGACTTCTAAAAGACATCATTTCGAAAGTGTATTCCACAAAAGATGCATAGTTGAAAAAAGTCCTCAAAAGTCAAAAGTTTATAATTTGTGGGACCTACCCATGAAAAACTATTTCTTATAATCGACATAAATAATTACATACATATGTGCAATGAATATAAAATTAAAAAAAAGATACTTATTGCTCACTTACTAATAACTTATAAATGTTAATACTAACTCGTATGAGGTGTTCAAAAATAAATATAAGCATTCATGCTAAGGTGAACAAACCATGAAACATTGTTATTTACACCATCAGGAAAAATTTCAAAATAATAAGTGAAACCAAAGTGGGGTCCAATTCACACTAAAAAAATGCCAATATCCGAAAATGGGGTCCAAAATATCATAATACTAAGCCCATGTAAGTGTGAAAACAATGAAACCAACTCATTTATACAACAATGCAATAGTGCAATAAGGTTTGCACATATAGTATGGTATAAATAATACCAATTACAAAATCCATATTAGTTAGCCAAGTTTATTCAAATACGAAATAATACGAAAACTAAGGGCAAGACTTTAGTACTTTAAGCTCACATATACAAAACATTAGCAAATAGCATTTAATGCCTGAGCAACATAATTGTGCAAAGATAATAATAAATGACAATATTTATTAAAGTGAAATCAGAAATTAATTTACTAATAAAGCCAATATTAGGCACAATTTCTGGTTCTCCAAATTCATGCAACAATAAATGCACAAGACTTTAATAATTATTTCACAAAAATTGAAACTTTCAAAATTGCTTAAAATTTCACAAAAAATAAAAGCAACCCACACCACATTGTCAACAAATTCATTGAAACTAAAACTTCATATTTGCGAAACAATTTTGTTGAAATTAAAACAATTCATCAGATAAGAATAGTGAATCAAAATTCAAATCATAAACAGTGTCATGAAACTAAACAAAATTGAAATAATTATCAGCAATAAATAATTCAAGTAACAATAACAATAACGAAAAAATATGAAAAAAAAAATGAAACCATTGTGAAACCCCAACGAAAAGCTAAAGAGCAAGGAATATGAAAATCAGTTTCAACTACAGTACCATCTTTAAGCTACAACTGGGTCAAGAGTTGTCTTCAACTTCTAGCCAGGTCACTCCAACCCGGTATAAAATCCAATGGTTTTCAACTATTCTGATATTTAAAAAACACGTTTTTATTTTATTTATTTCAATGTTAAAATAATTCATGCAATTTTTGGATAAAACACACAAATATTAACTACATGAATTATTTATTATTGGTTCAATTTGTCACACATTTCTTGTGAACTAGACGTTAAACTCACATGACATTACTCTATAAATCTACATTTTATATAGACTTATCACTTAAAAACTTGTTTTACTCAAAACTTCTTGGGTTCAGTTTTTTTTAAAAGAAGACAACCCATGATTAACAACGAATTGATTTTGTAAAAATTTTCGAAAAGGAAAATGCACCAAGAGAAGGACTGAACCGGAGAAAAAAAAAAGGAGTGGGTCATTTGCTGTACAAGTGTTAGAAACAATGATCAAGAAGACATAAAAGAATTTGAACAGAAATCGAATACAAAAAAAGACCTTTTAATTAAGGTAGCACAAAAGTATTAAGATATTCAATTCAAACAACCAAACAAATTAATGTTTAATGGGTTCTATAATCATATGAATGTGGCTCTGATACCAAATGATAAATATTAAATAACGGATCATGCATATGATTATAAAACACCAAATAACAATAAATCAGAGTTATTGGAATTATGATTGTGTATATCTTGTTGAGTCATTACTGAATCAAAGAAAAACTGGAGAAAACAAGGGAACAAGATATCAGAGTCTTCCTCTCTATTGTCTATTCAGAAATTGACAGTCTTCAACGATAGGAGCATAATGGCTCATGGGACTTAATCTCATATAAATAGGCTAGAGAGGGGACCTAGCCAATTACCCATAAAAGAGTCTGTGTCCACTTGGATTCACCCATCATGGAAAACCAACATTGCTGCCTAACTAGGCCCAATAGCAATAAATGTTAGAAGCCCAACTCAATAGGATCATAATGGGTCAATCAAAATATTAAAATTGAAATATTTATTAACCCAATTAATTTAAAATATAAAACTAATTAATTAATATTGTCCACGTAAAGAAAATTTCTAACCCTTGTAACATGATACTGCCATTTGCTTTACTGATGATGATTATTAAAGCCGCTTAAATGATAAATGTGTCTTCCTACTATGGTATAGATATTTGAGTCTCTCACTTTCTCTACCTGTATTATTGACTTCTATTGTTTCTGTAAAAATTATTCACCATTCTCAAATCAGTCGCGGATCGACGTTAGTGTCAATGTCTGCAAGTGCGAACATAAAACTTTTGGTTTTTTTTTTAATCCTTTGGACGCAGCAACACAGCAACAAGCAGCAGCACGAGGAAGGAAGAGTTGCATATTAGGTTTTTTTAGTTGGGCCTGATTAAATCCAGATTATTGCTTTTTGGACCCCTGATTTTACTTTCTGCAGTTTCTATTTTTCATTTTTTAAAATCAAATAATATTAGTTATATACGTATATAATATAATTTATAATTTTTTAATATAGAACGGGTCAAATCGAACTAATTACTGATTCATTGATTGGACCATTGACCAGTGATCCACTACCTCGACTGGGTCACTGACCAGAACGGTTTTCACAACTATGACGAGAGTATATTCTCATATTTGTTTTGGAGGATTGGTAAAATTTGGGGAATTAAATGATTGGTCAAACTATTATTTGCATCATGAAAATAATTTTTCGGGGGCAATGTCTTTGAATCCCCACCACTAACTGTGCGGACATCAATAAAATTTTCTGGGTCCACCACTGTCTCAAATGATACCTTTTTATGATATATCTCATGTTTAATAAAAAATAATAATAATATATCTCAAGAATCAAGTGTAATATTACTCTTCTATAATAGACTTTCTCAATGTCGATTCTAGAAGCTGGATATTATTAGAATCACTTGTGGGTGCGCTACGTTAGCGAGCATGTTTTAAGTACTACTATTTACGTTGACGTGGTAGTTAAATTATCAATTTGTATTCTATTTATATATTTAAATGAGGCCAATACTATCGTGGGATGATAATTAATTTGGATTCAAATCCTTTGTTATTCCTCAAAATATTTATTATTTAAACAAAAAAAATCGATCAAATGATCTGTATATACTAGATATACTATATTTATAGAAAAATATAGGTATAGTGGTATACAAAAAGTTGGATACACAAATGATTAACAAAATCAGCCCAATATACATATATAAAAACAAGACCAGCCCACAGTTGTCAAAAATAGAGTTGTCGCAGTCCAAGTCCCACCGCAGAAAAGCATATGATTATCATTCTTCAATTTGCAGGCAATAGAAAGCTTAGTACAATAACATTTCATAACCGTGCAGGTACATTACATACATAGCTAGCAGCATGTGCCAATATTTTGGGAGGCGCAAGTTGCCATAGCATCATAACCAAAAAATAAAACACTAGTAATACTAAACAGAAGTGCCGTTCGGATGTTGTGGAGGTGCGGTAGTGTCATTGAGTTTTGGGGAGGTGGTGTTAGAATCAGAAGTTAAAGGGTATCCTATTCCATGTCGAGTACTGGGGGAAATGACGAAGTGTCCACCAGCTAATACCCCAATAACTGTGGGCAGCACCTGAAGCAGAAGCCTCTGAGTTGACTCAAAGCCGGGGTATAAGCAGTGCACAGTGTTGGTATCCAATAGCCCTAACACCGCAAACACTAACAAGGATAAAATGGCATGCATGAAATCTCCAAACTTGAGTCTGTAGGTTGACAAATCAACAGACTCGGATGCTGGAGAAGGCCACAATCCCTTGGTAGTTACGATGCCATAGTGCCTCTGGTTGTCGCTGCCTGTGTAGCTATCGGTGAAGGAAGAAAAGGCGCAACTGAACCCACATGCAACCAGGAGAATGCCGCTGAGCCACTTGCTGGAGGCGTTGCATTCACCGCTATTGGTCAAAACAGGGTTCAGGAATTGGAACACGAAGAGAGTGCCTGTAGGGAGCAGCTTTATGAAGCTCCCAACTGCTGAGAATGGCGTAGTGTTTGTCTTTGTCACGCTCACGCCTGCAGCTAGTAACGGTTGGGTTTGGGTGTTTGTAGTCATAGATGAACTTTTTGCATTCATTTTTTGCTATTCTTTTCCTCTAGTTCAAATCTTTTGATGGGGTTTTTTCTTTCTAATTGTGTTGATCTTATAGAATCAGAAATAAGGAGTTGGTGTAACAAACAAAACAATAAAAAATTGATATAGGGACTTGGTCTTTTCTAAGTAAAATGGCCTCATTTTTAATTGAATTAGAATGGTTCAGGCATTCGGTAGCTTTGAACTTTCTTCTGCACTGTTTTCAAAGATTTTTTATAATAGCAAATTGCAGTATCCAATGCCAGCCCATTAAACGATTCCAAAAACAAAAATATAAAATTAGACCAGATGAAAAAAAACGCACACAAAAAAGTCAAACAAAAAACACGCACACGCAAATAATTTAATTGGCAATGTAGTAACAGACACATTTTACAGGTGGTCGTTTTTTCATTTAAAAACAAATATATATCTTTCTCTTGAGTTTCTCATCATTTTAACATTATTTATCCTTCTACTTAATTCTTTTGCTTCTACACACGTTAATTATTTTCCTCACTATCACTTCCATGTATCTTTCAACTTAATGGAAGTAGCGTACAAGATAACATCATTAATTATATATGTCATAAGTTTAACATTGTTATTTCAACACTATTCTCTTTTTCCACCTCCACACAACTTCGGCCATGAACTACACTAGCAATACCCTATACATTAACCATAGTGTGAGATCGATCTAAGAGTAAGTAGGCTATGACAGTTCGTTTTGGGAGAAAGAAATGTTTCTAAATTGCATGAATTTGGGATCGAGTCTGTGATTCTGATTGAGGTCGTATAGCAGCGGTGAAGTATGGCTTAAGTGTAAGGCTAGTTTGGGGGCACAACAGTCATGGTGAAGTTAGTCTCAACTAAGCCATGACTATGAGGGTATTTTATGATGATTCGGTCAAGTGAAACTTAAGTGATGGTTCACGATTAGGATTGTACGAAAGTATAGCAACGACAAAAATGGAAGAAGAAGGAAACCTAATCAAAAATGACGTTTTAGGGACTTAATTAACGATGTTAATTGTTAGACGTCACATTTTTTTGGTAATGTTAACGTCACATATGATACCTAGCTTGTTAATTTGAAAGACAGAAGTGAGTAAAGAAATCGAATAAATAATACATCCACTATCATAAAAAATAAGGACATATTTCTTCAAACAAAAATAAGGACATAAATCTATGGAAAATTTTTCCATAAAAACTTACAAGAAAAAAAAATGTAAAAATGAAGTAAATTTATCTATAAATTAAAATTAGCTTATGTTGCATAAGTTAAAGACAAGATAATATAAAAAAAATTACAAATTAACTTATACATAAACTAATTTTGACTTATAGATAAACTGTTTTTATTTTTTATTTTTTCTCTTATAAATTTTGTGAAAAACATTATCTAGACTAACTCTAAGTATTGTTAATTGTTAAAAATTAAGGATATCTTATATTCAATTAGCAATTAGTACTCTTGCATAATAAAAATTGATTACTTTTATAATTATTACCTTAAAAATTGTATTGATAATAATTTGTGAATAATTGTTAGTATAAAAGCTTTTACAATAACAATATATGTATGTTAAACTTAAAATTAAAGGGAAAATTTTTAAGAAAATAATGAATTGAAAAATATTAGACGAGTAAAGTCAAATTTAAAACAAAAAATATACTAATTTTATATATAATGGGTATACAAAAATTTTAATATTATTATTCTTCTGTCAAAAAATGTTTAATTTATTTAATTCGATAAAAAATTCACAATTCTCGTGATACATTTCAGTTTTACGAGGATATATATATTCTTAAAAAATGCTCATTATTTTGTTAATTGTCTTATTTAATTAAAATAATAAAAAAATTTATATTTTAAATAAATGGATATATAAATTAACTAACAACACTAATTATGGTAGTAAAAAAAATAACACTAATTGTGAAAGAATTGTTATGGATTCAACCTAGCTTTAGCTTAATCCGTATAATAACCTATCCAAATCTTCCTCTCAAACAAAACAAAAAACTATCCAAATCTAAGTAGTAAATTAGCTCAAAATCATAGTAATGATTGTCTTCAACACCCAAAACAATATTAAGATCTAAATTGAACCATGAACATCATTGAAACTCTATGACTTGTGTTTTTTTGTTAGTTAGACATAGTTGTAATAACTGTTATATGTTTAAAAGCTACTCCATCTACATTTATATACAAACAAACAAAAAAATGATTTTATATGTTGAACACATGTATAAATAAATCTAACTAATTTTGTCATTTATGTTATAATTTCTAAAATATTTTAATTTAATTTTAATTCTATTTTTAATTATTCTTAATTTATAATACAAGTTCTAATAAATGATATTTTAGAAGTAATCTTACTATTTACTTGAGATTAAAAAAATTAAATTATGTCAATTAATTTTCTAAATTAATGAAAAATTAGTTATTTTGCTTATATATGAATATAGAGAGAATATTATTAGATAGTAACTACTTGTGATTATAAGTGGTTTTGAAAAGTAGTTCAAGAATAAAATTAGTTAATTAGGAATAACAAATATGTATACCAAATAGGATAATTACCTTAATAATTATAGATTACACATATAATATACATACGATATATTTGGTTTTCCGTTCAAAAGACTTCAAATGAACGTTCAGTCTAATAACATTATTTAAATGGATTACACATATAATATACGTACGATGTATTTGGTTTTCCGTTCAAAAAACTTCAAATGAACTCCAGTCTAATGACACTATTTAAATGGATTGGGCTTAACCTACTTTGAAACATTTTTTTTTATTCATAAATGTTAATTCGTTAATTTTTGTTAAAAATGACAATAAGAATATTTTGAATCCGTTACTTTTTACTATTTTTTTAATCATCAAATCAATCTTATAATTCTTTACATACTTTGAAACGTGGGTTAACTAAAAACTAAATATACACAATCATTTTAGTAAAATCCTTATTAACCTTAATGTCAGAATGCCCTTTGAAGATTTGTACCCACATTTTACAACGTCTCAGCTTCATCAGAATACCAAATTATATAACCCAGCACATCTCAGAATTCGATCCACTCAAAATGCGCTGAGGACAAAATAAACTAAAAACTCAGTCTACAGATGGATAAGATATTCATCCCAAAAAAACTGTAAGATAAAGCAAAATTAATGATGTCTTTCCATTCTTACCCGATGAAATTTAAAAACAAAAGAAGTCCAGATCAACATTGAAGAATTTGAAATTATTTTATATTTTACGTTAATAAAAAAATTAAAGTTGACTGGTGACTATTTAAAGAACATATAATGAGACCCGTTACATGAATAAATTTAATTCAATTAAATAACAAAAGCAGCCTTGTTTTTTTTTTTTTTTTTGTATTAAAGCAGCCTTGGTTTGAACTACTCGATAATTTCTTTTATCAGTCAATAACCATTAAAAAATAATGTAAATTACGAAACCAGCAACCAAGGCTGCCTTTAATTTCCTGAGCATGAATGTTACATAGTACGTACTATTGAGTTAACATTCAATGTCGCCACCAAAAGGTAGGCCAACATTTAAAAAAAAAATGCATCTTCCTTTGATGCTCATTAAATTTCTTAAAATGATGCCAAATTATCTTATTATGCTGCTATATATAAAAATGAGTAATGTTTTTTTTTTGCATAAATATCTCATCGTAGTTTTTGTAAAGAAAAATAAAAATGAAAAGTGAGATAAGATGAATAGTCTAATAGAAAGGGATAAAAAAAACATAACTAATTTGATAAAAAAAATACATTTTTACACGCATAAAATAACCATAAATTTAATATTATATATATATATATCTAATAATTTTTATAAACAAAAAGCATATAACTATATTGAATACGAAAATAATATTATATAAAAATAATAAATTAAATGGATAAAATAATTTTAAATAATTATATGTATACACATCAACATCATAAATACTTATTTAGTAACTGTAATATCTTTTTATCTCTTTTTTCTATCAGATTATTATGTTATCTTTCATATTTATATTTCTCTCTTTATTTTCTTTCAAGTGTCGACTATCAGTAATTTTAATATATCATTTTTCAAATAGTTTATTTATATAAATTTTAAGAAACCATAAAATCATTTTTATAATAATTTAAGTGACCCTGCAAATCCCTTTCCGTTTGCCTCTGCTTGCAATATTTATTCTTTTAAATAAATGTTAATTTATGATTGTACCCTTCTGGTTTTTATCACAATTTTTATGAAAACTCCAAATTTGAAAGCTCGTTTACGTATACTACCTATAAAGCCTCTAAATATGACACATAAATAGGTAATGACTCGGTGTATGTTTGGATGTCAATTACAGGTTTTATTTTCAAAATAATAAATTATTGTTTCTTCATTTTGTGCCTTAGAAATGAGAAATAATAAATTTCTAAAAACAGATTTTCAACTTTTATCCAAACATATTAATATTTCTCCGTTTGATGTAAAGTCCACGCTGGTTAGAAGGAAGGGAACAAAACTTGTTCCGTGCACATATAACGCCTTGAGAAGATAAATTAAACTACAGTCTCCTAATCCTCTGCAGTGTTCAGAAATGCGAAACAAACTTGCTATGAGATACAGAGATAACACTACTTTAAAGTTTAATATATCAGTTTTACAAAAAGAAAGTTGGCTATACAAATGATTAAAAAGACCAACCCAAGTTAATTTCAACAAATAAACACTAGTTATTGAAGTTCAAGGCGCTCAAAAGCAAAAGACGATTCTTCACTTTACAGTTACATTACAGCAGCCAAAAGCCTAGTACAACAACATTTCATACCATGCATGCAGGTACCTAGATACATAACATTATTAACATATATATATATATATATATATAGTTAGCAGCTTGCGCCTATATTTTCAGAGGAACAACAATGCAAGTTGCTACAGCACATCATTATTTAATTACCAAAAAAATAAAACACTAGCTAGTAAAACTAAACAGTAGTACTGTCATTGGGATTAATATTTTGTGGAGGTGCGGCGGTGGTATCATTGGATTTTGGGGAGGTGTCGTTAGAATCAGAAGTTAAAGGGTATCCAATTCCATGGCGATCATTGGGGAAAATCATGAACAACCCACCCGCAACTACCCCAATAGCTGTGGGCAACACCTGAAGCAGACGCTTCTGAGTTGACTCAAAACCAGGGTAGAAACAGTGCACAGTGTTGGTGTCCAACAGCCCTAAAACCGCAAACACTAACAAGGATAACACAGCATGCACCAAGTCTCCAAACTTGAGTTTGTAGGTTGACAAATCAACGGAGTTGGATGCTGGTGAAGGCCACAATCCCTTGGTAGTTACGATGCCATAGAGCCTCTGGTTGTCAGTGCCTGTGTAGCTATCGGTGAAGGAAGAAAAGGCGCAGCTGAACCCACAGAGAACGATGAGAATGCTGCTGAGGCACTTGTTGGTGGCGTTGCAATCGCCGCTGTTGGTCAAAACGGGATTCAGGAATTGAAACACGAAGACTGTGCCTGTAGGGAGAAGCTTTATGAGGCTGCCAAATGCTGAGAGTGTTGTGTTTGTCACTCCTGTGCCTCTGTTTTGGGAGCTTGGTAACGGTGATTGGGTGTTTATGGATGAACTGTCTTTAATCATTTTTTCACACACGTACGTACGTAGTATTCGCTTCTTTATTTCTTTCTTTCTTTCTTTCTTTCTATGCCTGATGCTATTGTGTTGATCTTATAGAAGCACAAAAAGGGAGTTGGCAGATTCTTAGTAAAATGGCTTAAATTCTAATAATTCGGTCATTCCTGTGCTTTGAAGACCTTTTATATATTATCGCAAATGGCGTTACTCCATGTCATGCACATTGAACGATTCAAGGAAATTTCAGAATAGGGAAAAAGAAAAAGAAAAAAAAACATCCACACAAACACATAAAGTCAAACAAAAAACGCGCGCACACAGATTTTATTTGGCAATTTGTAGTAAGAGACGCATTACAGGTGGTTTTTTTCATTTAAAACAAATATATCTTTCTCTTGAGTTTGTGCGATAAAATTAGTATTTTTTATCCTACGAAATTAACTTCAATTTCATAATTTTCTCATCATTTAACTTTTTTTTCACTTTAATCCTTCTACTTAATTATAATTTTTTGCTTCAAAGTTATTTTTTACGTATTAATTATACCATGATATGCACATTGAACGATTATAAATTGCATGGATGTGAGAGTCGGTGATGCTCGATCTTGTGGGGTTTGTTGATTTAGGTCGCATATATATAGCACCGTTATATATATTCGAGTGTGAGGCTAGCTAGTTTGGGATCATGGTTGGTGACCTTATAGTGGTTCGACGGAGCTATATATATATATATATATATATATATATATATATATATATATATATATCATGAAAGGTGATGGTGAAACTTGAGCGGGAGAGTGTTCAAATGACAAATCCAATAAAAATGGAGAAAAGGATGGTTAATTCACGAATCACGATTAAGATTGTATGAAAGTAGAGCAGCGACAAAAATGGAAGAAGGAAAACTTATCAAAATGACGTCGTTAGGGATTTAATTAACGATGTTAATTGTTAAATGTCATTTATGATACCTTGTTAAATTGAAAGACGGAAGTAATATTAAGAATAAATAATACTAGTACATGCATTATTCATTAGAATAAGTAACGTTAAATTGTTAAACATGAAGTGATTAAGAATGACATCTACAATAAGTCCTATCTTGATAAAAATAAAAGTATAAGACTTATTGCAGAAAAAAAATAATAAAGTAAAATTAATTAACCTTTTTCTTAAAAGTTAAAATAACTTATATATCTCATCTAGCGGATAATTTTAAAAGTTTTTTTTATAAAAAATAAGTGCATAAATTAATTTTAACTTATGAAAAAAAAATCTTTTTTTTGTATATTTTTAATAAATGTTTTTGGATCATTAATTAATTAAAAGTGATAAATTTCTATCTTCGATTATTCGATTTAAGAGAACTGTTAAATCGTATTGAACAGTTTTGAACGAATTGCACGAAAACATGTTGCGACTGTTTTATAGAATAACTCAATTTTAAGTTGGTGTTTTGACGGAAAACATGAGCCATTTAGAATTTTCCTTAATTTAATACAGTTACATATTGATTGCCTGGAGCCGTGGATTTAGAGTTTCATGTGGGATCTGATTCTCAAATTTCGATTGACTTGTTAAGCAAAGGTCATACCAAAACGCATTCTTCTTCCAAATTGTCCAAAGTATCATCCAATTTAAAATGGAGGGTGGCAATTTATTCTGGAGTCATGTCTTGCGTGAAGGAAATCAAGTGGCGGATAATCTTGTTGGTTGTGGCTGTTGCTTCTATTGTGTTTTTACGAGGATTTTAATTCCAATTGTCTGGAACTCTTTGCCTCTTTGATTAAAAAATAATAATAAAAACTATTACATGTTGAAGACTCAGAGTGCATTTTAAACATAAACATTGTTGATCTAGAATAGTCCATTTTAAAGATATTCTTAAAAAAAAGATTGTAAAATATGCATATTGAGACTGTTCAAACAACATATAATGAGAGGCAGTTATTGAATAAAATTTAATTCCTTACATTATACTCCAAATATCAAAAGCCGCCTTTGTCTGTACAACTCGTTAGTATCTTTTATCCGTCAATTAATACCCATTAAAAAATAATGTAAATTATGAAACCAGTGGCTTTCCACCATGAGCATGAACGGTAATGAGGTTTACGTTCAACGTCGTTATCCGACGGTAGGTCAACAATTTAAAAAAAAAAAATTGCATCTTCCTTTACTGCTGATTAAATCTTAAGAGGATGCCAAATTCGTTTTATGTGCAACTATACAAATGAGTAATGCTATTTATACATAACTATCTCACCATAGTTTTATTATAAGAAGGGGAAAACAAGTGAGGTAACTGGTAAGAAGCATGATGTAATGTATAGGGAAAAAGAAAACTATTGCAAGAGTACTGTTGTGAGAATAGTATAAATTATTCTAAAACTATTTGACATGCATGGCTTGGGGTTACATAATGATATATTTGATATAATTTTTGATTAAAAAATAAAAATATGATAATATGAATAAATATTTATAAAATTATCAAAATCTTAACTATTTAACATTTAATTGATAGCTATGATTTTATATTGGACTCTAAAATTCATCTCATATTAAAAGAATCAAATTCAATATTGTGAATACTACTAGCTAATTCATGGAAATTTTTAGAAACGTTTTCTGAAAAGTACTTTTTTATCAACATTTTGAAAAACCAATTGAGGAATTGAATAATATTTATCTAAACAAACTAATACATTAATTTTTTAAATGAGACTTCAAAAGTCTTAATCACTCCTCTTTTGTTTAATTTTCAAGTGCCTCCTATGATGATAATCTTAAAAGTTCGCAGCTAATTAAACAGCGACTAAGTTTTGTTTTCATCTCAAGAAATATAATTGTCAGCCAATTTCAATAAACTTTAATTAATCCATCGGTTGAAGTAATTAGTTCCTGAGAAAATCTTTTGCATTTTTCTTATTAGATTTGAACTGAAGCATGAAACAACCAGATCGATCTCATATATTAGTTCCATGGGGTTTTAAGCTTCAAACAAATTAGATTAATAGCCAGAATTGGAAACACTATCAACGAGAACGCGGCATGCACCAAGTCACCAAACCAGGTTTGTCAACGGACTTGGATTTTTCTGGTTCTGAAGAAGGCAACAGTCCCTTGGAGGTTAGGATGCCATAATGCCTCTGGTTGTCGCTGCCTATGTAGCAATCAGTGAAGGAAGGAAAGGCGCAACTGAACCCACATGCAACCAGGAGAATACTGCTGAGCCACTTGTTAGCGGTGTTGCATTCACCACTGTTGGTCACAACGGGGTTCAGGAACTGGAACACGAACACTGTGCCTGTAGGGAGCAGCTTTATGAGGTTGCCAAATGCTGATGAGAATGTCGTGTTTGTCACGCCTTTACCTCCGTTTTGGCTGCTACTATTTGTTTTTGTGGATGAATTGTCTGCAACCATTTTTTTTGTTTTCTGTTTTTCTACTTGTAATGTTATACTAATAGGGCTTGCAGTTGCAGACTTTTGCAAGTGAAACTTCACACGATGTAGTGTTTTTTTGTTGCTCTGCCTGCTGCTTGTTGTACGTGTTGATCTTATATTCTACTCAAAATTGCTTCAAAAAAGACCAAGACCTTTTATTCTAGTAAGTTGCATCTGTGAGCTTTGAAATTTCTGCACAGTTAATGCTTTAAAAAAGACCAAGACCAAGCAAGGCCTTTTATAGTTTTATTACAGTAACTTGCATTATTCCATTCCATGCTCGTTGAACCAGTCCAAACGTTTTCAAAATGAAAAGTCTGACAAGGAAAATTAAAACACTCACCAAATGTCAAATAAAAATTACACATACGAAGAATATTAATGGGCAATTATAGTAACAGACACATTAAAGGTGGTTGTTTTTTCTTTTTAAACAAATAATATATTTCCCTCAAGTTTGTAAATTCTCTTATGATAAGCGATATATTAAACCTGAGTATTAATTTAGACTAACACATGAGATTATTTATTGGCTTAAATAATTTAAATAAGGTGGATAGGTATCGATCACTATCCTCGACGATAAAATTTGACTAAGAAAGTGTTCAAATTTCAAATGACAAATCCAACAAAAATGGAGAAAAATGTCTCTTCACGAGTGAAAGTGAAGAGAAAAAACGACAAAAAGTGGAAGAAGGAAACCTGGTAAAAATGGGTGACCAGTCCGCGTGTTTTTATTTTTGTGATTCCTTCAAGTTAATTTGCTACCTTCATAAATGGAGTTTGAAATAAAGCAGACGAAGAGAAACCTGGTAAAAATGCGTGACCATTTGTCAATATGACTTTGGTAATTAATTTCTTCCTAGAGGGAGAGAAACCTCCTCCTGGCTCCTCTAACGAAGAGAAAACAAGCAAACAAAATAATAGAAGTTAGAGAAGTGTAAAGATCTCAATATTTTCCACTTGCTTTCACCCAAAAGTGGAATTACGTATAACGTTTCTCAAAAAACAAGTGTTCCCCCGTTCTTCAAAATAATTAAAGTTAAAAATTAATTAGTATCATTTAATTGTATTAATCTCATCTGAAAATAATGTTTTTTTTTAATTATTCTTCATACAAACTTATATCAAGAAGAAAAAAAACATTAGAAATAAAATTCCAATCAAATAAAATAAAATAAATATAAATTTACTTTATATTTGAGATCAAGACAAATATTTGTTTTTATATATTTAAAATCAGATAAAGTACTAACTAACAAATATACTGCTAAATACATGAATCAATCAGTATGAAGTTATTTTAGTTTAATTACATGAATCAATAAGTATGAAGTTATTTTAGTTTAATTAATGATCTTAAATTTAAATCTTGATATATAATTATGTTAAATATTCTAAAAAAATTATCCTCATAATAATTTTACTTAATTTTATTCTCCTTGAGTATAATTGTCTTTGATAAAAAATACTTGTGCATACATATTTCTTAAAAGAAAACAGTACAAATGCATAAAACATGGAGTATTATGTTAGTTTTCACTTTTCAACAATAACATGTTTTTTCCTTGTGGCATTTGAATCTTCCACCTCCCATATTGTATCCTACACCTCCCATAAATGTTTAAAAATACTAAAATATCCTAATGCCTCCCTCAGATTAATCGCAACCCTAATACTCGTGATGACACCTCCCCCACAAGCAAACTTGTGTTGCAATGGCCTCTTTAGTGTAGTGCCAAGGACCTCATCCTCCACATCATGCCACCTCCTTCACCTTCCTATGACATCAACGATCTCGTCCTCCACCATGCCAACCCTTGCACCCTCCTCATCATGCCAACTCTTGCACCCTCCTCATGAACATCGTGCCACAACCTTCCCCCTTCTTACTTTGCATGTTGGGTTTCTGGTGTGGGGAAAGGCATTTTTTGTGGAATAACAATTCGAGAATGGATTTTCCATTCCAAAAAAGACATTGTGGAAGTGAATTTTTGGCTTACAAAAATGTTAGCCTATAATAATTTTTTAGCACTTTATTCTAGAATGGTCATTCCAAAAGGTGAAGATTACCTTTTAGAATGAACATTTTGTAATAGTTTTGGAGCACTTAATTTTATTCCGAAAGGTAAAAATTACCTTCCATAATAGTTATTCCAAAATAGTTTTGTATAACCCTATTCCATAAGAGTCATTTTGGAAGGTAATTTTTACCTTTCGGAATAGCTTTTTGGTAAAATTTGGAAACACTTATTTTTATTCTAAAATAGTTATTCCAAAAGGTAAAAATTATCTTTCAAAATGATAATTTCAAAATAGTTTAGAAGTACTTATTTATATTCTGAAATAGCTATTCCATGAGGTAAAAATCACCTTCCAGAATAACTATTCTGGAATAGGTTTGTATTACCCTATTTTTGAATGATTATTTTGGGAGATAATTTTTATCTTTTGAAATAACTTTTTTGGAATGATTTTGGAGCACTTGCTTTTATTCCGAAATAGTAATTACCTTTCAAAATGACCAATGACCATTCCGAAATAAAAATATATGTTCCAAAATCATTCTGAAAAAGTTATTCCAAAAAATAAAAATTATCTTTTAAAATGATCATTTCAAAATGAGAATTTTTTATTAAACGATTATTTTTATTCACACATAAAAAAGGAGATCCTGCAGGATTCAAATGCCCTCCCTCAGATACTCCATGACATTTCAGTGTCGATCTTATCCACTAGGCTTGGTATGATTCTTTTTGGGCTTGCTTGAGGCATTTGTTTTTAAGTAATTTTCTTATCCACAAATTCTTCCATTGCAGGGCTCCCCTCAAAGCCCAATTGTTGGTCAATAACCTATCAATTCGAGTAACCTTTAGATTGCTTCCTCGCTGGTTATTATTGTTTATTTACCTTAATTAATTTGAGATTTATCACACAATGTTTTTAGCAGCGCTCTTTGCCAAGCCCCACATCCTGCAATTTTTTCCGATTAAAGATATATAAAGAAAGAAGTGATACACAAATAATAACTTACAAAATATTATATTTATATAGTTCATTCTCTCATTTATTACACGATCTCAATTAATTTAAATTAAAAATATTATTGATATTAATTCTATCATTTATTATATTTAAATTTATCCTTTTCTTTTCTCTTTTTTCTTTTCTATTATATACCCATCTCAATTAATTTAGATTAAAAATATTGTTGATCCTATCATCTATTAGGTTTTAATTTATTTTTTCTTTTCTCTTATATATTTACCGTTTATTGTATAAGTATGATTTCTCAATATAGTATGATAACGTTTAAATTTGTAAAAAAAAAACTATTTTTCTCACAAATAATTAAATCTAAAACTCAAGTAAAATAATCAAATATATATCTCTTAAACTATTCACTCATTGATCAACCATCAACTATTTTGATTTTTATTTTCAGAAGCTTATATAAATGGATCCATTTCCATTTGTCTTGACTCCACAAGAATACAGTTTACCTTGTCAATTTTAGTTTGTCCACATATGTTACATATGAACTAAAATAACCATATATTAAATATATATAAAAAAAATCTAATCAGTCAGCTTGTCTTTAACCATAAATTTGGTCTAATAGAAACTGTATTATTATATCTAATTAAAATTTGACATCTCATCCATAAATATAGACTATCAATACAACGTATTGCTACTGATAATAAAAAATCCCATATATTACTGCATTATATGACTATACATAAAATGAAATATGAAATGTCTACTATATTAATCGATTATAAATAAAACTTAAGATAAAAATTATTAGTATTATAAAATATAATTGTTTTTTAATTTTAGTTTTGCAACACATAATTTTAATTCTCTCATAAATTATTATTCTCTGATGATTATGTAACATGTCACTTCACGGTTCTTGACGTAAGATGCCTAGATACACTACATGTTACTACAAGTATATTATTTTTATTTTTTATAATGTGATGCAAATATTAATTGATCTAAATTCAAGTTTACGAAAAGTAATTCTGAAAAGAAAAAAAAACGAAAAGCACTTGTTTATTCTTCTCTGGATGTCTTTGCAAAACAAGAAAAAACTTACAGAACTAAATCTGATCAAATCTCCCTAAGTTAATAATTTACTCCATCTTACAAAAAATAGCGTACAAGAGAAGCTGGCAAATTCACAACAGAGCACGAACCAGAACCATTCACTTGTCGATCACTGTGTTTCACAACATAGCACGAACTATACTTGATCACTTCAAACTGTTCATAGCTGAAAGCCCAACCTACACCAAATCCAAACACTTCCTGGCTTTTACAAAACTACCTTCCATTTCCCCCTTCTTATGCTTCTTCCTCATTTTTCCCACCCCTTTGAACTGATTGATATTAGTGTTACAAGTATACAAACCCTAAATTTTATTTTAATGTTTTAATAAACAACCCAAGAAATATATTACAAGTTACATGTTACATAATCAAAGCCTCACGGCCGATAAGCTACTCCAAACCTTTAAACATTTCACCCCCTAGTTTAGATCAGATCATCCACCCTTCCGTTTAAAAAAATCACAGTCGGGTCAGAACTTCAAACCGGGACAGGCGTAACGGTAACGGTTACGGAGAGGAGAAGAGAAAGAGAAGACTCTAGATAGTAATAATAAGGTGAGAGAGAGAGAGAGTGGAACATGGATAATGTGTCGGGTCCAACCCGATCCAAAACCCGGGACGGCAACCCGGCCGTTTCATTCGAGGCGGAGCAGACGCCTCAGATCTCGCGTGGCGGAGTCATCAACCGCCGCCGAGTCCTGCTTCTTCGTCGAAAAAGACGGCAGAGGAAGCGCTTCCGGCGACGGAGACACCGCGAACGCGGATCCGGCGTACACCTCGCTCTTCACAGCCGAATCAAGCGACTGGCCCCTACGAAGAATCGTAACCTGCTCCAAACTGTTGCTCCTCGCCACCCTTGAATCATCACGGCTCGGTCTCTTCAACACCGCCACCACCGGCTGGGCAGAACCCGGAGCAGCCCGTTTCCTTTGGTCGGGTCGGGTAACATGCTTCCGGCAAGATCTGGAAGTGGCGACATGGTGGTTGTTGTTGTAGTAATAATAATTACAGTAATTACCGGAACTCCTCCGCCGGGAAAAGTCAGCCGGAGGAGCCCTAATTCGTTCTACCAAACAGTCCTGAGGCCGCAAAATCTGGGTTCCCATGGCAAAAGATTTAATCAATTTAAAAAAAGAAACGAAAAATAATAGTTATACCTCCTGAGAAGTAAATGAAAACGAAGGAGGTTTGGTTGTGAGAGAAAATGAAACACGGTATGCTGTGTTTGGTGGTAGTGAATTGGAGTAAGTGCTAGGTGGAGGAGGCTGAGGCTGATATATAGCATATGAGAAAGGAGACAAGGGTAGGGTTGGGTTGCCACCGACCTTGCAATCAACCAATATGACGCGTCAAATAACTCAAGAGAGAGTGAAATGACAGAGGAGAGAGAAAGAGACGGTTTATTAAGACCGCCTCGTCTGACTCTACAACGGACAGGTGTTGTTGGCTGACCAGACTAGGTCGTCGTTTGTGAACTACGTTTTTCTTAACGGCGACTGTTACTCCTTGCTTCGGAGTCCATCATTTTTTTCCTTCCTAACCATCTCATTCCTTTGCTTCGGAAGCTAGCTCCTGCTTAGTGAACGGCGTCAGGTTAGTTGTCCTCCTCCGCGTAAATTATTTATTTTCCTGGGACCCACCTGGTGTTGCCTATTAATAATGCAATAAAATTCCTTTTTCTTTTTTCCAATTTATTTTACTAAAAGGAAAAAAAACTGGACCTTGTACCATAAAAAGAAAGCTACTTTGCCTTAGTATAAAGAAGGAAAACGACACCCGTGCAATGGAAAATTGTCAGGTGGCACTCAACAATTTTCTAAAGTTAAAACCAGGTCACGAACCATCAAATTAAATAAAAGTATTAGTTTTATTTTAATTAAAAAGTTTATTTTCGAGAAAAAAAAACTTGACTGTTAATTTAGACTAACACAAGAGACTACTTGTTTTGGCTTTAAATTATTTAAGTTACTTCAGATATAGATTTTTTTTTATCTTAAGAAATGTTTTGATGTTAAATTTAAATTCATACTGTAATTATATTCAAGTCACCAACTAAAAATTAATTCTATTAAACTTCATAAGAAATTTCCCTTGTGTTATTTTTTTTCCATGATTTGAAAGCAACTTGACCAGAGTGATAATGGCGAAATCCCAATTATCCTGTGAGTCTAGATCACTGATACTTTTCATTTCCCAGTTGTCCCTCACCTCTAAAGATAAAGATGGAAAGTTGCAACTTGCCTGGTCCCCTTCGAGACGCAAATGCTTAACTAAGGTAATTAATTATTCCTTGGAGCTTATAATACTAATTGAAAGCGGTACAATCTATCTACTCAAATATAATTCATATAAAATGAAAAATAATAATATAGGCAATGACTTTGTATAGATCTCATGGCCTTGTTCTTTTCAAATACCAAACCTTGAATATTTCTTATCGAGTTTTTCAAGAGCATACCATATGAAGTTGCCTGTTTCTTGATCACACACCTACGCCTGTTTGTTATTTACCTTAAGACATACTCTAACAACTATTTTATTCGTTAAATCACTTATTATAATCAACAAAATCAAAGTCAATCTTACTTTTCAAAGGATAAGAACGAAATTGGCCATGCAAAATATTAGTAAAAAAAAAGAAAAGAAGGCTTGAAACTTGAAAGGGACATTTACCCTTGCTTTTATGTGTTATCTCTGTACGTTAAAGAAATTAGTTATAAATAAAAATTAGTTGAGAACTAAAAAATACTATTTAAATGAAATTTTATAAGTTTCTTATTAATTTACAGAATTAAAAATGTTTCATAATATTAATGATTAAACTGACTAAGAAATGTAAAATAATGTTAAAATTACATTTAATCATTTTTTAAAATTTTATTTTGTAGATGAAACAATGATTTTTCAGGTGCTTATATCAATTAATATTTTTAGTTAATGTTAAACTTTATCACTTTTGTGTAGTTGGTTAAAAATTTAAAACAAAAAATTATAATGTTAGACAAAACCTAAGTAAAAAGATAAATAAACGTACCAAGAGTAAAGAAAAATTATGAGTTATAAAAATGTGATAGATTAATACGATATTTTTTTATTAATCTAAAAAATTTATAATTAATATAAAGATGATCTAGGTTAATTGATTGGGTATAATTTGTGAATTGTTGTAAAGTTTTTCGTAATTATTTTCAATTCTTAACAATAAAAACAAGGAAAGGAAAAATCGTAAATTCAAATCTTCTATTAACAAAAATAATAATTATTCAACTAATTTAATTGTATTAATCTTAACTAAGAACTAATTTTTTTTCACAATTTATCTCTCATTGAAATTTGATACCAAAAATCAAAAGAAATCATTGAAACGAATACCTTGATTAAATGAAAAAATATTTTAGAGATGATAATATTAAATAAAGTAAAATTAATTAAAAAATTATATTTAAGACTAAGTAAAAAATATTTTTCTTCTTATATTTGATACAGAAAAGAGTGACATTGAGTGATTTTAAAAGAAAAACAATTAATGATAACGTTCTTAAGCTTTTTTTTAAAAAAAATTGCTAACGTTCTTATTATGCTAGCTGGTTTAGTCAAGTATTTCATCGCTACGCGGACATTTGGCCCAGCTTTTATCTTGATAAATTTTTATTATAGAAAGAAGATAATTGTCGTCAGCGTTCCGATGAGAACAATTTGAGCCAGTCATCGTGTAATGCACGCATTTTCTATTTAACACTGTAATGTACGAGTGATTTGATATCTCATCTGATCAACAAGAGTTGGGTTATATTCATTCCATATTCAACATTAGTTAATTCAGCTCATTTAAAAGTTTTGAATAAGGTTTTTGTATTTTATTTTCAAGTATACGTGTTGCAAATACATAAAGATTCATTAAAAGTGCTCATGTACTCGTTGTATTATTGAGAAATCTTTTGTGTGATTATCTTCAAAACAATTTTCGAAGTTGAATCGTTGAATTTTCTTTGAGATAGTGTAAGTTTTTTTTTAGACAGAGATAGTGTTAGTTAGTTATGATATAATTAATCATTTTAACTTCATACGTGTATGACAGTTGTGACTTAATTAAAATGAATTTATAGTAGGTAATATTATTATACGTGTTTATTTTTTCAATTAAATTACTTTGGTTGCACGATAAGGGATAACACAAGCAAAATCTGTAGTATGACTAATTGAGTCGCAATACAATTTCTCTGTTTCTATTCATCATGTTCGATATTCGATGTATAACACAAATAATTATGTATTATACAATTATATTTGATGCGTACATGATATTTCATCATTTTCAATTATTTATTGAGAGCCAAATTTCTATTTTAGTTTAATTTAATTATTTTTATATTTTCTTTTCCATTTTCATGATGGCTTTTAAAATCAAATAAATAATAATAATTTCATATTATTAAATAAAAATCAAACATCACATTTTTACTAAATAATTATATAAGATTGACTGGTTCAGAGAAATGGAAAAGAGAACATAATAATAATATACTTCAAAGAGATAGAAAATGATAATGTAAAACATTAATACATTACCATTAAACATATAATCAAATCCATTATTATTAACACTATAAAATCTGTTATCTTTAACATATAAAATTTGTTATTAATCGCGTGTTTATTATACAAATAAATGAGTAGACATAACTCCCTGCACCCACCGGTGCACTGATTCCTTTCAAGAAATTTTCACTAGAAAAAGAAAAGGAAAACATTAGAAAGAAATCTAGTATACTTTTGTCCTATGTCTTCTTTTTTCTTATTAAAAAATGTAAGTTTAAATATTTTTTTAATTCTTGTAATTTAATTTTTCATTTTTGTAACTTTTTTAAGTTTTACACGTTTATTTTTTTTAGCTTTTATAATATTTTAAATAATGCATATTATTTAAAATATTAAAAGAACGAAAAAAATAAAGATAATTTATCATGACAAAAAATAAAAAATAATTTTGTAACGATAACAAGACGTTAAATTATAATTATTAAAAAGATATTTAAATAAAAATGTATAGACAAGCCGAATAGAACTCATACTTTGGGTTCGCCCTCCCTAAAAAAGAATACTAATAAATAAAAGTTTTTGGGAAGGAGTAGTGGAAACATCCTCCCAGATAAATAAACAAAAAACAATTTAAAAATGTTACCGAAAAAAAAAGAATCGGAGTCTAGATGAAAAATCATGGAAGTTACTTGCATATATACATACTTTCATAGAGAAGACTGAAACTCCGGACTAACGAAAAAGAGAGAAACTTGTGACTTGCCTTTTTGTGACGTTTCTATTTGATGAGCTACTTTAGACTTCAGACTCAGTTGACCGATTGATCTAACATAAAAGACGTTACTTATTTTCATTAAAATTAAAAAATATTTAATAGTAATTAAATATTACCAAGAGTAGTCACGTGCAAATGTACGGATTTTTAAGAACAATTTTTATATAAATATAGATTATATATATTTGTTTTAATTTTTTATAGAAATAATGAAAATAATTAAATATTATTTTCAATATTTTTAATATAAAAAACAAAAAGCAGAATATTACGACATCTACTTTACAATTATAAAAATATATTGACTTAAAGTAAATATAAATTAAAGAAAGCTATAATTTAGAAAATATTGGTCATTTTATAACCAATCCTATGAATTGTGAAGTGTCGAGCTTGGTTAAGCTGACTTTAATGTTTAATGAGATTTTGTTTTGGTGGCCAATGTTTAATGAGATATTTAGTTGGAAATAAAAGAGCTCTTCATCATTAAAAAAAAAGGCCATGTTCATAATTGAATTTTAACTAGTTATATTATGATATAGTTCAAAATTAAAATCAAACAAAATATATACTTATTGGAGTATTATTATTCTTTAAAACATAAAGGTTATCATTCTTACAAATGACACGTATAACCAGTTAATTTAATTTTACTATCTGTTATTCTAAAAATTAAGGTTTGCTTGGTTTAAAAAAAATCTATTTTTATTTTAATTTTCCTGCATTGTTATAAAAGTAGTATCTATTTCCGTTTATTTCTATATTTTCTAAACTCTGTAAGCTGTTTTGGTTTCACTTGATCATATGATAAAACCATTTTTGTTTGTAAGTTTTCAAATACGATGCTCTATGAAAATCCATTTTCTAACGTTTGCTGAAAAAAACCATGTTATTTTAAAGTCAAATTTATTTAAAATCAATTTTATATGTGTACATCCATTTTTATTTTTTTACCGGTACACATTTAAAATGTTTAAATTATTTATTTATTTATTTTCATATTTCATTAAACTAAATTTAAAGTCTAACCAAATTTAATGAGTATTTTTAAATCAAAATAATTGGTTTTAAAGTTAATTTTTTAAGCTAACTTTAAAAAAGAACAACCAACTGATAGAATTGAGGTGAGTTAAATTGGACTAAACTTATGTTGGCTTCAAAACTTTCGAACCCTATCCATATTGTTTATACTTTTTAGCAGATTAAACAATCTAACTAATCAAATCCGGCCTATTTCAATAGGTCAAAAAACATTTTATTACTCTCCATTATAGGATAAGAAACACTAATTGTATGGTTTAGATTTGCACTACTTTATAGCACAGACTTTCATAATTTCTACCATTATATGAAGCTCAGGCTAACATGGATCACCTTTATAAGTAGTCTAAAATGAATCACTAATATTAACAGTTAGATTAATCTAAATTCACACTATTATGATACAGCTTTTCTATTATATTTTTTTCTCCCTCACTACGTAGTCTTCTCGATCAACCTGCAGCCTCCAACCTCCAATGTCCGGCCCCATCCCTTGAAATTTCATTTACTGTAGCCACAAGTATGTAAATAAAAATATCAGTCTTAGAAAAAATATATTTTTTTGTTGATTCAAGTCTTCCCTTGTTGCAATCATCCAATCTAAGCTTCAAATGATTTCTTTTTTTACATCGCATCATTTGAATAGTTTAATACTTCAGATCTAGCCATAAACAAACATTGCTTCTCAATCGTGCTTCATACCTTGAGCACTTTCAAATTCACCTTTTTTTTAGTTTTCGCAAAGACAAACAAGTCATAAGAACAAAGTTAATTAATATTCAAATGAAACGGTCAAATAAATTTGAGAAGTTAGAAATCCATCAGATCTGATCCATCTCTTTCTTGTCGATGGATGTAGTTCCACTAACGAAATTTGAGATCTAAGGGGGGTTTTGGAAAATTGTCGTCGCATCAAATCACAGGAGTCAATCGATGAGGTTATTGTTGTTAGAGAAGTAAGTGACTCTGATGAAGGGTTAGTCGTCAACCAAATCCGTCGCATACACTGTCGACAACCAGATTTGTTGTGTGTGATGCCGCTCCACCTTTGTGAGACTCAATGTCAACAAAATCTGTTGTGGCGCGGTGCCCCTCCACCTTCAGGAGTCTATATGGAAGTAGCGTCACTCCACCTTCATACTAGATCTGTCGTGTGCTCCGCTTGTAATTAGATATGCTCGCTGCCATAACACCCCTCCATCTTTGGGAGTTTGTGTGGAAGCAGTTGTGCAAAAGGAGTTGGGAGAGGAATCCAATCTGGAAGGTGCAATATAAAACCATCTAGACGAGATTAATCTAATCGTACATAAAAATGGTACAAAATAGACCACTTATAAAAGTGGTTCGCGGAAGTAATGACCTTATATGAAATAATGTAGATGGATAGACACCACATGCACTTGCAAAATTTCCACCATGATATGTAAGAATCTAGTTGGTTGCACACCACATGCACTTGCTAAGAATGCTTAGAGCAAACTAACTACCATGATACTAATTCATTGAGTTTTTTTTTCTCTCCCAAATAATGACCTTAAAGATATGGTCATAGGAATATTCACTAATTATCACTTGTGTCATGATTTTTAAGTAAACACATAACATCATTTTAGATATTTGTCATGCATTGAACTATAACGATCGTTTAACTTTATCAGCAAGTCGAATGCATTAAGAAATGGACTCTAAAATACACCAAGAGAAATATTTTATTTTTTGGCTAAATTTTCAGGTGACAAAATCAAAGTTGAAAGTTATATATATATATATATATATATATATATATATATATATATATATATATATATTTATATATATAATATGCATTAAATATTTAGCAGGCATTAAATAGTTAGGTTGGCATCATGATGTCTACCAAAACTTTAGCGCATCCCACCTCAAAATGTTAAGACCCATGTCATGCGAATTTTTGTGCTTACAATGGACGTGATCCAATTGTAGTACGAAGAAAGGGAAATATTTCTTTTCATTGGGAGAGAGAAAAACACATGTAATCCGTGAGATTTAGTAATTAGTATTTTTTCCCTTCATAAATTACATGTATCTTTTTCTCTTTTATTGGTGTTTTCAATAACTATAGAAGATTTGAAACGCAGGAGAAGATGGAAATCACTTGTAACTGGATTCTTGGGATTAGAGTTTCTCCATTATTTTTTATTACAATTTATCCACTCTTTTGTTTAGCGTAAAGAAAAATAGAAAATGAGAAGGGTTAAAATTTATATTGAATAATAATAATAACAATAATAATAATTGTTTTTAAATTCAAATTTCTTTCTTATTTTAACCAAATGAAAAAATATTACTATTTGTGTTTTTAATTTGTGTTCTCGTCTAAACATATATATCATTAGAGTAAGTTTTTCTCCATTATTTTTTATTACATTTTATCCACTCTTTTGTTTAGCGGAAAGAAAAATAGAAAATGAGAAGGGTTAAAATTTATATTGAATAATAATAATAACAATAATAATAATTGTTTTTAAATTCAATTTTCTTTCTTATTTTAACCAAATGAAAAAATATCACTTTGTGTTTTTAATTTGTGTTCTCGTCTAAACATATCATTCAAGTTATAGCAAATAGAGTAAAAAATAATTAACCTCATTGTTTATACTAAAATGATTCATGATTTTTAAATATACCATCTTTCTTATTCTGAAAAAATACCATCTTATTTATTTATTATTTTAACACATTTTATGTTATTATTTTTCACCTTTTTACATGAATATAATTGAAAAATCACTAATATTATTTTAAAAAACAAAATAATAAGTAAATGAAGCAAAAAATACTATTATCTAGTCGCAGCGGATCCAGGTTAATAAGAAGGGAGACAAGTGTCCACCCATAATATTTTAGGTGTAATTACGAAATTACCCTTATGTTAAAATTTTTTACAAAACTTAACCTAGCCTAACTTAGCTGTCGTGTGAGAACGCCAGAAAAAGGCACACAAGACACAGTGCCGCACAATGTGTCATCTTAGTCACTCACAACTGTTTCTCTGATAATCGACATCATCATGGATCGGCCTGAGACCGTCACAGCTACGACATTCTTGGAAGCGTATCTTGCGCATGGTGCATTCTCCATTGACAGTGCAGTGACGTCGGTGAGAGTCAGCAAACATGTGATCTCTATCCTTTTTGATTGTCCAACCTTCATTAATTCTCTTTCGTCACCGATAATCAAGTTTAGGAAAGAAAACTTACAGTCAATTTACTTTCATCCTATTTTAATTTTATTTTCTTTTATTCTTTTGTCAACCCATTCCATATTTTCATTATTTTGTGTCAGAGGTGACAGACGTAGTAAAACAACAAATCATTAATCTCCGTTGTCTCTTCTCCGAATCCTATCCCATCCATCCTCGAACCTTTCAAAGCCACATATTTTGGCATCAGATCAAAGAATACAAAGAATTTCACTATTAAAAGGGAAAAAAAAATACTATAATAGAAGTATAGAACATCCCATCCATGTGATGAGCCAATCCCTCTACCTTCCTCTCTGCGTTGTCCCACCCCCCACAAAATCAACAATCTCTAGTCAGCAAAGATAAAAATAAATAAAAAGAAAATTGAGTACTAACTACTAATACCATATAATATAATTATTAAAACAGAAAGAGGAGGTACTACTAGTATTGGGTAACAGGCTATGGCGGGGGAATCTGGTAGTAGTGGTACGAACTTGAACTTTGATCTTCCCGAGGAGGTGGTGCAAGTGCTACCGTCCGATCCCTTCCAGCAGCTCGATGTGGCTCGCAAGATCACTTCCATTGCTCTATCGACACGTGTCAACACCCTCGAATCAGAGCTGTCCTCACTTCGCGCCCAGATCGTCGACAAAGACAACCTCATCGCCGACCTTCAATCTCAGCTCGACTCCCTCGACGCTTCCCTCTCCGAAATCGCCGACAAACTCGTCCAAACCGAACAGGATAAGGTTCATCCCAATTTTCACTCACACACACACACACACACACACTTTCTCTTTCTGTTATTTCTAATATATATTTGGTTGTTGAGGTTATAGGAGAGCTTGCTCAAGGAGAATGCTTCGCTTTCCGACACCGTCAAAAAGCTCAATCGAGATGTCTCCAAGGTGCATTGTAATGGAATTTAGTTATTCTAAATACTCAATTTCGATTATAACCCCATTTTTTAGATGAAAGTGAGGACGGGATTGTTAAATTGAATTGTTTTGGACTTACTTTGTGTGTGTAAATATATGCATGTATGCAGTTGGAGGTTTTCAGAAAGACGCTTATGCAATCACTTCAGGAGGATGATGATAATTCTGTAAGTTCTGTGCTGGTTAACTTGTTTCAATTTCATGGACTAATTTGACCTATTCAATCGTACTGAATTATAGCCATTGCGCATTGCCATATAAGAATTGTTTATGATATTACTACCTTATGCTATTTTTTTTTTGTTTCTAAGGGTATTTAATTATGGAACATTTGGCTTTTACTCATGTTATGCACAGGGAGGAGCTCCAGACATTGTTGCTAAAATGCAGAGTCAAGCAAGTTTGACTTCCACGTCGCAGATTGGAGGTACTTTTAACTTGTATGCTATCTACCTCTACAACATTGCATTTCAGTTGATTCTTGGTTGCACTATGTAAATTGCATTTTCTTAATTCTTATCAGCCGTTTGTTTAATTTATTTTATTCATGCAATGAGTTTTAGAATGCTGAGTTTTACTTCTACTTGGCAGTATAGACTTACTGGCAATGTAGCAACTTCAGATTCTTGCAAGCTCATTTCCTTATCGTGAGGACCATATAAAATAAATTGGCATGCACTTCAGAAAACTGCTGGCCATAGAGACTGAAATATGAACAAATACAACACTTTTATCCTTTGAATATGTAGTCAGTATCTTATTATTTGGATTTCTGAACTGGCACATATTGTGTTTCCAGTGGTTTAAAGTTTAAACTCTTAATAATGGCAATGGTTATTGATTAACTACTAAAGATTTGGATCCTCTCCCTTTCCTTGGTGACCATGATAGTGCCATGTTTGGAGGGAAAACGATACAGGTTTTCCTGTACAACATTTCCTACGCAGGGGGTCACAAACCTTGCATAGGAGTTGTTTGCGTCTTTCTCTATTTGGACAATACATTACCGTCACGCTGCTAAAGAAAATGAGAGGATCAATAAAGAGTGAAAATGGCTTATGATGTTGTTAGTCTGGTTCTGTCATTAATGTTATCCAATGCATAACCTGTAAGTAAACCATTTGATGATTTTAATCAATCTGATATCTATAAATTATATAAATTTGATGGCAGAACACTAATGGAAACAATTCAGGTTCTATTTGGAAGAGGGGAGAGAGAGTGATCGGATCGTAGGGAGATGAATGGAAGGAAACCTTTCTATTTTTAGTATGCATTGTAGCTTTCACCTTTCATAGTTCTCTCCCTCCTGCTTTTGCACATAAACCCTCACAGTTGGGGTCCTTCAGCAACACGTTTCTCATTTCCACTTTTGAGCAATTTTAATATTATTGCAGATAATGAAGCTTCATTGCCACCGTCTATATCTTCTTCAACAGGAACTTCTTTTGCCAAGGATCAGGAATCTGATGGTAATTACCATAACTTATAATGAAATGGATATACACACATTTCACTTTGCATTCACAAAGACCATACAGCATGGTGTCTTTTTTGATATTGCTGAAAAGTGAACTATAATTTTGCATATGTACCCTGACCTTTCTTGTATTCTTTTTTCTATTCCATTATTGCAGCCATAAGACCTAGAGAATCGCAGAATCTCCTCTTAGCATCTCAAGGTTCCACCCCTCGGATAACTCCTCCTGGTTCCCCTCCTAGTCTGTCGGCATCAGTATCACCTACGAGAACATCTAAACCTGTATCTCCACGGCGACATTCAATTTCCTTTTCAACCACAAGAGGCATGTATGATGACAGGTCTTCAGTGTTTTCCTCAATGTCCTTAACTCATGGTTCAATATCAAGCTCTGATGCAGGAACAGGATCACAAACTGGTGAGTTTTTCCAACTCTGCTGCCGTTGTAGATTTTCTTGGATCTTGCATGTTTTCGAAGAATGAGATGCTTAATTAATATTTTTCAACATTGCAGCCCTATAAATAATGTTTTCATTTGAGCACAGCTTTTTCCCTAATTTTATATTTTCTTACTGGGTGTTGTAGGACGAACACGGGTGGATGGGAAAGAGTTTTTTCGCCAAGTTAGGTGAGGGGTCTTTGAAACTTTGAAAATTATGGAAAAATATAAACTTTTGAGCTAAATAGTTGAATCCTCTATTTTATCTCCTGTTTGTTATTGTTAGGAACCGTTTGTCTTATGAGCAATTTGGTGCATTCTTGGCAAATGTTAAAGAATTGAATTCCCATAAACAAACAAAAGAGGTACTTCCTCCTGCCTTCTCAGTTCTCTCCTCCCTCACGTTTCAGTTAATTGATACATATAATTCACCAAAAAAAGGTTAATTGATACATATCTGTGTGCGTAAAATTACAGGAGACGCTGCGGAAAGCTGATGAAATTTTTGGGCCTGAAAACAAGGATCTGTACACTATATTTGAGGGATTGATTAATCGCAATGTCCATTGACATTGTGCTTAGGAGAAGTTTTATTTCAAATTTGTAATAAAGGATACTATCGTGTCTCCTTATATCAACTCTTTTTTCTCTCTCTCCTATGTATACCATATTATCACGTTAATAAGTCTAATACAATAATTTTTTGAACATAAAAATCGGACAGTCTTGGCAAGACTAACAAGGTTGCCGTTGGTTTCCTTGCAGTAGAGATGGGGTGCATACTGTATACTCTAGTTTTAATATTCAATGCTGAGCACGGGGTAATGCATTATTCTCTCTCTTTTTGCCTTTTTTCCCCAATCTCTTCTTTACCCAACAGCTACAAGTCTTGTCGATAAAGAAAGGTTACTTCATAACCAACCTCATTTTATCCCAACGTTTACAAAGTTAGAAGCATACGTATGAAAATAAATGACTTAAAAATTATTTACATTAACATTATGGGCAAGCGTTTTTTTTTTCTTGACATAAATTATGCCTAGGAGGTTAGTTACGTTAGTACTTAGTATTTGTCTACTTTTAATTTGTTCCGTTGTTTTTGTCTTTTTAGTTTAATTGATATTATTTTAATTTTTTAACCAGTCAATATGTCAATGCACCTCCAACGTAAAAAAAAAATGTCAATAGACCTTAAAATAAAGTGTGTATTGTTTTCAACCCATTCTCGAGATAGCTAACTCATTTTGTAATGGGTTAACAATATGGTGGGATAGGTCTCAGATTGATCTGTTTTTACTTATTAATTTATTTTGGATTTAAATACTTTTTTTTCTTTACAATTTATTTTTACGTTTATCTTACCAAATAGAAAAGTATGATTTTCAATTTACTTTTTTTAAACGAAAAATTCTTTTTGTGGCAAAAACACCACTTAAAAACCTTTGTTGACTCTTACAAGTGAAAATCCAGCAAAATAAGGACATTTTTTTATATGTTATTAACCAAGTTTATTAAATAAACATCAGGTAGATATTTTGATACTTACCAATATGATTACCCAAAAAAACTAAAAAAGATTGATGAAATGATGTAAGATTTTGTTATATTTATATGAGTGAAATTAATTTATTTAACAAAAAAAATATATTTAATTATTATTGTGTAAAATTTGTTCTTGAATCAATACAAACCGACAATCACACATTATGAATGAAATCAATATCCAATGACTTGCATCGGATTATGGGACATTGGATCAAAATAAAAGAATAATATTATTACCCAAAAATTAATTTGACAATGATTAAACATATATAGTTAAGTAATCGGGTCCCACAGAAAAGCAAGGGGTTTTTCTTCCTACACCATTCAATTTTTTAAAATTCCAAGTTTACCCTCTCACCTATTCTTCTTCTATTTGTTTGTTCTTCTTCGTTTTTCTCACCTCCGTTGTTTGTTCTTCTTCGCGAACCTCCTTCTTCTGTTGGTTGGTGATAGTTTGGTAGCTACATTGTCTTTGACTTCGTTGTCGTCACGGTTTGGAGGTAGCGAATGTAAGTTTTTTTTCTTTGTAACACGATTCGTATGAAACATATGGATTTCCAATCCGTCTAGGTAAGTTTTTTTTCGTTGTAACACCGATTTGTATGCCTCATACGGATTGCCAATCAACAATCAACAAAGATTAAAAAAATTTGTGGTGAATTTGTATTATATTAACACTTAAATTTTGCAAATATAAATATTATTTCTATAGATCAAATTTCATTAGGTTTTGTTAGTTTGTCATTGAATTTTTTTTCATGGTTTGTTAAGATGAACGAAAATGAGTGGATGTATGAGAGCATTATATCTGAAGAAATTAATATGAATGAAGACAAGAGAGAGGAACCTGCTATGTTTGAAAATATTGATTGTTCTGATGCGTTTAATAATTCTGCAGTATTGATATGATTTTGTATTTGGTTAAAGTAAATAAATGAATGTCATAAGAAGACTAAATATGTATTATCCTTTTTGTAGGTGTTTCCTTCCCGTGAGAACGTATTGCAATGAGCTCGTACTGTTGTGTATGATATTGGTTTTGTGGCTGTGATAATGAGGTCTGACACATCAACTGGAAAGAGAGGAAGAACCTCATTTGTTTTAATTGGTTGTGAGAGAAGGAGAAAGTATAGAACATTTAAGTTGATCTAGGAGAATATTGAACATTTTGTTATTGTTTATATGTTTGTAACTTAGATATGTGTAATGAAGACAATTTTTGTGAAACGAATTATAACTTAGACATGCGTAATAAAGACAATTTTTGTGGAAATCATTATAATAGTCATATATAAATTAAACACATACATTAATCAAAGTCAATGAAATAATATATGTATCCTCAACTTCGTCTACCACCATCTCTCCCCTGTGTATCCTGTAACACCCCGTATGCATCCAGTTGTTAACATTCAATTATGATTGTTAAACACAACAATTAATTAACAATAATTAATTAGGAAGCAACTACAAGTATGACGTCATAATATGTCCACAAATATCATTTGTACATTATGTATGGTAATCGTTCATGAAATTACAACAAAATGCGTCGGGTACGTTCTCCCCACAAGGTCGGGTTCATAATGTATATAATGTATATATATATATATATATATGAGATGAGATCCTTTTACACCGGTGTAAAACTTGATAGTTTTACACCATTTAATAATTTTTTACTGGATAAGTATTTTACAAAATCCACCGTTAGATTGAAAGCTTATATCATGTAGATCATATGTCTCAAATTTCACAAAATTTAAACATTAATATGAATGTAATCAAATAGTCTAATTTTCACATATTTTAGAAGTACATATACCGTTAATTTTTATATATATCAATTAGGTTTCAAATGATTTCGGATTAATATGAAATTTGAGATATGTGATCTACATGATATAAGCTTTCAATCTAACGGTGGATTTTATAAAATACTTATCCAGTAAAAAGTTATTAAATGGTGTAAAACTATCAAGTTTTACACCAGTGTAAAAGGATCCCATCTCTATATATATATATATATATATATATATATATATATATATGTACATAACAAAATAATGAGCTCACACGCTCTCAAAATAACACTAAGGTTCGTTCAGAACCCCTCCCGGCTTGAGTTCTTGTCCGAAATCCCTCAGACTATGTCACTACCCGGGCCTCTTGCCTCGGGATCTGTCATCCTCTCTCGACTCATCGCCTGCAAAACATATAATCCCCAACCAGGGTGAGATATAAATCTTAGTAAACTCTGAGTCCTTGGAGGCTTCTCGTCCCCGGGTTCGCCTTTCACGACCCATAGCATCAAACCTGACATCACATAATCCGGTCATCCCGGTTCGTCATAAAACGCATAACATGTATATAACAACAAGAATATAACAAGAGAATATCATCTACTTAAGGGCATATTCTCTGTATATCTTTGCCTGGGGAAGATCATCCACTTAAGGGCACATTCTCCCAGAACTTCTGCAACCACTGCCTAAGGAAGGTCATCCACTAAAAAACATATTCTCTCAGAAGTCTGTTCGGACGTATATGGTTCTTCCAAGAGAGGATCATCCTTATAAGGGCACACTTTCTCAGGGTTTTCATATATACTAATTGACCACTTAGAGTTGTTCCACATGACTTTGGCTCCAAGGGAAGTCCATATTCAGTCCATTCTACTGGCCAAAGAAGCTCGTTAAACACATAACATATCATTATATACATGTTTTCAACCAAAAGCAGTAACACACAAGTTCAATACTACATGCATCATTACATATCAGGACCATCACTCCTAAGAGTGTGGTAGAACACAGTCAAGGGGAAAAACTCCCAAGAACGGAGAGCTTACACGCTCTAAGAGTTACGCTGGTTTTTTCTGGCCTCGAGGTCACGACTGCCTATGTCCCTTGTATCACGCTTTGCAAAAGCATGCAAGAAGACAAAACGGTTAACACTAGTTGCATGCAAACAGTCCAGGACGGTCATTGACCGTTGCATGCAAGCCATCCAGCTCAGGCCCACACGGTCTCTAAACCTCTCAAAACACAGACTCAAGCTAACCCGGAAGACGTAAGTGTCTTACCTCTATAACTTCTGGGAAGGCTAGAGAACAACGTCTCCAAGCTCAAAAATCCCAAAAAGCTTTCTTCCCCTCGAAGATGAAGCTCTGTGAGAGTTGTTGGAGAGGACGATCTCTCCGTCTGAAGGTCTTTGGAGAAACTAATGTTGGAACCTAACTACGGGATGATTCCTTTCAACTTCTCAGTTGCATGCAAGGGTTTTTGGTCAAGGGTGAGTGGCTATAAAATCTCTCTCACTAGGAACTGGAGGAAATGGGGAGAGGAAGAAGACGATAGTGTTTTCGTCGAAATATAGTGAGGTGGTCTATTTAATGACCTTGGCACGTGTGCCACGTGCCAAAAGTGCTAGATGTAAAAAACATAGCTTAGTCAACATACGCACTCGTTGTCGGATTCAAATCACTTACCAAAAGCCTGCCTTGGGCAACACGGTACTAGTAACCCAGACAACCTTGTGCAGGTTCATGATATCAGAACAAGTGTTAACTGTTTTTAATCGATTACAAACGCTTATGTAATCGATTACATAGTGTTGAACTCGTCCTTGACACTTTATAAAGCACAAGGCCCAACCCTTGTCCGACCTTGTTTGGGTCTAACTTGACACCTCGTCAAACCCAAGGTTCCGCCCTTCTCCAACCTCATCCGGCCTCGTTCGGGTTCCTACCCTGATAATTCACAAGTCCAAGGTTCTGCCCTCAACCGACCTTATCCAACCTCATCCGGCCTCGCTCAGGTTCCTACCTTAGCACTTCACCAGTGCAAGGTTCTGCCCTCTACCGACCTCATCCGGCCTCGCTTGGGTTCCTACCTTGGCACTTCACCAGTCCAAGGTTTATCCGACCTCGCTCGGGTTCCTACCTTGGCACTTCACCAGTCCAGGGTTCTGCCCTCTACCGACCTTATCAAACCAATCTGGGTTCCTTGTTAATACCCACTTTAAGAAACGCGAATTCGGATCTGTGGCAAGGTCGTTATTATCACAACATCTTCCTAATAATTATCATTATTTTATTAAAATGTCAACGTGGACACCTAAAACCTTACATATCTCTCATTCGTCTAGACCGGACATAAACATTTTCGTGCTCAGTGACACCCTTGACTAATCTTATACACTGGTTTGTTATAGTGTATGCATCAATGCCAACAGTAACCATCCGCATATCTATCATGTGTTGCAAGCTTTCTGCTATCTTTTGACACATAACCTGAGACAATGACAACAACATATTAATAAATATTGGAAAATTTAACACAAATTTTTGTAATAACATTGTAAGTATATTATACCACTACATGTTGAGGCATCTCAGCATCAACAGCTATTGTTGCAGGTGGATGTGTCATAGCCCCTATATCATCAAACAACACAGGTGGATGTGACATAATTAGAATATGCACCATGAGAGGATGTGTAGGAGGCTCCCAAACCAGTGGTGGACTCATGAATGTGAGATATGATTTAAAACCACTCCATATATCCTGCACTACACTGACTAGGAAAAGTAACAAACCTGCCCGTTGTCTACGTGTTGATGCTGTCAGCCTTTGTTGCAGAGGGACTTCTTCATTACCACTAATCTCTCTACCTAAAGCTCTGCCTAAAGTCCAACACAATCATCTTGTTCTTACCATAATCTACAAATTTTCTCAATTATTAGTCTAACTTTTCAAATCAACCCACAACTTCAACAAATACAATTACAAATATTTACAATTAATTTCAATTATTTTCATGACTACTCATTCAACATGTTAATTAAATTGTTTATCCAAATAGATCATAAATATATTTACAATATTTAAATATAAACAATTAATTAAGAACAAAGAACTTTCATTTTCTAACAATTTGGGGATGGAAGTCAACTTGTCCTTTTCTAGTTCTAAAAAAAATATACATTTTCATCATTTTTTGACCCTATTTTTAAAAAATTAAAAAAATGAAACAATTTCAATTTTTCACTTTTCGAGTTCAAAAAGTTTTAAGTGAAAAAATAAAATTATTTCTAACTCTTAATAGAAAAAGCAAAAAGAATTATCGAAAGTATTCTTAAAAGTATTTTCAAAAGTATTCTAGGCCTAACGAAAATGAAATAAATTTTCAAATTTCTATTTATTAAATTTAATTGAAAATGATACATGAATTAAGCGAAAACAAAAATGATTCAACAATTTATAAAAATAATCCAATAATCTCTTAAACAACCATTTCAATTCATAGAACAAGGTCTCTTCCTCTCTCTCTCTGTTTGCTTGATGCATAGAATGAATTGTTCAATCTTCATTATTTCTTTTATTGAGTTTTTTTTAATCTATAGGATCCTATTATTGCTGGTATTGAGGACAAGATTTCATCATGGACCTTTCTTCCAAAAGATACTACTCCGTATATACAAAATCATCATGAAAATTTGAAAATTTTGCCTGCTATGCTTGTAAAGTTGGTATGGACTAATGTTTTCTTTCCTCGGTTCCTCCTACTCCAGATGTTTTTTTTTTCAATGCTAAATGTGTGATTGGTTTTATTACTTGCACTTGTGGATGGGTAGACAATCATTATACTTGGTGTTTATTAGCTTTCGCTAGTTCTATAATGTTTGATTCCTCATGATCATGTGTGGGAAGTCACAATATATGAAAATAAATTTCACGATTTTCTTTGATCATCACTTGCTGTTCCTGTAATTACCTTCCTTGGCTTTAATAGGAAGTTTGTTAATAAAAAGGAAGTAAAGGGAAGTAATTGATAAAAAGTAGATTGCTCTATAGTAATCAAGTAATCATGACTACGCTCAGTAACTCAGTTGTTGATCTGAATGATTAAGTTGGCAATATTCAATGACTGGTAAAAAAAGAAAAAAAATCTGTTATGATTTAATTAAGAAAATTAAAATAGATGATCCATATTGAAAGTGATACATTATTTCATGATCAGAAGAGTAATATGCCCTTGATTTCTGAATCAATTGTATCTCCCTCCAAATATATATATATATATATATATATATATATATATATATATATATATGTTGTCACTGTCGCCTGCAAAGCTTGGAAGTTGGAACTCTAGAAAAAAATGAACGTGTATCTGTATGACTAGTTAAATGATGAAAATGGTCTACATTCTTGTTATAAGCACACAGAGGTGCGTATATATGTACGAACTAGCACTAATCAGTGTCCTTGTTATAATTTGTGATTCAATTTCAGAAAATGGGGAAGATACACAAGTATTGAGATGTCAGATGTGAGCATGGCCAGAAATATGACCCGCATTAAGATTACTTCACTGATAAAGTTAACATTGCTCGGGGTGGACATTGCATCGCGACTGTTCTCATGTATCTGACTGATGTAACCAAAGGCGGTGAAACTGTGTTCCCTTCCGCAGAGGTTTGTATAGTAAATCAGTAGTAATTGATGCATGTCTTTCTCAGAAAATGAAGTGTATCTTTGAAAAATCTTGTGATAGTTTGTGAAGATGTATTTTTCTTCATTGAATGTCCGAAGTGTCCAGCTGGGTTCATTTATGCTCTGTTTGGTAGAGATGATGGAAATGGAGAGGATGCAAATACAAGGGAGATTTTTTAATTAAAGTATAGTGTAGGAGATGTGGATCTCACAATTTTCCCTCTATTTCTCTCCCCATCCACCCTATCTCCCTCCTACCAAACAAAGCATTGGTGCCGTTATATTATATTGTGCCAGTTGAATTTATCAGAAATAATGATTGATTCTATTTTTCCGTGCACCAAAGTTTCTTGCCTTAGATCATAATCGGTATAAACTCTTCTCATATTTTGACTATATGCTGATATATTATGCTATTTCTGACACCAAATAGTGGAAGCCTTAGAAACTGAACAGAAAATTTGGAGATAAAACTTGTGTGTTTGAATAAGGGAACCGTTGGCTGGATACTCGGACAGGGAGTATATGATTTAGCTACACATGTAGAAGTACATATTATGCACACTGGCACTGCACATATTCGTTTTTTGGTTTTTGGAATGATGGATGAGATACAATCTTTTGTCCATATGATATTCTCAAGATCCTCTTCTCTAGTTTCTTGTTCTGTGTCTATCTTTTATTACCAATATCTAATTTTGCTTCTGAATTTTCGTTTTGCTTACAGGAACCTCCACGTCGCAGAGGTGCTGAAACAAGCAGTGATCTTTCTGAATGTGCCAAGAAGGGAATAGCAGGTGAGCAACTGGATCAATAATTTTACTTTTATGGGTTTTCCTCTGTAACGTACTTTCATGTCACGTTTTCTGCCGTTCAATTTGTGCTAAGTAGTTCTCCTCATCTTACCCGGCATTGCATTTGTGTAGTGAAACCACGTAGAGGGGAGGCACTTCTTTTCTTCAGTCTTCACACAAATACTACCCCAGACACTAGCAGTCTCCATGCCAAATGCCCTGTTATCGAAGGTGAGAAATGGTCCGCAACAAAGTGGATTCATGTAGGCTCGTTTGATAAGACTGTGGGAACTGGAGGTGATTGTTCTGATAATCATGTAAGCTGTGAGATATGGCGTGACTTAATATAATTACAAATGATTTTTAAAAACATTATATCCAAGAATTTAAAAATAAAGACAAGAATTATTATTAAAATATTACCGTCCATCACTGAATGCAGCAGGACTTTTAAAAAAATATATATATATTTTACTATATAAATGGTTTAATAACTTTATTTGACCATTATATACAAAGGATGAGCAAGTCAGACAGAAAGAGTACTCAACAATGAGGAAGCATAAGAAGAGTACTATAGAAGGAACAGTTGTGATCGCGTCTTTTAGTTGTCTATATATGTATCTGAGTTATGCTACATCATCATCAAGTGTCCCAAAATGAAGACATACAGTCGCAGAACAAAAAAGACAGTGCATCTATCACAGGAACTGATCAATGAAATCTTGTTGAGGTTGCCGGTGAAGTCTCTTGTCCGTTTCAAATGTGTGTCTAAGTCTTGGCTTTCCCTTACCTCTGATTCGCACTTTTCACTATCACATTTTGAACGTGCAGCCGCAGGCACAGAGAGACTTTTGTTCTTTGAGCCTTCAGCTCCTGAAATCCGATCCATAGACTTCAATGCATTTACGATGATTCTGCTTCTGTTGCATTAAAGCTCAACTTTATGCCACCCAAACCTTATGATGTTCGAATCCGAGGTTCCTGTCGGGGCCTTGTGCTCTTAGACTGCTGTCAAAGTCTCTGGGTGTGGAATCCATCCACAGGTTTCCACAGACAACTAGCTTGTCCACCTATAATTGCTCCCAATAAGAATGTCATGTTTTTGACATTTCTCTATGATTTTTGGTATGACCCATCAACAGATGACTATTTGGTGGTTAAAGTGTCCTTCTGACGCTTTCTCATCTGTTAGTGCTAACCGTGTGGAAATTTTCTCGCTCAGAGCTAATGCGTAGAAGGAATTCGAGGGTACGTAATGAGTATTTGATAAGGTTCCTATGAAGACCTTATTAGTACTTAAAGTACTTTAATAAGGTTCTTTGAGTCTTAAAATTTGTCTTCGGTGAATTTCACAAATGTAATTCACCTGTTTTTCTTTTTTAGCCAAAAGAAAATATGATCAAATCAGTACATACAATGACAAATCATGGATAGAAATGATATATAAAGATAAATGGTGGTGGGGTCAGTGATTCTGCAAGAAAGCAAAGAATAAATAGGAATAAAACTAAAAGACTCTACGGGGCCAGGCAGAAAGAGATAGTAGACGTGCACTAACAGCAACTAGACCTTGGATTTTGCACCTCTATTTCTCATCAATCTCTTTCACGTTCTACCGTGCATTATTTATTTATTTATACCTCGCTTTTGATTGAGCAATAGCAATAAGTATAGTATAACATAAAAAAAGTAGTGGCTTGTGTTGTGTGACTGAGGGCCAAAGGCAAAGCATGGAGGTGGATCAGATGCAGAGAGAGTGCTTGGACTACACCAACTCCTTATTCTTGGAGGTAAGGCGGACAAACAACAGTATGTGCAATAAATTCACATTTAATTCTGTGGTTGTTTTCATTAGCTGTTGATTTGTGGGACTTGTTGTTTTTCTTACGTATGGTGAGAGAAGGGCTTCTTGGATGGTCAATTTCTTCAACTTCAGCAGCTACAGGATGAGAACAACCCGGACTTTGTAGTTGAAGTGGTCTCTCTCTTCTTTGAAGATTCTGAGAGGCTTCTCAATGACCTTACCTTTGCTCTGTATGTTCGCTATATACTCTTCCCTTAATTTTAATTATTCCTGATTGGTGGTGGCTTAGGAAAAGTGCATGATCTTGTATCTTCTTGTGCAGAGATCAGAAAAGTATCGACTTCAAAAAAGTTGATGCTGATGTTCACCAGCTAAAGGGTAGCAGCTCAAGGTATTATCACTCTTTCGTTGGACCTAACCAAAATTGTATAAACCATAAGAATCTGAATAAAAAGAAACCTCTTTATTTTGTTTTGCAACGCTTGTGTACTTGTTGATTCTTAACATACTATAAAACATAGACTAATCGATTTTAGATATTAGCCTTAGTAGGAAAAAAAAGAAAAAAGAGGTAGAGCCAATTCGGTTTCTGTTATAAACTATGGCTGTCTTTCCTTGGTTTACTGAGACAAATTTTCTGTCTGGCCACAGCATAGGTGCTCAGAGGGTAAAAAATTGTTGCATTGCTTTCCGCAACTTTTGTGAGGAACAGAACATAGACGCGTAAGGTTTTTTTATTTATTTATCTTTAAACCACTTTTTTCTTTCTTGAAATTTTTACACTCTTGAACAGTAGTACAAAAGTTTGAATAACAAGGCCTAATTTCCAGCTTTGGTCATAATAGAAAAAATTATATTTTTTAATTGCCGCAGGTGCCTCAGTTGTCTGCAACAAGTAAAGCAAGAGTACTGCCATGTTAAGAATAAGCTTGAGACACTGATCAGGGTAACGTGATAAAAACTATAGTTGAAGAACGTTCTGTTTCATTCTGGAGTTGTAAATTATATATGTTTTTTTGTTTATTTGATGCAGCTTGAGCAACAGATCGTGGCAGCTGGTGGGTCAATCCCAACGATGGAATTTAGTTTCTAAGGATGTGAGTTTGTAGAGAAGGAAACAAGAGTATTTTGTGATCCACTTCATCTTTGGTGAAAATTCTCTTTTATGTTTATGTCTCTGATGAATGTATGGATTTTCATGAAGAGATAACTCAGAGATAAGTTTCAATCTAGTGTAACCCTTTTCACAAAAACAAAAAGCCTAATTTGTAATCTCTTGCATGCTTTAATGAACACCAGACACCCTAGTTAAATTAAAACGTACGTCACAAGTATGTTTAGCAAAATAAACCTTATTAAAACCCTTAAATTGATATAGCCAAGTTAAAAATAGTTTCAACAATGGTAGTGGGAGGATAAGGTTAGTGATTTTTATAAGACCTATGAGTGATTCTGTAGTCATTACTTCGTTAGACTTGGTTGAACTGATGTAAGACCAGACCACGTAAACTGTTTCGGTGGGGCTAGATCCAAGACTAGTGACATTGTCGTCATTACGTGGAAATGTACCATAAGTCATATCTTGGCATGAATTCATCGGTTAAAAAATATAGTGGTTGGAGATTATGCAGATATAAAGTCACTTTATTTTGGAATATGAAATTTGGGAGGGACAGCAGATAATTCTTTTAAATTCGTGTTCAAAGATAAGGGGAATCCGTAAAAGATATGATGCTTCACAAATCAAATTAGTATTCGGTGCTATTATCTGTGTATGACAAAGTGGCACCTAATGGAGGAATACATGATTTATTTATCCTTTTTAAAAACTCACATTGCATATATGGACTTAAATTCAAGAGTATTGGTTAAGTTGATTTTATACCAGTTGATCTATGGGTTATTTAAAATATGAATAAAATTAATTTTAAATTATATAAATTTAAATATATTTTTTATTTGATAGATGATTATAATTTTAGATTTTTAATTAATTTCATACTCTTATTTAAAAAATAAATATTTTATTAAAATTAAAAAGAAGTAGTATGCTATTAAAGAAGTAATTTTATAAACTATATCAGTATATTTCTTCACTATACCTGAAATACAATGAAATTACTCCGTCGGATATTTCATTTTATATGATAATTTTTTATAGTATCAACAACACTAACAAAACAGTATTGCTGATGGATTAGCTAGTTCTTCTATAAACTTTGGTAATCCACAATCTTTTCATACTGTTCCAGTTGTATTGCTGATCAGTATTTGCAGGAAATAATATGAGCAGCTTCTATTAAAAAAAAAGAAAGCACTAACAACATAGTCATGGAAAGCATAATGGCTATTGATGATGTAAAAAGTAGATTCAGTCAGAATACGTGAAAACCTTGAACTAATAACGTGTCTGGATGAGAGGGATTATAAATTGAGTAATGATACATGAATCACAGACAAGTGAAGTGATCTCTATTTTTTACTGTGAGGATGACTCGATTTTCTCCGCTGTTTCTCAAAGCTGCCTATCTTAGCTGATTGGTCCTCATTGCCAAGCTTGTTTGCATACAAACTATAATAAAACTTTGCATCCACACTGCTTAAAATTTTCACTAGTTTTCCACCTTTCTCATCCACCACAATTTTTCCATCACTTGATTCATTGCCATCAGCCAAAACATTAACTGCCTTCACCTCAAAATTTGGATTAAGGCCTGAATTGCTATCAGCCAAGACAGCTGCACCTACAATTTCCCCCAAGAATGTGTCCTGAAAACACAAAGGGCATTAAATAGTAGAAATCCTAATCTAGTTCTGCCTGATGCAATTTCTTAAAATGATTCAAAAGTTGGTTATTCTCCTTTTTGTATCACAAGTTATAATGAAGTTTAAGCATAACTAGTACTGAAGTTAAGATCTAAAAGAGGACTAAGCTAGAAAAGAATAGAAATTAGCTGTGGACAGGACAGGAACTTATACCATATGCTGATATCTGTCATGAGTTTGCTTTAAACGGTATAGCCTTGACAGCAGACGCTCGGAAAACACAGCCTCAGGTGTTCTTGGTGTCCTACGCAACTCGCCTATAATGGTTGAAAATGAACTTACTCGGCGCTGTGTGTTCAGTGGAATGAGTGTGATGTTAACTTCTGATTCAAAAACTGTCTTGGCTGCTAAAGGATCCAGGAACATATTGAATTCTGCGTATTGGTTGGAAGGAACTGAAAAGATATTTCCTTTGTCATTGACATTTCTGCTTAAGTGTCCCCCTACTACATATACCTCCTGCATCATTTTGGAATGTTATTCCAAGCTATCAGTACAATTTTCATATTTTAATCATCTGCACGCAAAATGTCAAGTGCAGAATTAAGTGTGTCCTTTGGCTACTTGTACCAGAATGACTAGAATTTTTTTCTGGGGTTACTCTCAAGCCACATACATAGCAGCTTATTGTTCTTGCTGATATACAATAACTCACCTGAATTCTTGAGCTTATGTTTTTCACCGATACAACCTTTGCCAGATTAGTCAAGGGTCCATTAGTCAATACTGTAATCTTAGACCTTGGTTTAGTTCTTTGCAATACAGAGTCCCAAACTTCCATGGCTAGTGGTTGTCTGAGCTCAGGGTGATCCGTATCCCGAGGAGCCCCCCAAACTTCAGAGTTCTCTGCTGTATATCTGAAATGGTTCACAATGTGTTTGTCAGTTGCTGGTAAAAAAACACTGGAAATTTTTAAGTGCGAGCAAGCCAATATATAGCCTTATTACAAGGTGTCTATGTTAAAGAATGCATGGAACACTTAACAAAGTATAAGTAGCAATTATTAGTAATAAAGTTAGAAGAGTTAATTTTCGCAAATTGAAATATTATTGTAATACTACTATTCAAGAGAAATAATTCTTTCACATTTCTTCTTAACAATATGCTTCAAGCCGAATTGGTCCTCATGGCAGGAACGGAAACACTTCTACACCAATAACACTCGTATATAGATGCTAAGTGTTTGATTTTTTTATCAGATTTGGTGTACCAACACGGCGTGGTGCATTTTAGATTTATCTAGTAGTTTTAATTTCATTATGGGATAAGCCAGTCTAATTAATTTCTGCATAGCCTGCACGATTTCAATTTTTTCTGATGCACTGTAATGCTGATGAGCAATACAAAGCCATAAAAGTAACTGAAAATCACCTTCTTGGGCTTCGTGGTAGGTCACGAGCAAGACCATAAAGAGTGTCAGAGTCCAGTAACCCCCCACTTCCATGGGGAATGGCTTTTACATAATTGCATTCTCCAACAGGTGGGAATATTGGATCTGACTGATTCATTGCAAAAACATCTCCTAGACCAACAGGGATATCGTCACGACCCATCATGTGCAGTAAGTCATAGATGACATCTATTGTTGCCGAATTAGTCCATCCAGTAGGGCTCACAATGATTGCCTAAAGCGAAAGGTACAAGGAACCCAAATTTACGGTGCTCAGTGTGTGTGCAATCGTCTATATACTTTAACATATATAATAAAGCTTGAATTGTCCAGTGTAAGGTAGTAACTAAAGTGCCCAAATTAAAAGTACAAAGTTTCCTAATTGAGCTAAAATCATAAAAGGTTTTTCATTTGGGCACCTTTCCTATCTTAGTGTCAATATTGGACTTGGTGTAGAACAAGTAAATCAAAGAAACAATGAAAAATCAGAATACCTTAAGGTCAATTACTTGAACAGGCACTTTTAGGAGGTAAAATAGAGCCAGAAAATCGCCTGCACTCATGTCCATATCAAACACAACAGGTTTCCCCAGTGTTTTATTTTGAAAATCTGGCTTGTAAGTTACTTCTTTGTAGTAAGGAAACTGTGTGATGAAGTTGAACCTCCCAGCATTTTGTGGATGCTTTAGAACCTTTTACCCGACAAAAGACATAATAAGTCAGATTCATATAGCTTTATCATTTTAAGAATCTATTATTATACATACATAAATTTCTCTATTGGAACTATCATGTAAATGCTCGTTTTTCCTCACATGCCATATATAAGAAAAAAGTGTGAGGGATTAATCTTGAAGAAGTTTGAATAATATACTGAAAAAGTAAACATACATTCAAGAAGCTTATGAAATATTCTCTGTCAAGTGAGCTCCCGACATCCTTGTTAGGCTTTGCTTTTGTGGCAACAAGTACCCTTACTGAGTCTGGACCACTTACAACTGCTGTGTAACCATCCTATAGAACATGTTGCAGTAAATAACACGTTAACATTTACTATATGTAGGTGTGAATGTGTACGTAACAAATTAAAGTTGGGAAAGTAACAATTACCTGACATTTCCCTCTCCCATTATTCACAAAGCAGAGTGGATCTCTAAGTCCTTGTTGAACATGGCCACTATGCACCCCACCTTTTTCTAAATTGAATTTAGGAACTCTTCGTCCATCAAAGAAAGGGTTTGAGCCATCAGATACCCCATATGGTTTGTTTGAAGTGATTACAGTTATGTTCATATACTCCATTTCAGCAAATTCATTTTCTCCTTTCTGGTTATTGGGTTTACTCATGATTGAGACGGCTATACCAGCTGTGAAAGAATCCCACATAAAATAACTCTGCCACCAATGAGTTATTAACTTATTATGAAAATTAGTTACTTTATCAAACAAAGTGGATGTTAAATTGTTAATAACAGAAAATAATATGCATGCATAAATTCATTAAGAAATTAAGTACCGAATAGAATTCGTTGTCAAACCAAGTATCACGGGCCATTTTCAAGGATTTGAAAATGTACTGTGCCTCATATGTGTCTTGACTCTTTTCAAATGCATCAAAGAATTCTTCGTTGATGGGGATTGTGTTTGTCGCGTCAAGAGGAACAAGAGTGACAGGAATTCCTGAATGAATCACCTGAAAATCACGATTTTTTTTTTCATGAACATAATTTTTTTGTCTGATTCAAGGTGTATTTAAATAAACAAAAACAAATAAACATTTTATAATTCTTTTTCTTCTTCTCAAAATCTACTTTTCTAAGCTTTTAAAAACATGATGAAATAATGAGTTTTTTTTTAAATAATTTAATTATTATAAATTTTTAAAACGTGTTTCAAATTATAAAACAAAAAAAAAATCCTTGACTATACACAAATAAACGGATCTACATATATACACCCATAAAACCATTTTTATCATAGCGTACATTAATCTTAATTAAACTTAACAACAATAGTGCCAAGTTGAATGCAGTTGATATCAAGGGCAACGTAAACATTATTATTGTTGTATATTTCAATTGAAACTGAAAATATATTTTATTACTTAAGTAATATCAATAGATAGAACAATAAATGTACAAATTAGAATTTGCAATACAAAAGTAAATGAAAATGGCCTCAAAGAGTTGAAAAAAAAATAGCACAATTCTCTGATTACTAACTAATAAGGTGTGTCAATAATTTACTTTTGAAGCAAGAACTGGTTTGATGCAAATCGAAATGTCTGACCTGGTATGCTGCAAAAGGGTCTCCAAATATATTGAATTCTGCATAAGGGTTGGTATTATAATCTGTGAACATATTGCCACGGTCACCACACTGCCTAGGCACGCAGGTAGATGAAGCATTTTTGGGGCAACAACCTGTTGGGTTGCTTGAACTTACACCGCCACCCATTATATAAATATGTTCCACATTTTTCTTTAGGTGTGGGTTATTCATTAGGAAAATTGCAATGTTTGTATGCGCTCCAATCACAAGCAGAGTTATTGGACCTGCAGATATTTTTTCAATCAACACTTGCTGTGCAGTTGGTTGCTGTAGTGGAATGTATTTCCTAGTTCCCTGTTTTCATGATAATTAGTATGAGTAAAGCTAAACAGAAAAAGTTATCTATACTAAATGGAAAATTTTACAATTAATACCAAGGGAATGGAAAAAAGCTTATTTTAACAGAAAATTCATTTCCCGTAAAGGGTAAAACTGTAAAAGTTAAAATTACTCATAAAATACTTATCTAAGTTAATTTAACATGCAAACTCACTTGAGACACATCACTAATGACATAAAACATTTTTATGTACAAAGCAAAAAATTGAACATGTGACTTCCTCTACCAGTAATTAAGCTACCTTAATTAGTAGGTCATATATTAAGCATTATATTGTACCTGTGGTAGGAAAGCTTTCCTGATACCATAATTGGCATCGATGTCTAATCGGCCTCCAAGACCAACAGGAATGGCCCGCCTGTATCTGCAACCTCCTACTGTTGTCATTCCCTGGTTCGCACATCAATATCATTAGGAAAAATAAGAGAAATTCTTAATACTCATAAAAAAAATATTCTTTCTAATATGTTTATATTATTGATTTAAATTTTTTAAAATTGATAAATAACTTCATTAAATAGAGTATAAAAGTTATATCATTTCATAAATTTTAATTATTTTAATTAATAATAAAAATAGATTGATAAAGATATGTTAAAAATATATTATAATTAAATATTTGGTTCATGTAAATTAGTGTTTTTTCATTTTTGATTCTTATAAGTTTATTTTTTTAAAAAAATTTAGTCACTATAAATTTGTATTTTTTTCAATTTTAATTCCTGTAAAATATTTAGCTCATTTTTAGTTTCAATAAATCTGTATTTTTCTAATTTTGATTCAGTAAATATGAACTTATGGGATTATAAATAAAAAAAATTAAAAACTCACAGGAATCCAAGCTGAAAAATGTCAAATTATAGGAATTATAATTAAAAAAATTAACTTATAAAAACAAAAAAAAATATTAACTTAGGAAAACCAAAAACATATTTAAGTGAATGTATTGCTGGAACATTCTTTATATGTTTTTCTTTTTTTAGTTATTTACTAAACTACACTTGTTTAAATTATAAATGGCATCGTTTGTCTTTGTTGAGCAAACTCTTAACTCTATGTTGTGTCTCTCTATTTTTAAGGAAGGTTTGCAAAAGGATAAAAATATACCTGTTCTATAATTGGAAGATATCCACCGACGTTAGGGAGTATGGTACCATTTTGTAGTATTCCACCCTCGCCTCCAACTCCAACGGCAACGTCATCTCGCCCCATCATGTAAAGTAGATCGTAAATGTGATTAACAGCATGACCAGCACTCGTCCAAGCATTTGCACTGATGGTGATGCCCTGAAGATGAAAAATCAATGAATATATCCATAACTAGTTAATAAACAAATTCGGAAATGGATTATTAATTGCGTACTATCCAATATCAAACCATCTTTTACCGTGATACTTCTTCGCAACAGAGTATAATATTAGAATCTTTCTTTCTTTTACTTCATATTTATAACTTTTATATTTGAATATTGTTCATATAACTAGATCATACTTCAGAGGTCAAATGTAAAAATACACATAGGGTATACTATAGTTGATGGATGCGATAATCCTGTGAGGGTACATCTTATCACGATGTTATTAGTGCCCCGAGATCCCCGAAAACACCTTGTGTAAGAGGTTAGGTTTGCTTAACAGTTGGAATGACGTGATTAGTGAAAGCCATCGACCCAAAGGATATACAGCCTCATAGTCTCGATTTCCAAAGCACCAAGTGACTGAACGTTTGACTAGATCGTCCTATGATCGAAGAGATCCAAGTATATCACTTTTTAAATATTTTTTTTACAAATAAAAAAGAATTTGCATTTTTTAATAACTAGGTACACAAAAACCAAAATTAATAACTAGGTCCGGAAGAAACAAGCTTTCATCAAAATATTAATATTTCCACCAAAATAACAAAAATGGTATTAAACTTTGGGCGAAAAATTAGGGAAATGAACAACAAAGTGACATGTGATAAAGTTATGGATAATTTTTATAATATAGATTAGGGTTTAATGGGTACAACCTTTTAATTTTTTTTTAAAAAGTCTCTTACTTTTTAATTAATTTATTAGAACACAAATATATATATATATATATATATATATATATATATATATATATTTTAACATAAGCCTTTTTCATCTATTTTTATCTTTCTTTGTTGGAGTGCTTTTCTCTTTTACTCTCATTTATCTATATATCATTATATTATATTACCTTTTTTCGCTTTGCCTGTATATTTTTCTTTAAACTTTTCGTTAAAAGTCCACAATTTGTTACTTATGCTATATAAAATTAAACTACAAAATATATGTTACAATATCATTGGAAAAAATAATTAAATTTCCAACAAATATATGTTAAAATTTGAGTTGTCTATAGTTATATTTTTATTTTTATTTAATTTAATTTTGTTTCCATATTTTTTTTGTTAGTTCCACCTTATCACTTAACGTAATATAAGATGTGATTAAAAGATCTAATTTAATTAATTAAATAATATATGTTAATTATTATAAATGTATGATATTTGAGATTGATTTGTCCAATGTTATTGAATTCGGTCTCAGTTTCACTTTTTATTTTATTTTTTTAAAAATGGATTTTTAATTATTATCAAGTATTATTTTAAATTTTGAAATATTGATGAATTTTTTTACTCAATTAATAATAATTATATATTTATATACAATAAATACATATAATTTTAAATTTTTAATATATATATCAAATCAAATCAAACTAATTATTAATTTTGTAATTAAATACTAATCCACTTACCTCAAATCAATAACTGCACGGAATTTCACAACTATCAATTTGTTTTGATTAAAAAGTTAAAATTTGCGGGACGAATGAGTTATGACTTCCACTGCACGTGGGTACACACGCCCACACGGAGGACCATTAACAACTAGAAACAGATACCTTTTGTTTTTATTATCATTATGATAAAAAAAAACCCGAAAGAAATAAAGAAAAACTCGTCAATTTAATTTGCTAGAGAACAACTATATTGATCGGGAAGTAATTAATGATATTAAAATAATACACAGCTCACGCAGTCAAATAGTATGTTAAGATAAGTTTATTTAGAAAAGCTTTTATAAATTAAAAATCTATACAAAAATTTAAAAAAAAAACTATTTGAAAGAACTTTTATAAATTAAATGATAAATAAACAAATTTTACTACCTTATAAAAAAGCTCATTCTATTTTGATTTTTTTCATAAGAAATATTATTTAAAAAATTTATCCAACCAGATTGAAAGTCTAAATGATGATGATTCATAATGAAAAGAAGAAGAAGGATGGAGGGAGGAAAGAAAGAGATGAAACTGAAAGCATATATTGTGAATTGATTGAAGGATTGGCTTGCTTACCTCCAATTGAAACTGTGAAGTGTTGAACTTCAAGAGATAGAGAAGAGCAAAGAAATCATCAGTGTCAACATCTGTATCCACAAGAATCCGATGAGGCCTACTACCCTCCACACAACCTCCTGTAATAATCAACACTACCACTGCAATTGAAGAAACTACAACCCAACACCTCATCCCCAACAACAACATTCTATTATATATCCGTCTCGTTCATGTTCCTGTATATATTAAGAACAATTAAGCGTAATTCATGTGGAGTATTTATAATAGAAAGAAATTAAGAGGAACTAAGCAGAGACGATGACCAATTACCAATTACCGCTTGCTGTGAATGTGATGTGAGGTGCTACAATTAACAATACATAAAATTTTCACGTGCTTACATGGTACTTCAATTTTGAACACACGCAGAAAAAGGAGCCACATCGAGAGAAAAAAAAAACCCATTGAAAGTGATTTCGTGAGCTGTACTCTAATCATCACATTCAAGAAGAAAGATTAATTTATATATAGATATTTCTATATTAGCACATATATATTTTTATTGTTTTTTCTGTCTAGAAATTGAATACCAAACCATTTAATCCTATAGAAGATCCATAATTGAACTCTTCAATTAGTTGTGTACCGTTGTTGAACAATTTCACTCGTTTTGTTGTTCGACAAATATTTATTATTTTTATACACCCTGGGCAGTGGCCACATGCAGCAGCGGGTACATCATATATACATCTACATTATATTCATGGGTAGTTTTTCACTTGACAAACACAACCATGAATATAAATACAAGTTGTGCGTGATTTAAAAAAAATGTCAAACGTGCAAACACAACTTATAATCTAAAAAAAGAAAAAAAGAAGGTTGTCTATGATGCACATTAATTAGATAATTTTGAATTTTCTCATTATTTAGATTAAGAAAAACATAAATGAAAATGTAACCTTTTGTTGGTGAAAATAAATAAAAATATAACTTGTTACTGCCACATCTTATGTCCGTGTTTAAAACACATTTTCCAGTCAATAAATTACATCAAAATGATCAAATAGATAAATGACGTAAAAATTATAACTAGCAGCTTTCATTAAAATGTGAAAAACGTCATCCACGCAACGGAACATATTAAAACTTACAGTGTGTTTATTTATTTATTTATTATTATTATTATTTATCATCATCATTATTATTCATAAATCGTAAAACTTACAGTGGGTTTGATTCCACATTTTAAATATGATTTTCAGAAACTAATTGTTATAGTTTTTATTTTTTTACTGTATAGTTTTTATATTTTAAACATTATTCTTTCTTCTTAACAATATTCCAGATATGCTATTACTCCGATTATATAAAAACTTTACAAATGACTCTGCGCTCTTTGCAGCATGCATAAACAAACACACGAATCTGTCGCTCCATAAATGGTATGTCACACTTGTCAAAATTGAGACATCATTAAATTTTGCAAACGATAGTGGCAACCATATTTGGACGTTGGGTCCCATGCATAATTAAATACGAGTAATTCGCTGTTGTTGTTGTTGATTTACCGAAGAGTAATTCGTTGTTAAATCTTATATATAATGTTTAATTTCAAATTATATTTTAATGATCAGTAAAGAATTTATTGAAATTCCAGTATTTTACTAATTAACTTCACTATTAATTCTTTTATTCTTTAAAAAAACAATTAAATGGAGATCAACAAGCATTGCAACTATGAATACAAATGTTGAAGCCCCTACCGTAGTTGGGTTTCATGGGCGGCATGCAGCATTTACAAGAGTCGAGAGCGTTACTTTCTAATACTAAATGTTTAAGGTTACTGTACATCCACTAAAAATATTTATTTACATTTTTATTAAAATATTCATATTTAATCATGTTGTTCAAATCATCATTCACCATCAATATTTAGATAATGGAGAGTCTATAAATTATGTCAGGTTAATATTTTCATCAACGAATGATTAGCTATTGAATTGAGTATTAGTGTCTATTTTGGATAGCACTAAAATTTCAATACATTAATAATCGTAAATAAGGATTGTTGGAAAAAAGTTGTGAATTTAATCTTGAATGTATAAAGCATTAATATTTTTTAGAACAAAACTAATGCTAAAAACATCTATAGTTTAAGAATGGGAGAGTCTTTAATTTTTTTTACTTCTATTTAAAATTTATTAGTATTTAATATCAATGCTCATAAATAAAAGAAAATTTAATCAATATTATAAAATATTATTCCTCTATCCCAACATAAATGTTGGATTAGAAGAAAAATAACTTAAATAGATATTATTTTAGCTTTTCAATATAGTATTAATTACTTTTTTTCATTAATATCTAAAATAAATGTATCACTTTATCTTTTCAATAAATTATTTTAGTTTTATAAAATTATTATTCATTTTCATCTATTAATTAAGTTTTATTGATCAGTGTAAAAAACCTAGAATAGCACTTATTATGAAACAAAGTGAGTACTTTTTCATTTATATCCTTAATAATATTTGTTAAAATGTTACTATTGTGTTTATAGCAAACAAATTAATAATAAAGTTAATTTGATAAAATTGCTATTTTCATTCATTTATTCATTAGTTTGGCTTAATTGCACTTTTAAATCTCTCTTTTAAAAAAAATCTGTTTTGTAAAATAATTTTGCACCACTCACAAATCATTTTTTAATATAAAATCTATTAAATTTTGGAAATTGTTTCCAAAACACCCTTCCTCACAAGTCACACCCCAATCCACACTTTACTTTCTTGTTTTCTTTTTTTGTAATAACGGTAATTAGTATTTCTATAAGTCACATTTCGATCGACGGTCCCCTCTTTCATAGCACACTCGTGTTGCAATCATATTTCAGGTATGCATCTAAACCGGTTTCTTTTTTCTTTCTTCTTTTTACATATTCAAGCACTCTCCTATCCCATATCTCGATCAACACACCATTTGAGTATATTTTATTTTTAGTTAAACTTGACATGAAATGAATGTTCCAGGATCCTTTTCTGTATTTTATTTTTTATGTTAAACTTGGCATGGAGGGTGTGTTTAGGATGAAAATAGAGAAGATGAAAATAAAAGAGAATTTTTTAATTAAAATAGTATAAGAAGTATGAGACACATACAATTTCTTCTCTATATCTCTCTTTTCCCCTCAACCATACATACCTAAAATGAATGATCCATTCCATAACAAAAATAATATAATTCCAACAAGTCAACAACTATGTTTGACAGTAAGATGGCTGCCGAAGCCTGACTAAATATTGTGACATGTTTGTACAAAAGGCCCTCTAAACCAGATATTGATAATCATGGGTCATGGGCCACATACTCTCGGATTTATCATAAGAGAAATCTTAGCAACATATTCACTCTTATTAATTAAAATATATTGAAAATTACAAAATCAAAAGAGAGAGTCATGATAACTATGTGGGACCTACTGAATCTTATAATTTTCAATAATTTCAACCAATAAAAAATGATGTGTTTAAAAGAGTGTGCTAGAGAATCTACATGAACCCTGTTTCCCACCGACAACGACAAGAGAGTGTAGTTAGTTTTGTGGGAGAAAATAAGGTTTTTCAGTAGATCCTATAAAGTAACTTAATATAATTGTAGCATGCCAGCAACATCAGCAAACTGCACTCGATTATCATCATTGTCATATGAAGGGAAATTGGCAACGTGTTTAATTCAGTGACCAGATAACATGAGGAATGGAATCGTCCTTTCCTTTCCCTCTCAGCCTCTACCTACCATGCAAGGAATAATAGCAGAAGTCTAAACAAGATCAAACCTTGATTGGGTTGGGCATGCCATCGGATCCAACAAACCCAAGCCAGCGTTCAAGATAGCTAAACATATTCCATTTATGCCACCACCGGCAGAATATAAAACCCCAGTAATGCAGTGATAATATATGACAGAATCTTTGATCTCTGTTAAATATCCGAAACTATAATATCCACATTTATTAGACCCTGCCATCAAGCTGCTTAAGGAATAAGCCTCTTTTACTTCCTGCAACATACTTCTCCCTACTTAAGGAAAGGAACTTATAATGGAAGTTTCGAGGATCTGAATGAAGCAGAAGAGACCCCAAAAAATTGTGAAGAACTAATCCATGACATTGACACATTGCCTATTCCCATCTTACTCCTAATCCTATGAACCAAATCAACCTTTCCCTTCCCAAATTATTGAACTTTAAGAAATCTCAATCTAATAAAAAGTTCATGGGTAATTGGGTATTCCCAATAATCTGGTGTTAGTCATCCAACCATACTAACTCTTCAGAACTGCAACAATTTGATTCCACTGAATATTAAAACTTTAAGCCAAGGTTCAGTTAACAATCTTGCCATACTTTGAGTGCATAACATAAATTAAGTTAAACAATCAATATCTTAGAGAATATGAGCCTATGCAATATTGAAAAAACTGAACGGATTTACTTTTTCATTGATTCATTACCAAATCCAAATTATTCACCCACCTTACTTATAGAGCACACATATTCAACCCTTTTCCCCCCTTCAAAAAGGATAAATTATAACAAGCACGTCATTAACCTTCCCACCACTTAAAAACACACCCAGAGAAAAGCCCCTAAATCTAGAATATGATGGTCATTATTGAATAAGATAAGATTCGTCTACCTCATTATCGTCCATATAAGACAAAAACCAGATATGCAAATCACAGAATCGTGACGAGAAAAAAAAGAACAGAAAGAAAATCTGGAGTGACATGTATTTATCTAACTATAATTAAGCAAAAACTGCGGAATTGGGCTTATGAAGAAGCAGTTTTCGGTTGTTAGCACGAACCCCTGAGTCAGACTCATCTTGATACCAACCGACCGATTTCTGAGCCTCAATGACGATTTGGGAAAGACCTGAAGTTGAGAAAAAAGGGTAATTTAAAAAAAAAAAGGGAAATTAAAGAGAGAGTTAAGAATTTGGAATAGAAACAGAAGAAAGGAACCTTGTCTGACAGTTTGCTTGTTGTTGCGGATGTCGTGGACGGTGGCGGAGATTTTCCAATACAGAGGGCGACCAACGTAGAAGAGAAGAAGAAGCAGAAGCGCCACCACCACAACGCGGAACACAATCCTTGATGTCGCTGAACCCATTCCTTTCTCTTCTTCTCAATCACACAAACAATACGAACAAAACAAACCCTCTCTTTCTCTCTCCTTTCGCAGTTTCTGCTGTTATACTTGTTACCACGGCACCTCTATTTTATATACTCTCTTATTTATTTACAATAAGTTTTACAAAAGGTAATTTTGATAAAGAAAAGTTAAATTTAACTGTAGTTTTTATAATTTTACTTTAACCTTTTTTCATATATATCTGGACAGAGTTAAATACTAATTTTTTAAAATATAAATATTTATTTAAAGAATTAATTTATCAATAAATTTTTATTAGTCTAATCGATATTAGATTCGATTTTTTTATCACTACAAAACTAAAGCAAGAGAAAAAAAAAGAAACAAGTAACTACAATCTAGGAAAAGCTACACCACAAGTGTCGGCTTCTAACGTAATGAGTGATGTTCCGATATTAGTGGCTCATGAGGATGAGAGCATCAAAACCTGTGCTCCTGGATTGCCAATGGAGCTGCCATCGACGTTGATTTGACAAACACCTCAGGAGGAGGAGAAGTCCATTAGACAAGACGAATAGCTGTTACTTCGATGAAGCATTCTGCTGAAGAATATGATGGGCTGTGTAAATCTGGTCAACAGTGAACTAGTTAGTTCATAGTTAAAGGGTTAATCTCATTGACTAGATCGTTAAATATATGACCACATGTATTTTTTTTATATTTATTGAATCCATCTCAATTATTAAAGAATTTATAATAACTTACATTATTATTTAAATAACCAAGTTATAATTTCTTTAATAAAAGGGTGTAACTCTTTTAAATTGATTGACTAAAATACATGAATTATTATAAATTAATTATTGCATGTGTTTAATTTCTACAAATTAAAACGAAAACTCTCTTGATCTATGATAACATGTTTAATATACATAATATATTTAATAACTTTAAAAATAGCTTTTCCAGTATATTATTTAGAGATGTATTACTATTTCATATATTACTCTCACAATCGGGCAAAAAAAAGTCTCCATTGTCTATAATTGCAATCATTTTATTTTTAAATATATCAATATACTCTCTTTTATATGATTTTATCTCTATCTTTATATTGAATAAAAATTAAAAATTGTCAATAGATCGATTAGTCTTGAGAAACGAGAGGCGCTGTTTGAACACATCTGGATCTGGCTAGGAAAGTTCCATGATGTGCATAATCTACCTTTAGATTATAAGTAGGTCATGATTAAAGTAATGGCTAAGATAGTTTCTTTGCGCAGGAAAATGCTTGAAGAATGTGAATTTTTTAAACCATTAAGCTAACAATATAAAAATGGATACATATCAACTACTATTTGTCACATTAATACAATTCATCTGCATACCCTGCACGTAAATTCCATTATGTTATTTAATGCATTACTTGGCAATGCAGATCCTAACCATTGTTTCAAATTAATCTAAAAGAATTTGACTCGTAGTAATTGCACATGATCCTCCTGCTGGAATTTTTGGCACGGGCTGAGATTTGGGAACAACAGTTGGAGGCAATTGCTGAATTTATCCACCCAAGCTTTGTTTCTCTTTTTTTCCTTCTATGAATTGATACATGCCTGAACTTCTTCCAGTGTTTTTCCTTTGGTTTCTGGGACTAACTTTGCTACGAAAAGAATAGTCAAAAGGGAACATCCAGCATACAAAAATAAAGTACCTGGCCAAAATGATTTGAAATATACGTTACCAATTATTATTAATGTCAGATGGAGACATAACAATGTTAAGTGTTAAGAAACTCTTCTTACCAGGAGAACTCCAGCTCATTAGAAAGTTGAAAGTATATGAAACTACCCAAGCTCCAAGCCAATTCACCAAAACCACCAAGCTCCCTGCAGTTCCCTTAACGTGTATGGGAAAGATCTGCAATGTGAAAACTAGTATTAGAACATTGCTTGAGTTTTCCTATCAAACACCATCAACAGGAAAAGAAGAAGAAAATGCTCATAAAGATATGCCAAAATAGTGCTAAAAACCATTCAAATGTGTTTTGCCCAATGACTCATATCTCAGACATTATTACCCAAGGAACTGGTCCCATTCCAATTGAAAACGCCCCTACGTAGATCTGATTACAAGCAGAGCCAAAAAGGTGATGGATTTTCAGGTTAAACTGGACTTTGAGTTTAAAGATTACTCAATGATCCTACCCTAACAACATCCTCCGAAGAAGACTCACCAGCACACCGGCAACTGCCAATATTGGTATCCAATCAAGCAATAAGCTCTGATCCTGATCCATGGAATCATAAAGTAAAATTTAAGAATTGAGATATGCCCACTTAATATATGGAGAAAAAATGATTATTAAAAGCTTGCCTTGAGAAAGAAAGCAACTCCTGTAATAAAGCAGCCTAAAAATGTCCCACTTGCTGAAGCCTACATGCATACAAGCACTTGCTATTAGGCATCAAAGCTCTTACTCCCCTTACTTCTTTTAGATGGCATTATTAATAACTCAAATACTTGAAAAACAGATCTACCATTATAAGTGGTCTTCTTCCAGACTTATCCATCAAAATGGCTCCCAATGCAGTAAATGGAACCTGCCATTCATTTTATCAGATGAAGTTTAAAAGACAATTAAGGTTATATTATACTATCATATATGATTATTGTCTGTGAAATCCTTAGAGGGATTAACTATCTGCATACAAGCATATGCTATGGTACCAATTTTTCCTGAAGAAAGTCCTGTAAATCAAGTAGTACAGGAATGGATAAGACAGAACAAAGAGCTATTTCGAGTTCTCAAAATCAACAAGCGTTTTTTTCTTACTTACCAGCTGCTACAAAAGTCTCAGTTGTATAAAATCCAATACCATTAATTCCAACAGATTGTTGGCATACCATTAATCCAACTCCAATCTGAAATCATGACAAACTGTTAGAATTATCCGATTACTTGGAGTTCTCTGATTGAACTTCTGCTAGAAAAGTATGTTACATACAACTACTGATCACACATGTTTGCTTTGGAACAGATCCAGAAACTTAGTTTTAGGAAGGCTTTGTAGAGTTTCAATATAATCCTGTTCACAAAAAACAAGTCTGCTCAGCTTATCAAACATGTCAAATTGATTAGGGAACAATTTAAAGATGCTCAATCAGTTATTGGAGCTTGGGAAGTACAAGAATTTCATCAGCTTCTTGAGAAATATCAACATCTTTTCCCCCGAGATTTCTTAAAGCTACTTGAAATTCTTTCTCGAGGCCAACCTTTGCCTGAAAGTAAAATTATTTTTAGTTTATTTGGAAGAAAAAACCAAAAGAATGTTTGGCTTTAGACTCTAAATGTTTACCAGCCATCTAGGAGACTCTGGGATAAAGTGCAAACCAATCAACAATGAAATGCAAGGCAAAAGCCCTTCAAAGTTCAAGCCAAGACAACAGTCAGACCTCTTCTTCCATAATTGGTTAAAAAGCAACAACCAAAGCTAATATTATAACTTACCTGCTAGAACTAGTTATCTCCAACTTAAGAAACTTGTTATCTCCATATTATAACTTACCAGTCAGAACTAGTTATGAATACTGAAAGGCCTTATAAAGTGCATAAATTAATCTAGAATTTATATTTCACATACCCCTTTCCAGCCAATGAAATCTGTAATCCGGCCACTTGTTATGGCCCCAAGCATTGCACCAATTGTTACTAAAGAACCAAACATAGAAAACTGCAATTCCCCACAAAACAATACTAGTTGTCTTTAATTCAGATAATATGGTATAAATCATTTGTCAATAAGAAGAAATTAAAATACTAACCTCAGCAAGAGATAGATTAAGATCTTCCCTGATAGCCGCTTGAGTGGGAGCTGAATAGCCCACCTGCCAAAATAATAATTTGAGCTAAACATACAACCCTTTTTTTTCTTTTGATTTTTGGGTGTAATTTTGGTTTGGTCCTAACCCAGAAAACAAACAGAAAAAATGAAAGAGACATTTAGTGAACAGTGTTTTCAGAAATTTTCTTTCTTGAGCCATGCACCACACTTCACTATATTGTTTGTCACTTAAAAAAATTCCATCGCTTACAGATTATATATAGAATTTTGAGAAACTTGAAGATACTTACACAAGTTCCAAATGAGAAAGAACCACAAACAGCAACAAATGTGCTAAGCAGAACCATTCCGATGGATCCATTTTCCACTTTTGTATTAGATTCAACATCTTTACAGGCAGCAGCATCCTTCTCATGTTGAATGAAGGGCTCTTGCAAACCCTGAATCCTATTGGCTTCTCCACTATCAACATTCTTGTGCTCCTCAATTGCCATTTTCTTCAATAGCAATATGCACTCGAAAAATGAGTAACACAAGAACAATGAAATAGCCCCCCCAAACGTTAAAAACAAAGTTATGATACTAACAGTGGACATGCAAAAACATGACGAGTTTGGGTGGTATTTATAGTACGTGTATGGCTAAAAGATATTTATTTGTTAGAAATCTTATCTCTAAATATTGGTATTCTATTAATTAATTTATGAAGTTATTGGTTTGAATGGTATCTTGATTATTTTGAAACATCTATCCTGTAATTAATGATTATTAGTATAATGTAAGTGTATTTGAAAAATGCAATATAAGTTGAATGAATTCAATTATAGTATCTGAAAGCATTGTAATTAACTTTTTATGAAATAATTAATAAGATTTTGTTTGATTTCTTTCTCACTCTTTAATTTCAAAAACTTGTTTTTTAAAAAAATTCTATACTACTCAATAATTAATTTGTCGTCCAAAATTTATTATGTTTTAAAAATTGTTTGAAAATTAGTGTTTTAAAAATAAAAAAATAAAATTAAGAAAATTGTTTTTAAACAGTCTCACGAATAAAAAGATATTTTAAATTTTTTTATTTTTAAGCTAATTTTTATGACTTGGCTCAATTAATCGTAAGCAAAAGTATTTTTTAAATATGAAAGATCTCAAACTAAAAATAAAAACAATTGTAAAAAAAAACAAGAAAAAGAAAAACCATAACCAAAGAATAAAATTCATTTGTATTGAATTAAATAAAATTAAATACCGACTGCTTACCGTTTAATTCTATAAAAACTAATTTTAAGTAATTAAAAAAGATTAAAAAATGGTAAACAGTCGATATTTAATTGTAATCTATAAAATTATAAAAAAATATATTATATAATGTTTGACTGACAACAAGGATCATAACTCTATGCCTGTATATCCATGAGTTTTAGCAGAAAGGTTTCGATTCCACCGTACCACTTAAAAAATTAATATTATTCTGAGAGTGTTTTTCTGAGTAAAAGATTTCAGATCAAGCCCGCAGGGTTGCACAATCCATAATATTGTCCATAAAATGTCACTAAGAGTTACACTTCTCCAAGGACCATATTCGATTATCATCCTTCGATGACTCACATAGAGGAGTTTAGATAATTGCTTCTCTATCAGGTTCATTGAACAAGTGAGAGAGATGATAGTAGTATCACATCTCGTTTTCCATTTAGCATTAAATCTTTAACAGTGATATCCAATAACTCACTTGCCTGGTCAATTGCAAGTCTATTACTTGTCACTCCCTAAGCCACGGTTACAATCCATCCTACAGTTGGCATGGCATCTAGAACTCGCGCTTTTTGCTGCAAAAAAGGTTATAGATGTGTTATAGTTATTAACTAAATAAATAAATAATAATTGAATTTTCAATAAATTTAATATTTTGTTATTTGTTGGTTTGGTTTTGAACCTGCCATGTCTCAAACATGAAACCATTGATATGGTGTGGCAATAAGTAAATCATAATTTTGACTTGTGTAAAAAAGATATTTTGTGTCTGAACACTTAAAAAATTACTTATATATGTAATTGAGTATAACTTGTTTTAAAAGATATAATTGTCATTAAAAATTAAAATAAATTGTTGTAGTGATTTATAATAGTTGATGGTAAAAATGTACAGAAGAAAAATGATAATAAATGAGATTATTTTCTTTATAAGAATTATAAATTATAGATTATTAATTTTTGTCAATAAATTTTAAAAGGTTGGTAACTACTAAGTACTAACCGGGGTTGGAAGCAAGACTACAAGAGAACACTGTCATGGAATGGGCTTAAGCCTAACATTACTCGGATTTAATTCAACCTGCAACAAGTCAGTCAACCAAAAAATCCCCACTAAGAAAGTACCTAGCTTTGAAAATCCTCGTTACCATACTGTAGCGGTCAGTCATAAACTTCCACCTGCCAAATTGAAACCACAGGTTACAAAAATCCATCCTACCAATCTCCTATGCACTAGACAATTTGTTCCACGACAATCATTATAATTTTTAATTTTTTTGCTGATTATAATTTTTATTTTCTGATTATAGTTATTAACTAAAATAATGATTGAATTTTTAAAAACTTGTTATTTGTATTTTGTCATAATTTTGATTATTATTATTTTTGTCAATAAATTTAAAAGGTTGATAACTACTAACCAGGGCGTGGAGCAAGGCTTCAAGAAAGCAGTGTCATAAAATGGGCTTAAGCTAACATGACCCGGATTTAATTCGACCCGCAAAAGGTCAGTCAACTAAACCGGAGCGGGTCGCATTGAAGGAAGCAACTATATATATCTAGACAGACATTAATTATTTATTTATCTTAACGCTGGTGGCATCGTATTGTCGTATTGCTTCGCTCCCTTGGGTTAGGGTTTTAATTGTGTCTTCTCGGAAAGCAAACTAGGGTTTGTTTGTGTGGCAGAAGGAGGAATGGGAAGGTATCGTAGCCGGAGCAGAAGCTATAGCCCCCGGCGGCGAAGCAGGAGCCCTCCGGCACCGCGCGGACGGAAGCGCTATGTTGACGATCGCTACAGTGACAGCAGGTCTTACAGAGACCGCCGCTCACCTCTTCCTTCCGGCTTGCTTGTTCGCAATCTCCCCCTTGATGCCAGGTCATCTCCTTTCTCACTTTCTTTAATTCCTTCTTTCCACAATCGCATTGCATTGCATTGCTCAGTATGCATGTATCAAAACTGGTCTAGATGATAAAAGGAAGTAGGTGGAACAAAAAGTCTTGCAACACTTGACACCTGTTACTCATTTCTTAGCGTGTTGCTTCTTGTTGTTGTTGTTGTTGTTGTTGTTCCCTATTTTCTCAATAGGTATTTTTTTTGGAAAAGAACACACTCATGTATGATAAGTGGTTCGACATAATAGTGATATTTCAATGCATATCCTCATTGGGAACGGAGAAATAATTTTTCTGCGGTGGCTTTGTACTTGCTTGATGTACTCTTTCTTCTATTTCGTGCCACTCTGTTACATTTATTGAATGTGAAGGAATTAAAGAAATCAAACTGAAATTTTCGATTTGTATTGCAGGCCTGAGGATCTTAGGATCCCATTTGAGCGCTATGGTCCTGTGAAGGATGTTTATCTACCTAAAAATTATTACACTGGGTATTTCTGCTTTACTATCAATACAACCTGCTGCTAGGCTTGTTGCTCATCTATCTTATACATTGCTTTTTTAAATGCATTTTGCTTTCACAACTTTGAAATTTAATTGAATTGATTTTGTAGTGAGCCTCGAGGCTTTGGATTTGTGAAATATCGGTATGGTGAAGATGCAGCTGAGGCAAAGCAACATCTCAATCATACTATCATTGGTGGTCGTGAAATAAGGATTGTTTTTGCTGAGGAAAATAGGAAAACTCCTCAAGAAATGCGTGTTAATACTCGAGGAAGGTTTGAATAGTTTGATTTGCTAATTGATTTCAGTTTTGCAATATTGGAAATCTACGTTGATGGACTTTTTACAGTTGAACCTTTCTTTTGTGTTTCTGTTGTAAGTGGTCGACATGGAGGTGGTAGACAGAGGAATCGTACTAGATCCCCACGACCCCGATATCGTTGTCAGTTTAACTACTCATCTCTATTTAACTTTCATATTGTAATAACTTTAAGTTTTTATTTTGGGTTTAATCTTTATACTCGAAGCTATTCCTTGTTTTTTTAATGTTATCATACATGTTGTTTTTGCAGCCTGTTCTCGGTCTTCATCACCAGCTAGGGATGATTCAAGGTATGAATTTTACACAATAAATAGCTGATTAGTTTTCATTTTGGAAAAGTCCAAATTTTATTATTGAGCAATGTCATAATTTTTGGGCATCATGTATGAATTAAGGCCTACTTTTCACTATAATGATGGTGGTGCTACATTTCCCAGTATTTAGGTACTGGAATATTATTTATAGGACTTCAGAAAATACATGAATTTTCTAAGCCGTGAGCATTTTTATTTGAGATGCAATATGACAGGTTTATAATTACCACAAGTGAATGATGTACTAATGAGATGTTTGGTTGAATTATGATTTATGATCAAAGTTGCTCAGAGAGCTGTAGGTGGTGAAAGTAGATCCGCTGTTTGTACCCTTTTCCTGTTTTCTTAGTGTAAATAAAAACCACCCAATCAGAGTTTGGTAGATGGTAGCTGATTTTATAACACAATTATTTTATAGATTTCATGTTTCTGTTGCAACTTATTTGTCTGTTGAAGTTATATTATATGATATTCTTACCGACCTGAATCTGTTTCAGGCCTTTGAGTATACATTATCTGTAACATACATCTTAAATTTTTCTTTGAACTGGATGTCTTCTTTATCATTGTAAATGGTGTTGGTGCCTTCTACCTTACTTTTAAGCTGTTTATGTTGCACAATGGAATGAAACTAGCGTCTTTTAGTGTGAGTAATAGATGTATTTCATTAATTTCATTTATGTTGTTTTGTTGCCAAGTTTCAGTCTTGTCCTTAATCTTATTGAAATTCTCCCTTATAGTAGGACACTACTGAGTTGGTTAAGTTTGGCTTACTAACTTAGCAGTATAATGTACATGTGTTTAATAGTGTGTCTATACTGCTAGACATTCAAAGTGGCAAGCTGATTTATGTTCATGTTGATAATTGTGCCATTCCCTTGTTCAGCTAGAGTATAATTAGAACGGCTTCCAATCATTTGACCTTGACAACAGTCCTTTAATGTGTTTTAATGAATTGAATGATATCTGCTTATGGTCTTCTTTATGCAGATAGTAAAGTGAAATTGGAAGACTTTAAAGATGGATTAATAAAGATTAACGAGTAAAGAGGCTTAAAGTGATGCGCTACTTGCTTATGTAGCTATCAAAGACTCCATAAGAAATATCCATATCAAATTTGCCTTTTTGTGCCAGTGGCATGGGCTTTCCCTACTTTGTGGCATTTGATTTGTGGCTGAAGAAATGGTTCAAATGAGTACTCTTTTCTGATTCCCTTGTATAAAGTTTCTGTGAGGAAGATCTTATTAGTTTAATATCTTGTTTTGCGTATACTATCCCAGTTAAGAAAGAATATAAAGCTTATAGTTGGCCAAAGAAAATTACATCTTCAAAGAATGGAAGCCAAAGTTTATACGGGTAGAGATATGATGACATTGTGCAAGAATGATAGTTGTGATTTTAGAAAGTTGGGACAAAGAGAGCTATGAAGTTACCAGATGCTGATCTTGCAGTACATCATTCATAACTCTCAGTGTTTGGATCCAAGTGTCATGTATTTGTCCAGAAACTATGGAAAGAAAGGTACAGCTACAGGTCATATTTTGGCTAATTAGATTTTGAAGAGGAAGTAAGTATTAGTTACCACATATGAAACAAATTAAGATTTTGGTTTGAGTGATTGTGTGCTTAATTATCTGTGTATGTTGTTGTAGACTTGTAGTTGCACATATTCAGATCTCTGTTGATTTATGAGATGCTTATGGTTGGCATTCTCTCCCTTTTAATGTGTAGTATATGTAATTGTGTTGTTTTAGCTATTTTTATTAACTTTGGTTTGGATAATTAAGAATCCTCACTGACATGATGACATATAGGGATGGCAGGGGTAGAGATGATTATCATTCTCCTGAGCGATCAAGATCTTATTCTAGGTCTCTCTCTCCCAGTGGTGGGAAGGACTACAGGAAGTCCCCTCGTCTCAGGGAGAATGGTCGAAGTCCTAATGCCAAGAAGGATCAGACACCCAGCAGATCTGAGAGTCCTAGGGGCAATGATCACAGTCCTTCAAGGTCTCATTCACAGTCATACAGGTATGGATTTTATGAGTATATTTATTGATTGAATATATGACATAATTGCAATTCTAGTTACATCAAATTTCTGTTAGTTAAAATACAATCTTTTAAGACTTTGAAGCAGTTAGAATTCTGGAATTATAATCAGGTAGTAGGGTCACATAATAACAAATAAGGCTCCTCAACAGTAGAGATGAATATATCATTAATTCATCCATGCACTTTTGATTTTAGAATCAGGCTCATTAACTTAGAGTACTTAATCTCAAACATTAGAGACTACAGCACTTTATAGTTGGGGCTTTTTAGTAGTAAATGTAAAACATTTAAATAAACAAACTAACAAGTGTCATTTTTCTTTCCTTCTGAGGCTAGACACTAATAATTAGTTCTTTTGTAAGTTAAAGTTTACTGTTAATATATTAGTAATGAAATTCATGTGCTGAAATTGGACATGTATATTTTTTAGATTGGTTTGCCTTGAATTCAAATGCCTTTTATATTTTTGAAGCAAGCACTATTTTTTTGTTTGAATAAATGATATCTTGTAGGATTACACACGGATTTGTATTTTAAGCGTCATTGGAATTGAAATCAGTCTTTGATTAGTTCTCTCTCCTTCTGCAGTCCACGCTGATTTGCGAGCAAGCAGAGATTGGAAGGTGATCAATTCGGTTTTTCCTGTGACCACATACTGTAGCTAAAACTTTGACATTTTGAAAGATACAAAAATGGAGCTAAGCCAAGTCTGTGATGTTAATATTAGTATTCCGTAGGTGACGACCCATCAGAAGGTAGTTTGACTTAGTGTGTCATTTTGGATGACTCAGATTAGACTTTTTCATCACTTTACAATTTTTGGATACTTGCTCATGAATTATTTCTTTATAATATGTTTGCTCCATCTTTATAGCTTAAATTCTACTTCAAAGTTAAAGTTTAAAGGGAGAGTTTTAAAATTAAAATAGAAAGTATTTCTTAATTCGAAGTTTTGTTTATGCCGATGAGTTTCCAAAGAGTTCTCAAGTGTGCAGTTTTCTATTTCTTTTTCAAGTTACTTCATTTAGTTATTTTTGAGCT
>CM023947.1:1849799-1867958 GCA_013407115.1 Glycine latifolia
CCCCCCCCCCCCCCCCCCCCAAATATAAAAAACAAGATTCTCAAATTTTAAGGTTTTAATGTGTTTTGTTGAGTTTTGTTTTTAAGGAAGTAAAGAGTTTAATAGATATGCATTATTTGTATAAAATGATTTTATACTATTAACTAATAAGAAATGTCTTTTTGTACTATTAACTAATAAGAAGTTAGCCTGGCATGAATTTTAAGAGATTATTATCAAAGTCAAATTTAGTATATAAGATTATTTGTTATTGATTGATGATGTTTTTTTTTTTTAACAGTCAGTGCTTTTGGAAATTTTTTAGAAAAAAGTTTGATCATACATTAAATTTCGAACTCGTTATCTATTTAGGCTGGGAGTTTGGAGAGCACCAATATCCTCTGGTTTAGCAAGTGGCAAGAGTGCGCGACTTGGCATTGGTCATAATAATGCTAAAAAGTAATATTAATCTATCAATCATAGTAACATAGGTGATCGTTACTATGTATTTGTTGGTTTTATACTTTATTATTCTTGTCCAAGAATGAAAATTCCTAATTATTCTCTTTACTCTTTTTTTTCCTTCTTGATTAGCTGTATTTTTTTTGTCCGTGCATATTCATGGGATTTTAGTCAATCTACTGGTGTAAGTAGTAGTGCTAATTGCGCGAGTGGAGTGAACTTTATAGGAACAAGGTAAATTCTTGCGTAGCCACGTTGACTAGAGGTCAACATAGGGTAGTCAACCTTGCCTCATGGCCTCACTAGACAAAGGTTTGATTACTTATCAAGAATTTTCAGTTTGATTCCTTTTTAGACCCCTTGTCACGAAAAAAATAAACTGAAATCTAGTTTTTTATATATTATAAAATCATAAGTGATTTCACACTTGTCTTGAAGGATTGAAATTTGATTTTTGATTTGAGAATGGAGTTGTGATGAAAGGTACTACTTTATCTACAAATAAACTAATCCAGTGAAAAAATTTGTTAAATGTCAAATATAAATAAAAGATGTCATGGTTAAAAAAAGTTATTTATTTTCTTTTATAATATACTAGCCAATATATATTAATTTATTTGTTATGTTTGGAGCATTTGATGTGTAAGTTATACAAATGCTTATGATAATATAAAAGAAATGAAGCATAATATTATTTTGGAAGAGTACCTAACAAGAACATGATGAGTTGAAGGTGCAGACGGCATCTAAGAGGAAAGGGACAAAGAAAAAAAGGATGGTGTAGTGTAGAAACGCGGCATGGGAAATTGGCATACTCATTATCCGTCTATCCAATGAATTTATCCACTTATGATTTCCGGAGACGTGGCCCAATGGCAGAACATCTTAATTCTTACATCACTCACCAATACAAACCATGCTTCTTACTTATTTGTTGCAGCCTCCTCCTTCGAATAATACAATCTCTTAGCGCCTGCTTTCTCATGGATCTATCCGCACTCTCATCATACCGCACTCTCGGCCAATTACTTCCTCTTCCCTCTCACTCTCAATGGAGTCTCGATTTCCTCGCCCACGCTCCCCGCCTCAACCAGGTTACTACCATTTTTCTATGTAACATACCCTGCTGTTTATTGCTTAATTAATGAATGGGCTTGCATGTAGATGAAGAAAAAGCCAAGTGGGGTATATGCATCACTGTCCGAGAGAGGAGAGTATTATTCCCACAGACCGCCAACTCCCCTACTAGACACCGTCAACTATCCTATTCATATGAAGAATCTCTCTACCAAGGTAGCTCCAAACCATCCATCTACCTAATAATATTGATGGTTATGTGAAAAATGTCGATATTTATTGATTGATTGATGCAGGAGCTGAAACAACTCGCGGATGAACTGCGTTCTGATGTTATTTTCAGTGTTTCTAGAACTGGGGGCCATTTGGGCTCAAGCCTTGGTGTGGTGGAACTCACTGTTGCACTCCACTATGTCTTCAATGCCCCTCGGGATAAGATACTGTGGGACGTTGGTCACCAGGTTGGTTTTCAACTTCCTTGCTGCTTTTTGCTTTACTTGTTCTAAACTAAATTGGACAACCTTGTATGAATTTGCAGTCTTACCCGCATAAGATACTCACCGGTAGGAGGGACCAGATGCATACCATGAGGCAGACAAATGGCTTATCTGGCTTCACCAAACGTTCCGAGAGTGAATTTGATTGTTTTGGCACTGGTCACAGCTCCACCACCATTTCAGCAGGACTTGGTACTCCTTTTCTGTTTGCTCTCTGCATTTCAACTTTCAATTAAAAGTCATACTTATCATCTTTTCTGATTGGTTGACTGTGTAAAGATTTTTAAATTGATGATGCATAGAAATTCAACTCAAAATATTACATGAATGATATAATTGGAAGGTGGTATTATGAGTTTGTTCTTTCCAGTTTAACAATGGGAGTTTGTGATTTGGCTTTAACTTTTGAAGTTTTATTGAATCAACAGGAATGGCTGTTGGGAGAGATCTGAAGGGAAGAAAGAATAACGTGGTTGCTGTTATAGGCGATGGTGCCATGACAGCAGGGCAAGCTTATGAAGCCATGAACAATGCTGGATATCTTGATTCTGACATGATTGTTATTCTAAATGACAACAAGCAGGTTTCTTTACCAACTGCTACTCTTGATGGACCCATACCACCTGTAGGAGCCTTGAGTAGCGCTCTCAGTAGATTACAATCAAATAGGCCACTTAGAGAATTGAGAGAGGTTGCCAAGGTGAGTGATACAAGTTCATGAGTTTATCAATGAGGTATTTGCAGCCACAGAGTATTATTGATACTGAATCTTGACATAATGATATTTCATAGGGAGTTACTAAACGAATTGGAGGTCCTATGCATGAATTGGCTGCAAAAGTTGACGAGTATGCTCGTGGCATGATAAGTGGTTCTGGATCATCACTTTTTGAAGAGCTTGGACTCTACTATATTGGTCCTGTTGATGGTCATAACATAGATGATCTTGTTGCCATCCTCAACGAAGTTAAAAGTACTAAAACAACCGGTCCTGTATTGATCCATGTTATCACTGAAAAAGGCCGTGGATACCCCTATGCAGAAAAGGCAGCAGACAAATACCATGGTAAAGGAAGAATTACTAAATTTTCATCAACATAGTTCATAAAACAAATATATCACATTTTGCTAATGCAAAATTAGAGCACACCTAATACCTTTAAGCAGTTACTGCCATCACTATGCCTTGTGAAGCATAATCAATAATCTGAAGAAAAAAACTGTTTATTACCCATTGGCTTTGACTTGCTGTATTCCTCATGGATATATATGACTTGGTTTGATTTTGCAGGGGTTACCAAGTTTGACCCACCAACTGGAAAGCAATTCAAATCCAAGGCTACCACTCAGTCTTACACAACATACTTTGCTGAGGCTTTGATTGCAGAAGCCGAAGCTGACAAAGACGTTGTTGCAATCCATGCTGCTATGGGAGGTGGAACTGGCATGAATCTCTTCCATCGCCGTTTCCCAACAAGATGCTTTGACGTGGGGATAGCAGAGCAGCATGCTGTTACATTTGCTGCAGGTCTGGCTTGTGAAGGTCTTAAACCTTTCTGTGCAATTTACTCATCATTCATGCAGAGGGCTTATGACCAGGTAGGATAACTACTCTCCTTTCACAGGAAAAATTTATGCTCTATGATCATAATTGATAAGACAGTGAATTTTAGTGGTCAAGAAATGGTCAATATACCACCATAACATTAACTTAAAAATCAGGGCTCAAAGCATGTGTTCCATTTCCATTCCACAGGTGGTGCATGATGTGGATTTGCAGAAGCTGCCTGTAAGATTTGCAATGGACAGGGCTGGATTAGTTGGAGCAGATGGTCCCACACATTGTGGTTCTTTTGATGTCACATTTATGGCATGCCTGCCTAACATGGTGGTGATGGCTCCTTCTGATGAAGCCGAGCTTTTCCACATGGTTGCCACTGCAGCAGCCATTAATGATCGACCTAGTTGTTTCCGATACCCAAGGGGAAATGGCATTGGTGTTCAACTACCAACTGGAAATAAAGGAACTCCTCTTGAGGTAAAGTTAGAATTATATCCCCATAGACATCCTCATGGAGACTATTAGGAATAGTTTTGCATATCCATTTGATGTCTTTGTTATGATATTGTATCAGATTGGGAAAGGTAGGATATTGATTGAAGGGGAAAGAGTGGCTCTCTTGGGCTATGGATCAGCTGTTCAGAACTGTTTGGCTGCAGCTTCCTTAGTGGAATGTCATGGCTTGCGCTTAACAGTTGCTGATGCACGTTTCTGCAAACCACTGGATCGGTCCCTGATTCGCAGCCTGGCAAAATCACATGAGGTTTTAATCACAGTTGAAGAAGGATCAATTGGAGGATTTGGTTCTCATGTTGCTCAGTTCATGGCCCTTGATGGCCTTCTAGATGGCAAATTGAAGGTAGGAAACCAAACAAATTTTTCATTGTGAACTATTAGTATTTTGCATCTTTGAAGTTTCTATGAACATTTTACTAGCTGCCCAAAACTCATAAGCTTTGCATGATATCTTTGCAGTGGAGGCCAATTGTTCTTCCGGATCGTTATATCGATCATGGATCACCTGTTGACCAATTGTCTTTAGCCGGTCTTACACCATCTCACATAGCAGCAACAGTGTTCAATGTTCTAGGACAAACAAGAGAGGCACTAGAGGTCATGTCATAGAAATATTAAGGGGTTCGATTTTTCACTTCACACAATGTAAAAAGTATAACATGATTCACCATGTGTAATATGAAAAAGTAATGTAATATTGTGAAATTTTGAAGTGTATGATGCAGATTGTCATATAGTAAAACAACTAGTTATAAAAGAGAAAAATGTTAAACTTTTCTGTAAGTGCAAAAGAATAGCCTTTCTGATATGGTCTAAACTGAATTCGAAATCTGTCGCTGAGATGAAGAAAGCCAACATTGCGAATTTGCTGTGGAAATTGGTTCATGACAAACAAACACCGCCTCATTTGTCTGCCAGGGTCAAAGCTAGAACCTTATCGAAGTTTCAGATTAAGTCACCTATAAATATAACTCCCCCCCCCCCCCCAAAAAAAAAACCCTAAACAAAGATGATGGAAATATTATGAGGATCTCACAAACTAAGAAGCATAATTGCTTGGTCTCTCCTCTTATTTTATCTTGGACTCTATTTATCACTGACCTGATTAAGTTTAAAAAAAGGCGTTTTTTTTTAATTGTCATGATCAATTCATTTGCAAATAAATATTAAAGATAATCCTGCAATGATCTCATAAGTTGTAATTAACATATTTCAAAATGGACCAAAATAGATCATGAAATTAGTTATTATTTCATCTTTGCAGTTTTTATTTGAGTCATTATGTGTGAAGTTATATTTATTACATAATGTATATATTTCTATGCTGACATTATACCTATGAAATCCTTCACGATTATTTTGTCCTAGTCACCTTTTTTGTTCACGATAATTGTATGGCTTGGATTCAAAGTTCAAAAATTTCTTATTAATAGGTAATTTATAAATTCTTACCAAGGCTAGAAGTTTTTCTTGACCTTAAAAGCATTTCCAAGTTATATGTATGACATGATGACGGTATCACGCAAATGCACCCTGCATAAAAAAAGAATTCACTCTGTGGTTTTACAAAGTGGACTATGAATGTGCGGTGCATATAGCTTAATGTTCAGTTTGGTGCTAATCTAGTGCGCCTGCGCGGCTAAAAGTTTGCACGCGTAAATTAAGAAGAAAAAAAGAAGAGTTTATTTCTTTAAAAAAGAAGAGTTTGCACTCTGTGGTTTTACAAAGTGGACAACCCATGAAATGCATCACATATGACCCAATCCTAAAATGCCAGCAAAAAGAAGAAAAAAAGCTACATCTATAACTAAACGAATCAAAATGTCAACTACCATGTCTAATGTTACAATTAGAAGAGTTTATTTCTTTAAAAAAAATTCTTGGTTTGAGTATGTTGAATGAATAAAAATTTAGGAGAATCCACCTATTTCTGTTTGAATTAATTGAGATTTAATTTAATTTTGAATATTGAGAGTTTATATTTAAAAAAAAAAATTAAAATGTCATTTTTTTATCTTAATCATCTGAGTCATCATGAAAAAAGATTCTGACTAATATGGAATTCAACCAAGAGGTAAGTAAAGTCTAACTAATAATTATTTACATTAAGGAATAAACTCGTAATACTACTTGAACGATTTAACCTTAACTTTAATAACATTAACCACTTATATTCAATTACTTGATTCATCAATAGGTCATTTGTAACTAGTTCAAATGAAAGTAATAAATACTTTAGTTGTTGCATAATCATATGAATTTCATCTAATCTAACAGTTTGTTTGATTTGAAGAGATTAGAAGAAAAAAAAGATATGTCTTTAATTTTATCTCGTTTGATTTTATTTGTTTATGAATTACTCATCTCATTTAAAAAATTGGAGGGAAAAGGGCACTAAAATCTCTCTCCTATTTTTATCTCCTTCCAATTGTGAGCCGTTAGAGGAAAGAAAAAAATATTTATAACTTTTATATTTTGTGGATTGGATTGTCATGTTATTTTTTTTTCCTCCATTTGCCATTTATATATATTGTTCATATTTTCTCTTGCAAACTAGATAAGATGGTCTTTTTCTCTCATTTTCTCTTTAATATAATGAACCATAAAAGAAATCTCTTTTCCTCTCCTTTTCTCCGCTTATGTATTAACCATAACATGCCTATTGTCCCTGAACATTCTTCTATGCAATTTCTAAATTTTTTATATATATGAAGATGTAATATATTGAGTAGAAGAGTCATTTTTATTTGAGAGTAAGAAAAAAAATTCTTTAATCATAAAATCATATATAAACAATTAACATTAAAGCTTAATTATTTAAAAATTTACATGACTTTTATATTTTAATATTAAATATTCATTTAAAATTTATTATTCAAGATTTATTCTATTCATTCTGGAAAAATAAAAAAAAAATTCTCACTTGAAAGAGCGAGAGATGTTGCAATCTAAATTTAAAAACTTGATCAGATTAGTAATATAACAAATAAATCAATAAGTTATTAATCTGAGTAGAATTATTTTGATTTTCTTAAGGTTTCATTCAAGAAAAGATCAATAAAATTCTCTAATATAGATTAATCATCAACAAAATTAGTAAATATTTCACAATAATGTCACATTGATTCAAAAGTAAACAACATATAATGAATTTGTTATTTAATGGTGCTACAACAATTTTTATATTAAGGCTTACTGATTATTTTTTATCATCAAAATGGGACGACAAAGATTGCCTCCCTTGATTTTGAGATATATAATATATTTTTGAGGTAGCCACATATATGAACATGATAAAAAGTAAGTGATAGATTAAAATGATTTGATTTTATGCAGTATCACGTATATGGTGTCAATTTATTTGACTCTAAGTCGTAGAGAACAGGATGATCTTACAAATACAAAACATGATATCAAAGAATGATATAAATAATTGAAACTCTCTAATAACCCCCTACATCACTACACATGCATTTGGGTTCTCATCACTGAACATCATGATGGTTTCGGTCTATATGCAACTATCATTTTCAGGCGCGAACTGATGCATCATAACAAGTTTATCCATCTCATCGTTTGGCTCTTCATCCATGTTAGACACAATCTCCACTTTCTTTCTCATTTTCTTCTTTAGTTTTTTAAATACTTTCATGGGATCAATACGACCCGTCACCACCACCCGGTGTTCGTTCATGTCGGTAATGAACTTTTCCACTCCTAACAAAAGCGTAGTAGTTACACAATTATTATATAGTTCCAGGGTAAAAAATTAACAAAAACAAAATTAAGAGAAGATGTTATGAATTCGTACCTTTGCACTTGGAGATGACTTTGGCAACGGTTCTTTCACATACATTGCAGTACATTGAAACCTTGTATTCTACAATTATTACTTTGTTTTGTTGTTCAACTTTTTTGTTCTTGTCCATGGAACTGAAACATTGATCAAATCAGAACGAAACAGTGCCATGCAAAGAGAAAATGAAAATGATATTGGAAATTATTTTGAGAGGTTATTTTTGGTTGTTTGCGTGGGAACAGTTAGTTATGACGGTTGATACCTTTGTTATCATCACCGTTTCGGCCACAATTTTTCGAATTTAGTACTTTTAATATTGCCCTTTTTTATTTTTTAATTTATTTTTTTATCAACAAGTAATCATTGCAGTTTGCTAAGACAAAAAAATGAATAAGTTTTAAACATGATAATTTACAATTGAACAACATTATAAATATCTTAAAAAATTTAAGTATATTCTAATTAAGCTATAATAATATATTTTCATGTGATGTTGGTGTAAATATTTTTAGCTAATTAAAAACTATTGTTGATGTGATTTTTATAATAATTTTTGTAAAAATTAATAAATTTATAACATATAACAGTTTGTTATTGGATAACAATATAAATTATAAAAAATATTGTTAATGCATAGATTATTTACTTAAATATGAATAAAAAACTATTTACTCATTATAATTTTTTTTTAAAATTATTATATTATTAAATATTACTCTTATTCTGTTTTTTGCTTCCGCTTGATTGGATAATGTGGGATTGTGGGGTCAATACTTGATTTAGAATTTTAGCAGCCTTGATATATTCATTTTATCATTTAGATATCGCAACTATACTTTGGATTTTCCTATTAAAGGAAAAATATACATTGGATTTCATCTCACATATTTTTTAACCAATATGCCACATGAACGCGGAAGTAAGATAATCTTGCGTTTTCCTAAAGTCAAATTGGCATAATAAAGAAATATTTTTTTTAAGATAAGAACATTATATCAGTGAAAAAAAAGGGCACTTGAAATAATTTCTTCTACATCAGATAGGAAAATATGACAATTATTATTATTTTTTTTGAAAAACAGGTTTGTATTGTATAAATTAATAAGTACGTTTTGGACAATGAAATGCATAAATGAAAAATATTAAATAAAAATTAATGGTGTAATTTTTTTAAAATACTTTTATAATTATAGATATATAAAATTAGTCCATTGATTTTTTTATTAATGGAAGATAATGTAAAGATAACGTGATTTGTAAATTTTAATTAATAAAAATAACTTGGACTTCTGTGCTGTTTAGGAAGCCCATGTAACCCATCAGTTTGTCAGCGATGGCCCATGGGCTCAATTGATCTTATATCTATGTCAGGAAATATTCCCTTTCACAGCATAACACACTTATTACTTGTACACACTTTCTTTAACAAAATGATTATAAAACATGCATTTTGCCGGGGCACATACAATTGGAGTTGCACACTGTGAAGTGTGTTTCAGAGAAGACTGTTCTATTTCACAGGAATATTAGGTACACTCCTGCAAAAATGTGGAAGCAAAAATGCATAACCCCTCCAAATTCAAGCAACAAACGTAGAGATAGATCTACATATATTGCTCACTTCTTTTGATGGTCATTATTTTGTGCTCCAAACAAAAACTAAGGCCCTAGCTATTTCAATCAAATCAAAACATTTTTTACGAGGTATGGATTTTGTAATTAACTATATATCACTCTTGAAAAATTGCTTTTACCTGCATATTATTTTAAAGTTTTAAAATAATATTAGTTATTATTTCTCTAATTATGTCCTTATCTTAGACAAGAGATAATATTAACTCTTATTTTTTTAATTAACAAAACACAATTATAAAAATAGATAAAATAAATTAAGGGCATATTAAAAGATTTAAAAATGTGTCGACATTATTTTTGTATTGTTTAATTTGTGTACAAATATATTATAAAGATATATATATAATGCTATCAAATCTGGTTTAGAATGGTCCAGCATAATGCTTGGATCGACTTGGATCGGGACCCGATGACCAATCCAGGCAGATTCCACTTTCAGATCGATTACGTAGTTAACCTAGATTGGTGTCATCGGATCTTGGTTGGATTAGTCCGACCCAGACGTTTTTTTTAATATAAAATTGATAAAAATATAAAAAAAAATTTAGTTTGAATTTTGGAATATGTATGAATTTTTCTTACTCAAATAATGTTAATTATATATTTATATATAATAGATACATATATAATTTTGAATTTTTAATATATATCAAATTAAATCGTACCAATTATTAATCCATCGGTTGAATCACTGACCCATTACCATCTACTACATCAAATTTCACAATTATATATATATATATAATCCTCACATTTGCCGCACTATAATTTACTGTTGGTTGGTGTCCAAGGAAAAGCAAAAGAAACTTCTTGTACATGTATATGCCAGTGACGTTACAACTCCATTAATTAGAGCCAATGCCATCACACTTTGTAATATGCTCTGATGTGAGTTGTGATATAAAAAGAGTCGGCATATCCTAGCTAGTATGCGTTACAACAAATGTAAGAACATTAATTTGCTATTCATCAACTAAACCTTGAACATTGCAATTTCCTAACAAAATTGTTTACGGAGTTATTAAACTTAATAATTGGGTTTTTACGTAGATTGGAATAGTAACTGACCTGACAGTTATATAAGAATATTTACATTTTGTAGAACTCACAAAAAATGAATTAATTATACAACTCTACCATAATTGCACCATTGAAAATGTACAATCGATCTAATGACCATATGGATAGATTATATCCTAAATTAAAACACATTCAAGGCCAAAATTATTGGCACTTAAAAAAGGATAAGGATATTAGGATATATATAATTAAGTCTTACAAATAATGAAGTGGATGAAGGACCATGAAACTCACCATCAATTTGGGATATGTCAACCAACAACCAATTGCAACAATTTTTCGTTTGACAAGAAATGACATCAATAGCGACGCATGCCAGCAAAAGATCTACCAATAGTTGTGAACAATACATACATACATCACCAGCTTACAATTAATACCACAAATAAATAGCGAGTAGTAAAGTAAGCTGCAGCCTCTCATCGTTAAAAAATATTCCTAATTAAGAACAAGAAACAAATTAATTTTGCTGCCCATTTTCCTGTGAAGAAGAAATGAATAGTAGTACTATGGATGTTTCGGCTTTGTTACTAACTGAGGACAGTGCAGATTCTGAAGATGACTATGGCTTCTTTACTCCGTGTCCCAGCAGCATAGCTATCACTGATGATAATGAGGATGATGGTGAGTCATGTAGCTGTGACACAACAACTAGTACTTGTGGCCTACCTAAGGATGGTGAAGATGATCAAGGATTTGCTGAATTTTGTGGTAATGAAGTTACAGCTTTAGAAGATGAAGCAGAAACAAGGATTGATCAAGTTATTGTGAATGAATCCGAAGATAGACTATTTTGGGAGACCTGCATGGCAGTGGGGTATCCATGAATCCCAAATAATTTAGATTGTCATTAAACAATAATAAGGTCTATCATGTAAGTTCATATTTCAAAGCTTATTCTTGAACACCAAATGATATGTATTTATTTACTTTTATCTTGTTCGAGCTTTCATGTATACCAAATAGACGTTTTTTGTGATGTCTGATTGTCTGCAAAGAAATAAAAAATATTAGGTCGGTTTTGATCGAGGGTTGTTTTTGGGTGCAATTAATTACGCAAGGGACCATGATTAAAGAGGAAAATAAGAGTGATATGTGTTGGTATGTTCTCTCTCACCGTGTGTATGTCTTGTGGACGCAGAGACACGCAGGGTTTGAAGAGGGAAGAGAGAATCAAAGGGGATGTTTGTTTGTGAGATTGGGATAGAGAATGAAAATGAAAATATTTGTATAAGCTAGATAAAATAATAACTGCATTTGCATGTGTCATGTGTACTTTGGGGTCTGTTAGCTAGACAACTTTAATGAGAGAAAACAAAATATTTCCAAATTTTTTTAACTCTTTATTAAAACTCTTTCGATTCCTATTTTTTTAACTTATTCAAAAATTAAAAATAACAAAATTTAAATTTCTACAAAAATTAGTCTCATGTATGTAATATTTTGTATTTATATATATACTTACGAGTATAAATTTAAATATTTTATATGTAATATATATTTATATTTTAAAATAGAAATATATTTAGGAACCCTTATTTATTGTTTTTCCGTAGGTTTATAAAAGGTTAAGATCAGACCTAAAGATTAAACTAGGTCCTCATATATCTGCCTCCTGTCATGATAAGAATTCATTAGGTCTTCTGAACTTAATCTGATTAATAATTTTTTTCAAAATATAAATCGGATAAAATCTAATCTTTAAGTTATCTAATATCCTATTGATAATTATGTATATCGAATTTTAATTTGGATGAATTAAACATTTATATATATATATATATGACATTTGCTTTTAAAAAAAAATTATATTTAAGAAGAACGAGTTCAGTTTTACCTTCCATGTATATTGGTGTTTTATTTCATTAAAGGGGGAATTTTCTTCTTTATTTTCTTAAAGAATATTTTAAATTACAAAAGTATATAATTTAACATATTTTATACTTCAAATTATTTTTTATTTATTCCTTCTATGTACGTGATGCGTAGATGTGTACACTCTATTTCTTTACACCTACTTAATACCCGTGTTTTTTTTCTTTAATTTTTTTTTTATTACATACATCACTCATTTACTTTTATCTCTCCCCTTCAGCAAATGGTGTGCATGTGTATACACCCTGGTTGGCATCAAAAGATCAGATTTTCTAGCTTAGGGAAAAAGAACATGATGCCTTTTGCCATTTAAACTTTTGGCCTTATCGAGGTATATAGGAATCAAATCTCCTTCAACATCAAGAAAATGCTTATCTTGCATAGAAAGAAAATGTTCACGGGGGACAAAAGATATATAACCCATGTTACATGTTTCTTAATTAGCTGAGTTAGCTCCGAGTACTGTACAGGAAATATAAAACTAAAAATCTGTTATGTATCTTTCATACTTTCGGCACTTACTTGTTCATTCAACATTCTGATTGCCTTTTGGGGGTTCCATTTGCCTCCTAGGTGATTCAATTGTTATATATATAATTTCTTTGCTTCCTCTTTCAGCTTACTCTAACATGCATGCAATTTTCTGAAGATGCATACAGTCCATATAATAATCTGCCAAAGTGGTAGTATATAACACAATGCATGTTTGGCGCTTTATTGGACATACATGGATATATGCACGTAAACCAAGTGGTTATTAATGTTTATCGAAACATTGATCGATCTTGAGAGAAATAAATATCTATAGCTAGCTCTTGAAAAATGGTGGAGGTAGTTGAGATTGAAAATTTGTTTAATTATGCCATGAAGGGGCAATGGAAAGAAGTGTTAGAGGTCTACAAGAACAGCCCTCGAGCGTTGGAAACTAAAGTCACAAAAGCAGAAGACAGTGTCTTACACATCGCTGTCTATGTGGGCCAAACCAATTTTCTGACGACCCTTCTTGAGAACATTAATGAAGATGTTTCTCTTGCAATCCTAAATATACCAAACTCAAAGGGAAACACTCCTTTGCATCTAGCAGCAGAGCTTGGGAAAGTGGACATTTGCAACACTATAGCCAAAAGAGACCCCAAACTCATTTTGCGTCGCAATTTTAAAGATGAGACCCCTCTTTACCTGGCAGCAATTCATGGTACCAAAGATGCATTTTATTGTCTCCATGGTCACCTACAAAACAAAGATGCTTACTCGCCATGTATTAAGAGCAACGGGGACACTATTCTTCACTCTACCATCTCGAATGAATACTTTGGTTAGTGCTACTCTCATATGGTGCAATTTGTTTTATGCTTAAAATAGTTTCAGTTTTTATGTATGTTGGCTGAAGTTTGATGAATTTTTTGTAGGTTTGGCACTTCAAATAATTCGGATGTACCCAAATCTTGCGGATGCTGTCAATCAGGATGGGTTATCACCTCTTCATATTCTTGCTATGAAGCCAAATTGTTTTAAAAGCAGCACGCGGATGGAGTTTTTGGATCGTATGATCTATAATTGTAAGATTAATACATATTCCCATCTAGTTTTTTGCTATATAATTCTCTAAGTTTGAAGTTTTTATTTCATTCAATTATAATTTTTTTTACGTAAAATTTGTTTCTATTCAAAACATGCATTTTCTCTTGATAAAAAGAACCTAACAATGAAAAAAAAAAGAGATCAATAATTAGTTAAATTAAAAGGTTAGTATTCAACCCCCAAAAAATATCAAAGGCATTTTTGGAAAAATAATTTTTTTGACAATTTATGATTTATACATAATATAGATAATAACATTTTTCATCATACCTACTGGTCACAAAGGATTGAGTTTCATTATACACATATAGTAGTTTTGTAGTCTCTCTTGTATATTACTGACAAACGGTTATGGCAGGTTTGCTTGTGGATGAGTTGAAGGAAGAGACAGAGGACCTAAGTAGTAATAGAGAAGATGCACATTTTAATTATCCAATGAACTACAGAACATGCTTCAGCTTCTTAAATTTGTTGAAGAATGCAGTTAAAGTTATAAGTGCGTGAATCATGTTTCATGTATTTAGTTTGGTTTACCTATTTCATCTACATGGCCAGCCAATATAACTCTTCAGTCTGTTATACTGGGTTGCAGCAATAGGTACAAAGGATAGTAATGCTGGAACTGATGATGAAGAGAATCTCCCAAAATCTTCCCCCACTAACTTAGGTAAAAACATTCATTTCCTCTTGTAAAACCATGATGCCACTAACTTTGGCAAACTCTTATTTGTACTCCTAGCTGAGGCAATTTCTACCTCCCCATTTTCACTTACTAGTTACTACTATAATGCGGCATGCATGCATGCATGCTAGCTGCTAGTGAAAATGGTCAATTTTTTAGTGTTCTGAATAGTCAATGCCCATTATACGCATATTCTAACACATTCTATATTATTTTACATAGTGCAAGAGCGAGCAAAGATAGAAAATAAACTCTACCGATTCCCTCCGAATTGGGAAGTGTTGATCCGATTTCTGACCATTATGATGAAGGCTTTGCTAATACTTTTTGGAGTGGGTAAGCGCACGTACATCACCAATTCACCATGTATCATTTCATTGTCATACAATGAACATGCACATAAGATGGACTAATTATGAGGTTTAATGGACTAATATAATATAAATAACAAATTTCTGTTAACTTCTCTAAATTGAGTGACACACGTACAGGAGCATCTTGGATAGGCAAAATCCAACGAAGGAAGGAGAAACACATGTGGGCTAAGCTAGTGATGGATGAATTGATTGAGAGAGCCTCTTTGTACAAGTATGACTATACTGGAAAAAACTCTGTTGTTCTTCAGCATGACAATGATATGGAAAACAAAGATAGTCACGTGAACAAAAAAACTATTGAGAAAAAGAGAAGTGTGTCACCAATTTTAATTGCAGCAAAGATGGGAGTGAATGAAATGGTGGAGAAGATCCTAGATACCTTCCCAGTGGCCATCCATGATGTAGATTCTGACAACAAGAATGTTGTTCTTTTGGCTATAGAGAACAGGCAGCCTCGTGTGTACAAGCTGCTGGCAAAGAGGAATCTGATAAAGGAAAGTGCATTTTGTCACATAGACAATCAAGGTAACAGTGCATTGCACCTTGCTGCCATGTATAGGGAACATAGACCTTGGCGTGTCCCTGGTGCTGCCATGCAAATGCAGTGGGAATATAAGTGGTACAAGGTAAATATTCTTCATTTCAATCCTAATAATATTAGAATGTTAACAAGTGATTTAAAACTATTATGAAAAATCATTACTAAAGTACTTTCATTATAATTTTTAATAAGGAAATTTATTTATTAATTCCTTAGCAAAATCATTTTAGAAATGTTTACAACAATGTCTCGGACAAAATTACCTCTAACAAGGATACATGTGAGGAAAAAAACTGGAAATCTTTACAAATTAGCGTAGTCATTTCCCACCAACTAATGCTTTGGTTGAGTTTAACTTTTAGCCTTTGGTTTCAAAAGCTCAAATTTTAGATGGGGTAAATAAATATAAGTTTCCACTTTCCTTTGCTCATAATTTATTTGTGCCTTTTCAGCTTGTTAAGAATTTCATGCCACCAAATTTGTATGCACGTTACAACAACAAGGGACAAACAGCTAAACAGGTTTTCATCATCACTCACGAACCACTCGTGAGAGAGGGAAGGAAATGGCTGTCCAAGACCTCAGAGTCATGCTCACTAGTTGCAGCACTTGTTGCAACAGTTGCATTCACAACCTCAACAGCAATACCAGGTGGTGCCAATGAGGTAACTGGTGTGCCAGTGTTGAGTGGACAACCTGCTTTCAAAGTCTTCGCTGTGGCATCACTTGTGGCACTGTGCTCCTCAGTGACAGCCCTTGTTTTGTTTCTTTCAATACTCACATCAAGGTTCCAAGAAAAGGATGTTGCTCTGGAGTTACCAAAGAAGCTTCTCATGGGAATGACTTCACTTTGGACATCTATAGCATCAATATTGGTATCGTTTTGTGCAGGACATTACTTCATCATTGAAGATGGAATGAAATCCTCAGTTTATCTCATATATGCTGTGACATGTTTGCCAGTGTCGTTTTTTGTGTTGGTTCAACTCCCTCTTTACTTGGATCTCATGTTGGCTATATTTCGGAAGGTTCCTCAACGTGTTTATAAGGTTTTCTCCCATTAGTTGCTTTGCTGATTTCTTCCTTGGAGTTCATTTTTGTTACTGTAATGGAACTTGTTTGAAGTTTTTACTGAGGCATCTCAATACTTTGCTTTGTTAGAAGACAAGATCAAAAAACCACAAAAGGAAACTAAGGGGCATTCCGAGAATCGAACTCGGGACCTCTCGCACCCAAAGCGAGAATCATACCACTAGACCAAATGCCCGCCTGTGATTATGACAAAACTAGTATTTTATCCATTTTAATAGCTTAACCAACAGGGACAGACAAAGCCCAAAAAATAAAAATATTTATTGTCATTTTTGTAATATAAAACATCAATCTTATTAATTATGATTTTCTATATAACAAAAATTAAATTTTTGTTATATTCCCATATGCTTGATTTGTGTTATATCTTAATTTTTTCAAATGCGAAATAAAAATATTTATTTTATTCAATATTATAATTTTTAATTAATAAAATAACATCAACAACACCTTTAACCAAAATTAATTGGGATCGGTGATAGATGAACCTAATGATAAATCAAAAAAAGATAAATGAGAGAAAAAAATAGGCTAAAAACAGAATGATGAGATGAAGAAGAAAGAAAAAAAAGAAAAGAATGACTAAATATTTAATCAAAGAACAATCATCAATAATTTAGTTCTAGTAGCCAACCCCTTTGACATTTTTCATTATGTTGGAGTTCAAACATTTTATAGGTCTTTGCTTCTATTGTGCTTACTAGTGGGCTAGGATATTTTTCCAATTCTTGGAAAACAAGTATAAGATAAAAATAAATAATAAATATTTATTTTGATTTTTGAAAGTGTGAAAAGATAACAAATTGATTTCTGAAAGATGAAACATACAAATTTAATTCCTAAACAAAAAAATATTACAAATTTCATTAAATATGTGAAACTATCTTGTCAGATCTAATATTCAAGAGTTAATTTAACAATAAATTATATTTTTAAGAATCAATATAAAATTAAGTTACAAAATTCATGAACCAATTTGCATTAAATAACTATCTGCATGATCAATCTGTCCCATTTTAAGCATATTTGGAGACTAAAGCTTTCCATCTTCCAAGAACCAATTCGTCACTGCCAATGGATATTTATCCTAAATTAAATCAAATTTCTTTAATAAAAATATTTTTAAAAACAAATTTCTTTCATAAATTAAAACTAATGCACCTCAAGTTTTGTTATAAAAACTGAAGTACATAAATTGATAAGTGAAAAAAGTTTAATTCATTTTAGCTTATTATTTTCTTTTCATGTAAATAAATACTCATTGAGAAATTTTTCCATAAAGGACAGCCTAAGGCCATACTTGTGCATTGGATTTGCTTTTAACATATACTTAAACTCATTCATTGATGCAGAAAGAAAACCAAGCTGGAGAGAGGGGCCCGGGGGGGGGGGGGGGGGGGGAGGT
>CM023947.1:1868058-1883712 GCA_013407115.1 Glycine latifolia
GGGGAGGGAGATGTGTTATATTTGCCATGGCTGAAAGTTCCAGCAAAGTACATTAAGCGGCATACATGGCAGTCAGTCTTTTCTACTTGAAAGATATCTAACTTAGGGAAGATAATATGACTTCTATATATAAAGTAAATGCACCGATGAGTAGTGAGTTCTTGGTAAACCTCACTTCCGTTAGTAATCCACAGCCTACCACTAACAATTCACACTTCCTAGGGGTAGCCAACACTACCAAAATGTTACTACCAGCCCTAGTTCCATCTACTTACAAAAAAAAACACTGGGATATTCAGTCACCCATGGCCTTGCATTTTAAGCCATAATAATGCATTGGTAGTGCACCTGGATCAAGTTCCCAGAAGCCCTTAAGATTGCCATGCTCTTCTGTCAGTTTGAAAGCTGGGATTTGGTGGGAGAACCTAAGCAACTCTTTTCTGGGTATTCTTAGATTGACAGATGATCCTTCATTTGATATGCCCCGGAAAACTGAAGTATACCCACTAACAAACTCCAGAACTAAAACATTTATGCACAGATCAGTTTCTTCAACAACTTCAACGATGTCATACTCGCAATTTTCCATCTCAAAACATTTCATTTTATTTGTCCATTTTCTATATAACGCCCAAACTTCACCATTCCTAGGATAGATGGCATAATGCTTATTCTTACCAACAGAATCAGCATGCACTTGATGTGAAACACAAGAGGTGGTACTATAAACACTGAGAAAATCATCTGTTTTATTAACTTTAAATCTGCCACAGGAAATAAGAATATCTTTGTCTTCCCATTTAATGGTATTCTCTGGTAGCCAGCAGCAAGTAAGCCAGTAAACATGCAATTCAAGATCTGGGCTTGTCTCAATCTTTTTAATCTGACCGTAATATTTTGGCAATCCATCCTCGTCACTGTAAAATGCCCAAATCTGACCAATCTGAAACTTTTCAAGGGCCCGCCCACCATCAAAATCGAAGAATTGAGTATCTGGAACTTCGATAGCTTCTGAGCTCGATGCTTGAGGAGCACAACAATTATCACTGTCATCAACAGAATCCTTGTTCTCTCTTTCCAAATTAACCTTGGAAATAGATGCATCTCCCTCAGATGTCATAAGGGGTTCTGATCTATTTGAAGGCCTTGTATTCTCACCACCAGATGAACTATGACCAACCTTCACATCCGAATTTTCAGGAACAGAAATCTCTTCAAGATTCACTGGCAAAGCTCCAGGATCGAGTTCATAAGATCCTGCTGGTACACCCACTCCTTCCTGACCAGTCATTTTGAAGGACGGAACCCTGTGAGAGAATCTAAATAATTCCTGCGGTGGAATTTGAAATGATTTGTTTTCTTCATTAATATTTCGAAGGAAGAGACTTACAAAACCTTTCAACTTAGCCATGTATGCAACATATACACCCTTACCTTCAACATAATCTGTCAAGATTTCAACAAACTCATATTCATACAGCTGATGAGATTTGACATCCATGTACCATTTAATATCCCAATTTTTAAAAAGGGCCCAAGTTTCTCCCTTTCTAGGATACACTTTAAAAGTATTACGGCTAATTTTTTCACATAAAACCAGATGAGAGAACATTAGATGATCTTCAGTGATGTCAGTGTCACCAAGTTTATATTTCCCACAAGCAACAGGCAATTCCTCATTTACCCAGTTGATTTCATCCTTGCAATCTGGATGTGATTCAAACCATATTATCTGCAGCTTGAATCCAGGAGACAAAACTTTTCTGATTAAAGCGTAGAATCTAGGCATGCCTTCTGCTGTATCATAAATACCCCATATCTGCCCAGCAGCAAAACATTCTTTATTCTTGCCCTTGAAAAAATCATTGAACTCTGCATCAGGATAGACATAAACATTTGGATGATTTTCTGCTTTGGAGGTTGAATCTGGAGAATGCTCTGAAGTTCCATCCATCTGTGTTGACCCTCCCACTGCATCTTTTCCCCTATCCGTCTTAGTTTCCTCATTTCTTTCATAATACAAGTGTTGTTTCTGTTTTACTTCTTTATGTTCAGCAGCTAAACCATTCTGATCATTCATTTTAGTTGTCTCACCATGACTTTCACCATCACCACGTGGTTTCAAGAAGCCATTATCATTGTTTTTCACATTCTCCTTGTAGGAAACTTGATGCTTTTGCCGTGTAGATCTGCGTGGATGCCCTTCTCTTGGAGATGAATGGTTTTCTACACTGGAATTACCATCTTTGCTGGCAACTATATCTTCTTCAGAATCATTGCTGCTCATAGTATCAGAACCTTCACTGGATTCTGCCACCTGCTTCCTCTTCCTCTTTCCATTTGGTTTTCCAGAGACATTACTAGGTCTTTTTTTATCAAAAGGCCCCATATTGGACTTCTCAGCCTGTGAATTGCCTTGAGATCCAGCACCCATCTTGAAAGCACCATGATTCAAACCATCTTTCTGCTGGTCAGAAGCTTGCTGAGTTGAATTAGTTGCTCGTGATGATGTACTTTGTACATTCACTTCATATGCAACAAAGGGTCTTTTGCAATTTTGACAGCGAAGAGATTTATTTAAAATATCTTTGTAATATTGATACCTAACAGAACAAAATGGGCAGACCGTCCAAAAAGTAGGGCGGTCACCATTTTGCTGCTGCTGCGCTGGCTGCCTAGATTGCTGCTGCTGGTGAGCATTTGAGCTTGACGAGTTGGGTCTAACATTGTTCTTCACTGTAGAATTAAAACGTGACATAGTAGGTTTGTTCGTTGGAACTCTACGCTTCATGTCAAAAAGAGAACGTTTTTCTCTGTCCAAAAGCACTCTTTGAGCTTCCCCAATCAACTTAAATGCAGCTTCTGCACCAGCAAAGTTGTTTTTGTCAGGATGAAGTTGGAGAGCGAACTTCCTATATTGCTTCTTAATTATTGCATCACCAGCTGTCTGTTCGACCTGAAGAATCTCATACCAATCCATCTCATTACCAAACAATTTCTGCTCAGCAGAGCAGTGCACATCACAAACAACAAGCATTTGAGCTATATTTTCCAGATCAGGGTACAGCTGCTGAGCCTTTAGAGCAATTTTGCGAGCCCCCACAAAATCCCTGTTTTCCATCTTCTTTTCAGCAATGTCCTTGGCCCTTAAGGCCTCTTCTTTATTGCAGTCCATCAAAGATCCAGATCTGAAAATCTTATAGTGGATGCTATGGCCAAGTGAGGCTACATTCAATCCAACATCCTACCAGTCCCCCAGTAGATATACAGCAGTCAATTTCAGATTCACCCTGCATATTTTTAATAACATGCAACAATTAGATCCTAAATCATTCACTTCAAGTCTTAAAAGAATGTAGGAATCATTGATATTCCAAACACATATCTAAACATGATAACAACAAAAGTATAGATGGTTTGGATCATTGAATGCATTATAACAACAGCAGTGCAATCACAACAAAAACCTATATCACAAATTGTACGTGATCACCTCTTGCTGTATGTGAATTTTTGTCGGACACAAAACAAGCAGAATATCTACAAAAATTAGAAATAAGTACAATAATGGAGGTGTACATAATACCAAAGCGAGAGATCAAAATGCTTCAATTCAGCAACTACATCAAAAAGCAACCCAAAAAGTGAAGACACTTTAAAATCTACTTTAGCATCATCACCAAATGAAAACATGCAAACGAACTCATTCAAGTAAATGAGTAACACTAAAACTCAAAAAAGATAACATATAAAAATAACAGACAAAAACCCTAATTATTTAGAGAAAAATATAACTGGAAAATCAAAATTGAAAAAGGAAAAAGAAAAGTAAAGCAAAAGTTGTCAGGTAAAAAGTTAAAAAAAAAAAAAAACTGAAAGCTACCGTTACGATCAAGTAACGCGCATGAACCAAAACAGTTTTCGTCTTCATGTCAGAACAATGCACTAAACAAATTGAACATGCAAAAAGTAAATGCAAAAGAAAATAGCGTAAAATTGGTAAAGCATTAACCGAAAAGGGATTGTGAAAGGTTAGGCGATGGAGTTGAACGGACCTTGGGAAGAAGGAAGGAAGGGAGAGGAAACGAAACGAACGGGCGATGACTTCTCAGTTCTGAAAGTGACAGACAGACACCATCATAAATCTCAAACTCATTCATATTCATTTCTTACAATGTTGGGGGCCTTCAATTTCAATTTTTCGAGTCCAACCCATCTTAATTTTCAGTCCAACCCAACTCAAAAGTAGGATTGTGTATTTTTTTCCATCTATAGGAATCGAAGATAGATACATTTACAACTGATTTAGTGATTATTTGATTTTAACCTTAACCATTCATATGATTATATTCAAATTGGTTTCTTTCACTCTTGAATAAAATGACTTTCTCATCAAATGTATTCTCGAGTGAAATAGTTATAATTTATAGAATTAAATGTAGTTATAATTGGTCAATTAAAAATCAAAATCAATTATGTGGAATGTATCAAGTGAAAGGAGATTGTGTCCAAAAAAGTGAGAGAAGAAAATCCAAATCATATAAACACAATCATTTGATATCATTCCTGATTTTAGCAATGTTTGGCTTATTAATAAAATGATATGCGCATTTTGCAGTAAAAAAATGAATGGTTAAGATTAAATCACAAAGTTGTGTTTTTAGCTCTTGTAACAAAAAAAAAATACAAAGTCAAGTAACTTTTTGAAATAATCATGTGATTATTAAATAACATTTAATGTTAATGTAAAATTTTATAATTCAGATTTACTTTCCTCATAACTCGCCGTGAACGCACCTCTCATTAATGCACCTCAACAATTATATTATTTGTTAAAAAGGTAGTCTCATAAACAAATGTTATATGACAACATTTCATTCATTTTTTTCTATTGAGTTTTTTAATTAATAAAAATTTATAAACATGTTAACTAATGTAATTACCGCTATAAATATTTTCATAATTTAAGCATTCAAATTGTTAACACAATTATATATTCTTATTCAAATTAATTAATAACACCAATATATATATACTTATTCAAACTTATAGTTGATTCAAATTAAGAAATATCATAATAATTTATTTTAATTTCATAACACGATTCATATAATTAATGATTTAAATTACATATATACTCATAATCATTTAATTTACAACCATGACAATTTTTTTGTTTATATTTGAGTCAAAACTCAAGAGTAGTGCTCTCTATTATTGATTGGAATAATAAATTATGAGTGAGATTCTTTAAATAAAAGGTGAGAATGAGACTTACAAAATTATGATTTTCAAAAAATATTACCTAATACTAATAAAAGGTGTAGTTTAAAATACTGTATTGAAGAGTGTGTTGTTAGCACAGAATTAGCTGCTTTCATTCGCAGCCTCGAGGCAAAGCCAGGGCTTGTGGTAGTTTATCTTTGAAAGAACTTCAAAATTAATCTCATGTTTGCCGGCACCAAAGAAGACAATAAAAATTGAATATCAAGTTATCTTTCCCATATGCTTCACTAGTCTATAAAGGTCCTTCAATATCAAAATTAATAGGCAATGTATATCTCATTTCCAATTCAAGAATGTATAGTATCTTAGATATGTCAGCCATGTGGGGATATGCATTGTTTCCGGATACAAAAGAGGTAACCACGTTTCTTATCTCAATCCAACTACTCCCAGGCACTTTTTTCACCCCTTGATCCAGCATTGCCTTCCGGACCATCTCTGCTTCCCTCCACTTCCCACTTGCACAATACAAATTTGACAACAATACATAACCAACCTCCTTTTCAGGCTCCAAGTTCTTTAGATATTCTCCCACACTGCTCCCGGTTCCTAAATCTCCATGTGCAAAGCATGCTCCTAGTAGAACCTCGCATGAATTGGTCCTAGTTATGCTTGTCTTTGAATACTTGTCAGCTAAACTTCTTGCTTCTGCCACGTAGCCACCGCGACCAAGCATATCCACCATGCATGCCACATGGTCCATTCCATGGGATAGTCCAAATTCCAAACACATTGATTGAAAGAACGCAAAGCCCTCACTTATAAGCCCCAAGTGGCTGCAAGTCATTAACAGCCCTGTGAAGGTTACTTCATCAGGTTTCACACCAGATGCCACCATTTTTCTGTACAAGGATATAGCCTCATTAGCACGCCCGTGCAGTCCAAATGCAAACAACATTGAATTCCAAGAAATCAGGTCCTTATCAAGAATGTCATGAAATGCAAGCCGTGAACCTTTTATATCCCCACATTTTGCATACATATTAACCAAACTATTGCCAACATACAAATATTTGTCTAAACCATGACGAATGATGCAACCATGGACCATTCTTCCATGAACCAGGATCGCTAAGCTAGCACAAGCATGAAGGACTGCTCCGGCTACTAAATCATCAAGCTGGACAGAGTTTCTTGTCAAGTCTAAGAACATACTCAGAGCTAGCTCTCCATTTCCATTTCTCGTATACCCTGCAATCATAGAAGTCCAAGAAACAATATTTCTCTCAGGAGCTTTCTGGAAAGCAAGAAAAGCTTTCTGGGTATCCCCCAATTTCATATGAGCATCAATGATGGCATTCCAAGACACTTGATTAAAACATCCAAAGGAGTTAAACACCTTCATGGCATCATCTTGACATTCTAATTTAGCATAAAAGCTTAACATCGAGTTCTTTACTTCCATAGCAGAGCTCCAACCAGATTTTATCACAAAACCATGCAACATGCATCCGTATAACATTTCCATTGACACAGCACAAGCGTTCATGAGAGCACTGAAAGTCCACTGATCTGGCTGACACAAACTCCCACACATCTCTTTAAATAAATGCAAGCATGCTTCAACTTCGCCACGACGAGCATGGCCTGCAATCATTATATTCCAAGCAATCACAACCCTTTCAGGCATGTTACGAAACAGTTCAAGGGCCACGCCTAACCGGCAAGAGTTTGCATAAGCAAATAGAAGTGAACACCATGTCACTTCATTGCTATCACTCATCTCATCAAACACTTTTCTTGCATCATCAGGAAGCAAACACTTGCCATACATATCAATGAGCGAGTTAGCCACAGGAAGAGAAGACAGGTAGCCTGAAACAACAACCAAAGCGTGTAGGGTTGCTCCAAAACGAACATGGGATGCACCAGCGCAAGCGCATGCATTTAAGGCTGCAGAGAATGAGAAGTTGTCGGGTTTGGAATGGGAGATTCTCATGGAACCAAAGAGACTAAGACTCGGTTGGTAAAGTCCCACGTGGGAATAGGCGGTTAGCATGGCGTTCCAAGCAACAGAGTCTTTGTGGGGTATTTCATCGAACAGTTTGCGAGCATCAGAGATTTGACCTGAACGTGCTAGCGCTACAATCGTAGACGTAGTACGGAACAAATAAGACCGCATGCCATTCATTCATTCAGGTAGTAATAAGCTTTCGAAGCAGCTATGCCACAATTGACTATTACTCACGTTACCCGCAAACACCAAAACGACTGTCGTTTATGAGACCAACCTAATATGTAGCAGGTGGCAGTTCCAACGTTTTACACATAGCTAGCTGAAACCGTGAAACGTATGTGAGAAATGCCCAACGAATAAATAAATAATAAATACTCTAACAGTGTAAAATTATATTATCATCCAATCTCAACTATCATATATGATAAAATTTGGGGATAAGCTTCTTACACCATTATATCTTCTAATATACCATTTTTTAAATAGTGAATTTCCTAGAATGACCTTTAGTAATTAGGTTATATCTTGAGTTAATTTTTTTTTTGTTTTCTTCTTCTGTTTCTTACACCATTCTTCTTTCACTCCGCTCGCCGCGTTTCATTGCTTATTTCTCTCCGCCGCAGTGCACCGCAAGGTTGAGGTGGTTCGTGGTATTGATTGGCTTTGGTGGTGGTGGTGTCCTGCGTTTTGTGGCGGCCTTGGTGAGTGTTTTCCTTTTCAAGAGTTGTCCTTGGTTGTGGTGGTCGTCGGACTTCTGCAAAATGGTCATGGATGATATGGATTCGGTAATCCATAAGAAGGAAATTGGTTTCATACGGATTGGTGAAGCTTATGGATTGTGTAATCTGTAAGCTTCATACGGATTGGTCAATCCGTATGAGGCTTACCAATTACACAATATGTAAGCCTCATAATTTGTAAGTGTAGTTTTTTTTTAGTTTTTTTAAAAATTCATTAAATCAAAAATTAAATTAAGTAATGGAAAAATTAAGTTATATGTGATTTTTTATGTATTTTTTTACATCTCTTAAGTCTATAATTGTTTATTGAGATAAGCTTTTGGACATTTTGGATTAAGAATTTGCTTTGTCTTATATAATTTGAAAACCCGATGTAGTTTTGTTTGGTTAGAATTGTTCTTGCAAGGTATGTATGTATGTCAATCAAACTTGTGTATGATTTGGAATGGTTGAGTGTTGTTGTTGCTTGGGTTTGGTTTGAAGTCATAGAGTGACATGTAAACAAATGATGTACAGATAATGGCTAAGACTAGAGGAATGTGTTGGGCTCTTGGAAGAGTTTTAGACCGAGCACTGGTGGTAGAGGTAATGAAGATGAAGTCGTTGAACAGCGTAGGCCTACGGCATCCGCGCGTAGAGAAAGGGTAGGTAATGTCGTTGCTGAGGATCCTCCCGTTCAGGAACCATATATGGACACTGATATTCCTGGGACAGAGGATATTGGTACTGAGTCAAAATCATATCTAGGAGGGCTGGAAGAGTGTTCCGTGTTAATGGAATACGCAGATCATGTTTCTCTTAGAGTGTGGGCAGGAGAGGTATTAATATGTTGAATTACATATCTGAATAAGTAACATTAGTCATAATATACATCGTAAACTAATATATTCTTTATTACAAGAACGTCTTGAGTTAAAGTTGGCTTCCCACGGATGTAAAGTGGTTAAATTTGGGAAGCCTGCGGCTGAGATTCAGGGCTTAATGGCTGCAACGGGTCCAGGTCCTTTGATTTCCTGCTCAATGGAGATTGAGGACAGGGGATTACTATATGCTTTTGTGGAGAGATGACACCCTGAAACCAGTAGTTTCCATCTGCCTGTGGGGGGAAGTTAAGGTGACATTGGATGACGTGGTCTCGCTCTTGCATATCCCTGTTATGGGAGCGTTCCACTCCTATGATGCAATTGACGTAAGAGAGGCCATATCGTTGTTGGTTGAATTGCTAGACGTAAGCATTGAAGAAGCCAAAGCTGAGACCGCTCAATGCCATGAGGCATATGTTTGGCTTTTGTGGCTGCGAGAATTATATGATTTGAAGTGTCAGGCTAAGCAATGGATATTAGCAGCCAGGGCTTATTTGCTTCATCTTGTGGGATGCACTTTGTTTGCTAACAAGAGTGCCACACATATAGGTGTGGTGTTCTTGGAAGCTTTCCGCGATATGAACAAATCTGACGGATATTGTTGGGAAGCGACTGCTCTTGTGCACATGTATGATAATTTGAATTATGCATGTAAGCACCACGGCAAGCATCTAGCAGGATATATTACATTGTTACAGCTAATTCGACTATAATTCATTTATGTATTATATAACCAATTGTTGGTGTGCATTATTTTTAATGAGTTAATGAATAATTCATTGTTAATATGCAATGCTGGATATATGAGCATTTTCCTACTATAGGGAATGTCGTTCCGAATGATCAGTATCAGGAGGTGCAACACGTGCCTACCGCTGGAAGACTGCGAAGGAATTACCTCTGACAACCTATCGCAAGCATATAGATAGGTTGACTATTGTTGATGTTTGTTGGACGTCGTATGGGGAGCACCATGGTCACAAAGATTTTGAGATGATTTCCTTGTTTTCTGGGGCCATCAGATGGGGTCCATACACCATCAGGTATTTACCAAAACAGGTACTTAGGCAATTCGGATATGTTCAACATATTCCAGAACTGAGGGTGTTTGAGGTGCCTTCTTCTAAGAATGTTAACGATAGGTGAATGCACTTCACAGACTACATTGTTACGACTTGGGACTTGATTGATTATCCAAGTCAACATGTTACTGGATATATGGAGTGGTTCTATTGTATTTCTCACCCATTCATGACTCCAACACAATTTGAGGAGACCCGTTCACGTAATCATGTTGAGGCCACTACTGTACCAATTCCTCCCCCTATGCATGATCATCGTGCATATGCTAGACGACATTTAGAGTCAGATGTTTCTATGCAAGAGAAGACACCAGCACATGCTATGGTAATAAATAAAAAATTTAATTATTTATGTGTTACCAAATCCCTCTAATTGGGTAATGCATTGTTCATAATGATATATCATGCTTCTTTCCAAAGATGCCTTGATGTCAATATGTTGCAAGGTGATCATATTATTCATGGCATCCCAAACAGCATAAATCTCTAAGACTATTCTGTAGTAGCCACTTTAAGGTCCAATGGGCAGACTCGACCCTGCATTTTAAAATATGATCAATTAATTTCAAAGACATTAAAGTTACTAAAATCATAATTTAAGCAATGGTCAAACATCAAAGTTACCTGTTAGTAGTAGTGTTTCCAAAATGCATGACTTTATTTGTACATGTTGTAACAAATTTTTCTTTATGCAGATTCAACCATGTGTCTTTCACATAATCAACAAACACAAGCCACAGTGAACATGCAACATCAAACTTCGTAAGACAATCGTCATATTGCTTCTCAGTAGCACAATCAACAACACTTCCTCATGCTTCCATAACATAGTCACATGCATTTTTCTGTCGAATATAAGTTTTACATTTTGTTTTCACATTCTTGTCAATGAGAAATCGACACAATAAATTGGTTGCATGTGGAAAAACAGTTTTCACAGCACACATCAATGTTGAATCTCTATCGGTAACAATTACCTTTGGGAAAAATTCACTTTTAAGAAAAATCCCTCTAAAGCGTTCAAGGGGCCACACAACAATGTTTATACGCTCTGCCTCTAAATAGGCAAATGCGACTGAAAATGTCATCCCAATAGGTGTTACACCAACAATGTCAAGTAAAGGAAGTCTGTACATGTTTGTTTTGTATGTACTGTCTATCAAGAACACCATATGATATGGATTGCTCAATTTTACAGCATCCGGATGTGCCCAAAATAAGTCTTGCACAACATTTTCATCCTTCAATCTATGCCAATGAATATACATGTTGCGTTCAAGAAGTTTCATTAGTTGTTGCATTTCAATATTATTGTATGTTGTATGCATCCAGTATGTATATCTTGCATTGTATACTTGCTTCAAACTTGTGACATGATTGGCATTGTGCTCCTTCAAAGTTAAAAGAATATTTTTTGGTTTCACCATGGATCTTGTCATATCAGGAACAATGATCTTCTCCTCCTCAGTTAGTCAACCAACATATGGGTGTCCACAGAATAACTTAGCCAAAGCATGATTATAATTGCCACATATTAGTTTCACCAACCACCCTTGACCTCCCGGGATTGGTTTGCCCTGCAGCTTAAAAGCACAATCACATTTTCTAGTGCTAGTCATTGAAGGTGTCAAACCTTTTTTCCATGTTCTGTATTTTCAACTCATTTCACACCCAATTAACACAAATGATGTTCTTCCTATCTTTCCAGTTGACATCTCACTCCTCATTGTGACAGCTACAAAATCATTATCATATGCAACAGTACGAGCCTATTTCAATATAGCATCATGAGATTCAAACACCTACACAAATGGATAATTCATTTTCAATCTTCTTAATTCAATCATTTAACAACTTTAACTAGATTCAAAATCATATAAATACCTCTGACGTTTTGAACACTGCAGAACAATCAATTAAACAATTATTGTTTTCAAATGCATCAGGGTCCGCTCTAATGTCTGCATTGATATTAATTTCTTCAGACATAATATTGTCATACATCCACTCATCGTTGTTCATCCTAACAAATTAAAATTAAAATTAATCATTAACAAAAACATCTCCATAATAATAATGATTACAAACATTAAATTCATAACATAAAACAAATTCAATAAACTTTTGTATCAACATTAATAAAAAATATTAAAATTAAATTCAATAAAGCGTTAATTAAAAAATTAATAAATAATTTTAACAAAACTTTAAAAGACCAATAACACCATTTACATAAACAATCAAAACATCAACCTATTTATTCATCCACAAATATTACAACATCTATCGAATTTATTACATGTAAATTTTCAACTTAAAATCAATTTTAATAAAATATATTTTATTAAATTAAAGATTTTTTAAAAATAAATTCTGTATATGGATTAGGCAATCCATAAGACACCTACGGATTGGATAACCCGTATGGTTCTTATGGATTGGATAATCCGTATGGTTCATATGGATTTTCTAATCTATAATATCCATATAGATTAGTTAATTTGTATGAATCATATGAATTATTCAATCTGTAAGAGTCATACGAATTAGTCAATCCATATGAAGTATACGGATTAGGTAATCTGTATGGTTCTTACGGATTGCCTAATCTGTATGCTTCATACGGATCACCAATTGCATACGGATTCGGTATCCGTATGAATCATACGGATTACCGAATTCGTATGAAACAAAAAAAGCAGACTCACCTCGCTGCACCCACCACGACGCCATTAGTCGCTCCACTTCGACGAACCATGGCGTTAAATCACCACCCAACTACCACCTCTGAAAGCAAAACTACCAATGCACAGCTCAAATAAACCAAAAAGCAAAAATGAGTATGGGTATGAAAGCCAACGAATAAAACAAGGAAGAAACAATCAAGGGCATTTATGAAAATTCAAAAATATTAAATGGTGTATGAGAAATTCATATGGTATATCAAACACACCCCTAAAATTTGTCTTTCTTCAACCTGGACCAATGATTTGCCTATTGCAATACCATGTTCATGGTCTTGGGTTCGAGACATAAAATGTTCAAAGCCAAACAAAAAATATATACGATAAGATTTGTGGTAATTATTTTAAATATTTTTATAACAACTAACATAAATTCACATAAAAAGTGAGTTTTAGTTGATAATATAAAAACTTTTACATTAACCGTATATATATCAATGGAACTCTTAATAAAGTAGAATAAGATTTAAGTTTTTTGGTGACGAGTAATGCTACATTCATTTTAACACAAATTTTTTGGTCTTATTTACTAAATCAAATAATGAAAATTCTTAATTAAATATTTGATTAAAGAAGATTTTCACCTATTATAATTTTTAAAAGTAATTGCAAATAAACACCCCAAAAAACTGAATAAGAAAACAAAAAAAATAAAAGTATTCAATAAAAATTATTTATTAGATTAAAAACACAAAAAAATGTTTTTTAAGTATTTAAAATTATACAAGATTGTTAAAACTATGCTGATTATACAAGATTGTTAAAAAATTATACAAGTTGTTCAAGGCTCAGTTATCTAATTGTAACAGTATTAATTAAATAATATTATTTTAATTTTTAATATAATATATTAAGCAAATAAAACTGAAACCAAAAAATAAAATGAAGAACCAAGACTATGTATTTAGTCTTTTAAAAATTAAGGTTCGCTTATAAATGTCATTACTTATACACAACATATAATATTCAAAATTGAAAATGAAATCAAATTAAATGTCATAACATTTAAATTTAATATAACATAATAATAATCAACTGCAATTAAAAACTTAATAAATATAACTAATATAATTATTAAGCACCATAATATTAGATTAAATTCGTATCAATTATTATAATATTATGTTTTAAAAACAAACCGTTTAAACTAGTTATGATCGGTTTTGGATCGATTCTGCAATGGTTCTCTGTGACCAGTCTTGAAGTTTAGTGACCAACTTCCAATTGAACTAACTGGTCGAAATAATTGAGATTTGTGAAAAAAAAACGGTTCAGACTGAACTGAAACTAAACCAATTTTTGTCCATAATAGTTCTAAAAAGATAACTACACTGTTTTACAAAAATAAATTGATTCAAATAATCAGTTCGATTAAAAGAACTAAGTTTCACCTAAATCAAATATTTTTTTATTAAAAAAATAACAATTCAAAAATTGATTGGATTCTTAGAAGCGATTTTTTTAAAACCAGTTCAATTTTTTAAAACCAATTCGACTATTTGAATGTAAAACCAAACTAGTTAAAGATAGTTCGAAACCAATTAGATTTATTTTTTTTACCAAATCGATTTTTGCACACAGGTAACTGAGATTAACTCTCCATTTGATTATGCTCCAATATCCTAGGACGCAACGCAAGTACTAGACCTAAGTATTTCTTGACGCAAAACAAGACCAAACAGGCTATATATAAAAATGTTATTGAGAAGTTATTTAGTCAAATTACCTTTAAAACTTCTCAAATGATCTCAACACTATGTTTATATCTAAATTCTTTCGGGTTGTCGACTTATAATGTAATGTAAGCATACGTAATTTTACACTGGGTATCATTGTTCATGACACTGGCCAACTACCATCTGAAATCAATTTTCTTTCTTACGTCTTTAGATTATGTTATACAGCGCAGAGAAAAGAGAGAGAACAACCTTGGCCACATAATCTTTTTTTATTTTTGTCAACCAATTTCCTCGCTCGAAGCCAAGTAAGTCGTATCTTGATCAAATTCACTCAAGAAACCTTTGTTCTAACGCCTGTTCAGCAACCCAATAAAATAGAACTCTTCACTATAATTTGTTTGATGATTAACATTGAAATATCCTATTCAAATAGATGTAATGGGTTACCATTTCAACAAATCGTCGGTAGCAAAAATAACTAATAGTTAGTCAAGATAAAGTAAGGATAACCAGCAGGAGTTAAAAGGAAAATTACAACATATATGTACAAAAAATTCCTACATATGATATAATAATATATACAAGGTCAGATTTCATTACTTGGTTTCATATTATTGGCCTTTTCCTTCCACTTTCTCTTCTCATCCAAGCTCTTTAAGGTGCCTTTTCATTTACAACCTGACTCTTGAAAAATGTTTCTTCAATCCTCAACTTCATATTCTTTTGATTCCTGCTATATTTCTGAGAAAGCACTGAAAACCTTCTAAGAGGAGCCCCCTGCTGAAGTCGGAGGGGATTTTTCAATGTCCTTCAATGCATTTTCTTGTTTTTCCTGGTTACTAACACCAGCTTCAGATTCCTTGGTGTCAAGTTTTGCTATGGTGTTGCCAACCAAACCCTTCTCGGACAAGTTCTCATGTTCCATATCTTCCAATGCCTTTTCTTGCACTACTTGATTTTCCTGGTCAGAAACAACAGCTTCAGATTCTTTAGTGTCAAGTTGTGCTATAGAGTTGCCAACTAAATCCTTCTCAGACAAGCTGTCCACATGTTCACTCCCTGCTGCTGAAGACCACAAAGATGAAGCTCCATCATTTGACACAGTTTCTGGCACAGCCAAACAATCAGGAGTAACATCAATTCCATCTCCCGTAACAGTTTCAGATTCTTCTGATACCTGCATTTTTGCTTGGCTGCCAACTATACCTTCCTTAGATATTCCTTCCACCTTCTCAACTGATACTGGGGGTTTTGGAACTTCAGATACATTTTCCATCTCAGTAGCACAGCTTTTACTATCTGT
>CM023947.1:1883722-1932338 GCA_013407115.1 Glycine latifolia
CCCATCCTCAATGTCAGCTAGTCCTCTTGATCCATCCTGGGATTCCAAGATTCCTTCAACCTTCTCAGCTGATACCGAGGGTTTTGGAACTTCAGACATATTTCCCATCTCAGCAGCACAGATTTTACTATCTGTCCCTTCCTCAATGTCAGATAGTCCTCTTGATCCATCCTGGGCTTCCCAGATTCCTTCCACCTTCACAACTGATACCGAGGATTTTGGGACTTCAGATACATTTCCCATCTCAGCAGCACAGCTTTTACTATCTGTCCCATCCTTGATGTCAGCTAGTCCTCTTGATCCATCCTGGGATTCCAAGATTCCTTCCACCTTCTCAGCTGATACTGAGGGTTTTGTGAGTTCATATATATTTACCATCTCAGCAGCACAGATTTTACTATCTGTCTCTTCCTCAATGTCAGATAGTCCTCTTGATCCATCCTGGGCTTTCAAGATTCCTTCCACCTTCACAACTGATACCGAGGATTTGGGGCCTTCAGATACATTTCCCATCTCAGCAGCACAGCTTTTACTATCTGTCCCATTCTCAATGTCAGCTAGTCCTCTTGATCCATCCTGGGATTCCAAGATTTCTTCCACCTTCTCAGCTGATACTGAGGGTTTTGGTACTTCAGATAAATTTCCCATATCAGCAGCACAGATTTTACTATCTGTCCCTTCCTCAATGTCAGATAGTCCTCTTGATCCATCCTGGGCTTCCCAGATTCCTTCCACCTTCACAACTGATACCGAGGATTTTGGGACTTCAGATACATTTCCCATCTCAGCAGCACAGCTTTTACTATCTGTCCCATCCTTGATGTCAGCTAGTCCTCTTGATCCATCCTGGGATTCCAAGATTCCTTCCACCTTCTCAGCTGATACTGAAGGATTTGGGACTTCAGATACATTTCCCATCTCAGTAGCACAGCTTTTACTATCTGTCCCATCCTCAATGTCAGCTAGTCCTCTTGATCCATCCTGGGCTTCCAAGATTCCTTCCACCTTCACAGCTGATACCAAGGGTTTTGGGACTTCAGATACATTTCCCATCTCAGCAGCACAGCTTTTACTATCTGTCCCATCCTCAATGTCAGCTAGTCCTCTTGATCCATCCTGAGATTCCAAGATTCCTTCCACCTTCTCAGCTGATACTGAGGGTTTTGGGACCTCAGATAAATTTTCCATCTCAGCAGCACAGCTTTTAATATCTGTCCCTTCCTCAATGTCAGATAGTCCTCTTGATCCATCCTGGGCTTCCAAGATTCCTTCCACCTTCTCAGCTGATACTGAAGGTTTTGGGACTTCAGATACACTTCCCATCTTAGCAGCACAGCTTTTACTATCCGCCCCATCCTCAATGTCAGCTAGTCCTCTTGATCCATCCTGGGATTCCAAGATTCCTTCCACCTTCTCAGCTGATACTGAAGGATTTGGGACTTCAGATACATTTCCCATCTCAGTAGCACAGCTTTTACTATCTGTCCCATCCTCAATGTCAGCTAGTCCTCTTGATCCATCCTGGGCTTCCAAGATTCCTTCCACCTTCTCAGCTGATACTGACGGTTTTGGGACTTCAGATACATTTCCCATCTCAGCAGGACAGCTTTTACTATCTGCCCCTTCCTCAATGTCAGCTAGTCCTCTTGATCCATCCTGGGCTTCCAAGATTCCTTGTGGACCCTCATCAGACAATGTCTCTACCTCTCTTTTTCCCTGTGATGCTGTGATATCTTCCACAGATAGCCCAACAACCTGGGATGCACAGATGGAATCACAGACCAGAAGTAATGCAAACAATAGCTCATAGATATGGTTTTAATGCAGACAAACCCATGAAAGCTGTATGTGTAATACAAAATCATATCCCAATTTGTCTAATGTGCTAATGCCTAATAATACTGATTTCATATATAAGGCATCAGAACAGAAACAATGCAGTCATGATTCTTGCAAAGTGGGATGTTGCAAATAAGTGTACAATCATAATATACTCAGCCAGACAGCTTAAATTTTAATTTGTTTAACTTTCAACTAGATAAAACTTCTTACCCTTTTACAATATACTTTTAAATAGAATATTACAAAAATTGTTCGAATTGATTAGCTTAAAAATGAAGCAAACCAATTGACTGTAAAACCAAGATAAAAGGTTTTTGCAGAGTTTAAAGGGGTAACCAACCTGTGTCTTGCCTTCATTACATGTCTCAGCTTCAGAATTAATAATTAATTCCTGCAGTAGTACTGGATTTGTAGATGGACCCTGAAAAAGTGCATTCATAAAGGAAGTTAAAGGGAGGAGAATTGTGGCACTGGACATAATATAGGTGCAAAATAACTAACCTCAGTGGCATCTTTACAGCTCCCTTCTTCAGTATGACAATCTTTCAATTCCTTGAGTACTTGCATGCTGCATTGTAGGCCATTGTCAGATGACACCACAATCTTATCATCCTTGGTCATCAAGAAAGATGATGGCACAATATTGTTACTAGATGAAAGTTGTGTATTAACCCCAGCTACATCAGATGCATCCATTTCATAACCAATCTTAGCTTCTAAAGGATTCGGTTCCTGTAAAGTTAATGGTTTTGTAATGGGTTCCAGAATAAATGGATACACGAGTAACTACCAATAAACCAATAGGTGCCAAATGCCATACCTCATTAGCATCTTCACAATTCTCTCCAGTCAAACAATATTTTAGTTCTGCAGCAGCCAGTGGGCTATCATATGATGCATCAGCTTTATCTTGCTCCATCACCAAGGAAGAAGGCAAATCTGTGTTTTTGGACATCAGTCCTGGATCAACCCTGACAACATCAGATGTCTTCATCTCATCAACCTTCTCAGATTCAGAACATTCTGATTTCTGTTGTGGTAATGGATTTGCAACAGAATCCTGCGTAAAAGACGTCAGTTCAATATTGGAGAAAAAATACAGAGCCAGATGTGCCAAATATGTACAAATAACTTACCTTGATGCCATCACTACTATTCTCGATCAAAGGGTCTCTTGGTTCACTTGGAGCAAGGGAACTGCAAAGAGGACCCTTGTCAGACAACTTATCAACATTATCTTCCCCCATCTGCTGCAAGCAAGAAGGTACATCCATGCATTTGGAAGTAAGCCTTCCTGAATCATTCTCAGAGACCTGAGAAGCATCCATTTGATCACTAATTTTAATTTCTGAATTGTCTTCTTTCACAAATAACACTCGACCCTCCACAGAGTGGCTAATAATCATTGGGGAATCTGATGACATTTTATTGATTTCCAGCACAGGATTTTCTGGCAAAAGATCAGTTCCTTCCATGTCATTTTCAGATACAGACCTCACAACTAATTTACTGTCAGAAGATACTCCAATCTTTTCTTCCTCTCTCACTTGGGATGATGAAGACTGGACAGCATCCGGTACAGTTACTAATTGATGAACATTCAGAGATGTTGAAAGGCATCCAGAACCATCAATATCAGATGTAGAACTGATCCATTCTTCCTTCCTAACTGAAGGAGATGAAACTAAATCCAAGCTCTCCAACATATTATCTTCAGATCCAGTCCGAGAATCACCAACCTGAGATATATATTTGTCACCTAGTTCAAGTTCAGAATCCTTCAATTCATGTGATGGAGATGAACTAATAGATAGGGGCCTTGAGGATGAGACTTCTATGTTTTCTTCTTTCGTCATCAGATGGGAGGGCAAATTCATATTTTCTTGAAAAATCTCATGTTTTGCTTGCAAAGTCTGACTAAGGGATGAATTCATTTGAACATCGGTTTCTACTTTATCAACTTTTGCTTCCGCCTGGACTCCATAGTCGTTAGCCACACCCTTCTCCATTGACTCCTCCAAAGGTTCTAAACTTCTAACTGTACATGTTACAGCTGATCCCCTATTTTGCTCTTCTTTCAAGGTTGACGGGGGCAGAACTGCAGCTTCAGATTTATTTCCCTCTACAAGACTGCCAAAACCAGAAATACCTACCAAATCATTCCCTACAGCTTCCAAACCAGAAGGTTGAGGCAACACTAACCTTTCTGATGTGTCCATTTCCATATGGCAAGCCTCAGAAGAATCAGTCTTTAGATTCTCAATAGGATTGGGTAATACTATATTTTCTTGGGAAACAGGGTCAATATTTATCGGTTCAGCAACACAAGACTGAAGCGGTTCACATATGGAATTCCCATCATCCCTTTTTTCCTCACAGAGAGATTTTGGGCAACTCTCGATCAATGGAGTACCATGCAAATCAGTAGGTTCTAGTGCATCTGGATGCTTCTGAACTGGAACAGCTTTAGGACTCGCAGGAACTTTCATTTCAGAAGCTGATTCTGAACACTGTTTCAGGGAGGGTTCTAATGCTTTTTGAGAATTATGTCCAGATGTAATCCGATTCTCAGTCTCCAACAACTGAGAAGGAACTTTATACCCAATAATCCCCTCATCAGAAGAGAGTTCAGCAGAAGCTTTTAAAGTAGACTCTGTTTCATTTTTAACTTCGGCATGTTCCGAAATACTAGAAACTATCATTCTCATCGGAGGAAGATCTGTTGCAGGACTTGATGGGATCACTTGTGGTTGATCACCAAAATTTTCATTCTGAACCAAAAACCCAGAGTCATCAACACAAGCAAGAGATGAAGATTTCAAAGATGGTTCCAAAGATTCCAATTTTTCATTAGAAATGAGTTCTGTGGAAACAGGAGGTTTGTTTGTGGATGAATGGCTCTGAGTGCAGGTATCAGCCTGACTAGGTACAGGATTATTGCTAAAAGTGTCTGGTTCCAATGGCGTTGGTGGGCATCCTGGGCTACCAATATCAAGTGGAGAAGATCTTGAACACTTCTCTAAAGAGTCAGATTGGTTTTTAATCTTGTGATCAATTACTGCAAGAGGTTCAGCACCTGAAGATAAACCCATCTGATGGCTAGAACTATCTATATTTAAATCATTGAGAACACAGCCAGTAGGAAGTCTCTCGGAAGAACCATCGGTCTTTTGGACAGCATTGAGTGTTGTGTCAAGAGCTATTTTACACCCCGTGGTTGAGCTTTCAACACAATGTTGCATCTGTTCAGCCTTTTCTTTAACATCTGATGTCAGGTTATGTTCCCCAGTAATTGGCATATCTAAACGTGATTTAACCTCCAAATTCTGCATATTGGATGCCATTTCTGGTTGTTTTTTGTTAACATTCACAGCAGCATTTGAAGAAAGGCATGCTGCACCAGTAGCTGCTATATCAGAACATGCTATATCCTCCAAACTCTGGTTATTGGAAGTGACATCCACTGCAGCTTTAGTCAGTACAGGTACAACAGGTGCATTCCTATCTTCGCTCCCAGCAGAATCATGAGCTTTAGGCTTTGGTATGCAAGTTCCAGAGAAAACTTCCTTCATTACCCGTGCAACATCATGCACAGAAATATTATCTGTGGAGATAGGTGCACCATCAATCCTTGTTGAAGCAACTTTCTGTTGCTTATTTTGGGTAGAATTTGTTGCCTTCTCTTTCCTTTTCAAATCATGACTAACTACTCCACAGGGTAAAAGGATCTCCAATGCTTGGGTTTGAGTGACATTCGAAGAGGCTTTACCCACCAATGAATCTCCTGATGAATTCTGTGCATGATGACTTAACTTAGGATCCTGACCAGTAACAGCATCAGGAACAACAGGTAACACTGCAGCTGATTTTTTCCCCCTACGCCGTGGTGGCTCTGCTCTATTTTGAGTTTTACGACCTTGCCTTTTGGTGGGCATGGATTCAATCGATCCTGGATGAGTAGATTCAGAGCCTGGCGTGGAAGGATAAACAGTACTTAATGTACTGGGAACAATCTTTGGAGTCACAGGATCTAAAGACTTGTGGATGTTTTCTGTAGTTTCATTGCCAGTCAAGGAATTAATTGGAGCATCAACAACTGAAGGGATGGTTTTTGAAGTTTCAACAGTTTGATTATGAGTTTTACCACCTGAATGTTGATCCTTTATCGCCTCGGTAACAGGCACTGTTGTGACAAGTAAAGTTTCATTCCCCGAGTTATTGCAAACTTCATCAATTTTCGATGAGGTAATTTCAGAAGATTTAACAACCTTCACAGAAGAATCATGAGCATCAGGATTCTTAACCTTGTCAAGATCTTGCCCTGCAAAAAAAAAATGTTGAGTTTATATTCAAGATCTTTTCTAAAACAAATGAAAAGGCGTTAAGAACTTCAATACTGCAATGCACAACCCACCTGGAGATTTGATCATACTATCTTCACATGAAGACATGATCACTGTCTGTTTAGATGAATCATCTGATCCTCCAAGTGATTTTAAATTCTGATCACCTACACTCTGCGATGCTTGATCCTGGACAATACATTTTGATCCTTCAACGTTGTTCTCTTGCAAGCTCTTTAATTCAGTGGCTTTTTCACCTAACATACTGCCTGATGAAATTGGTAAATTAGCAGTTTGATGTAAATCCTGATGTAAAAGATCTGGAACCGATGCTAATATTGTTGCCTGTTTCTTTCCCCTACGACGGGAAACTCCAGTTTGTGACTTCTGATTTTGTCCTTTACTTTGCATCTGTACGGACGGATAAGTGGGTGCAGTTTGAACCAAGGCTGTATTAGAAGGCAAAGGAGGGGGTGCCTGAGAATTCAAAACAATCCCAACACCCACAGGATCCTTTCCACTGCTCAAAGAAGCAGAAGGTGGATGGAGTACAGCAGCAAAGCTGGGAACAGTTTCACTCTGGGAGACAGCTTGACCTGAAGAAGGACTGACCATTGTATCTTCCAATTTCTCATTAGCCTTTAGATCAGGAACAACAGAACCAGCAGGGATTGGAAATGAAGGCATGACCTGCTTCTTCCCTCTATGTCTAATTCCTTCACCACCATGACTTTTCCTCCCTTGTCCTCTTGCTTGAATAGGTACAGAAACAGGAACAGCAGCTACCTGAGAATTTGGAGGAATAGAAGGCATAGGAATGACAGGCTGTGAGTTAGGAGAAACTCCCGCATCAGACAGTTGCACGGGTGCATTCACACCTACAATTTCAGCAGAATGAGCAACAGAATCAGGAGTTGATGATGCTAAATGTCCAGACCCAATTCCTTTCTGTAACTGCGTGTCTACTTCAACAGTCCCAGAAGTTACCGGAGAGATCACCACAGCTGGTGACTTATCTGAAGTTATTCTTTTGGGTCTTCCACGACCACGTTTGGCGGGTGGGGTTATCTCTTTAACTTGCTGTACCACTACCGGCAAACTCTCCACAGCTGGCAATGTTGGGACCACTGGAGGCACAGCCACAGGTTGTGAGTTAGAAGTAGATACAACAGAGCTGGAAGTATTTGTTGGACAACTCTTCTCTGCCACTTCTTTTACTTTGTTGGGTGAATCTGGAGCTTCAACCTGACACATCTTCTCAAACTCCTCCTCTGTCCATTGCTCTTCATAGGAACGTACCTTTAAAAAGTATGAAAATGGTGATAAGCAATTAGATAGTATATCCAGCACACAAGTATCTTTTTCAATTAACTTTTTCTTTTCTTCTGCTTTTCACACATCACATGTTAAGTTGTGTATATCACAATTATATATTAACCCTAGGGAAAACTCAAACAGAGAGCAAAAAGCAGCAAGGAATACAATTGACTGCACAATCCAAATGAATAAAACATATAGACAAACCTCTCTTGCACGTTTTCCCCTGCCATAATGTTGAGTATCAAGGCCCCCAGCATATCCACCCTTTCTCTTTACTCCACTAGATTCTACCTCAGCCTTAGGCACATCGGATATCTTCATTGCTTCATAGAACTGTTTCAGGTCTTCATCAGTGACCAGACGAGCAGGAAGTGGAGGAATATCAGAGTCAGAGCCATCAGCGGCCTGTCCAAGCACCAATTTCTTCCATGTAGCCTGCAACAATTTTTTTGGAGTTTCAGTGAGATTCTCCCTTTCACAAAGAGCACTTAAAATGATATTATATTATGTGTGTGGAGAAAAGAGGGGGGGGGGGGGGGGGGTGCTAATGTACACCCACTCAAAAATTAGGCATATGGTAGCACTTGACTGACACCTTTTCTGTTGGACCAAAAAATCCATTCTTATTTGATTTAGACCACCTAACATATAGCTTGACGGGTAGTTATGTAATTTCAATGTGTTCTTTTTTCAAAAAAAATGCAAAACACAAAATTCCCTTTTCTCTTTCCCCTGAATATGCAACACAACAACCTCGCTTGACAGCATTGAGATTATATATATTTCTATGTGGGTGTATATTAGCAGTCCCCTATATAATGTGTGTGTGTTGATGAAAAACCTAAGCAAATACATAATAGAATACCAGCTCATCTTCCTTCCTTTTTTTGTCAACAGCCTCAAATATATCCAACTCTGTTTCACTGCCAACAAAAACAAAATTCGAAATCAACTTTTTTTTTCTTCTCTCCTTAAACACAGAATTTAGGTGAAAGAAGGAATAGCCAAAGGGGGAAAAACTATTATAATGTATTTATAATGTTATTTTAAATACAATTAAAATGGACCAACAAGCAGTTGTAATACTTAAAAGATCTTATCAACAATCAAAAGGTTTTTAGCACCAAGCAGTAGGAAGGGATACATCAGGAACCATTTTCTATAATTAATTAAAAAGAAAGTAAAAAAGAGCCAAATACATATCTTTCCAGAATTCCCATTAATTCCTACTGCACTCACCAAGTTGACATTCTCAAATTGACACATTAGGAATACAAAGTCGACCAACCCAATTAATCATCAGAAAATAAGCAGATATACCAGGTTGTGGATAATAGACAGATGGTAAAATCATTTCAGAAAGAACCTGCGGGCTAAGAGATCATTTAGAGCATCATCATCCAAAACAGGTGCAACCTCTTCTTTCTTACACTCACGCAGGAGCGATTCCAAGTATTCTCTTCGATCTTCAGCACTGCAATAAACACAGACAACAGAAACTTCAGAGCTGACTCAAAAAGTTTGTAATAAACTAAAGGTGAAATATCATGGCATTACCAACCTTGTATTATTGTCGAAAAAACCAGCAGTAATGCTCTGATTAGCAACGCCAAGTTTGTGCTCAGCCGAAGCCCTGACTTGTTCTTCAACGGTTTGAACCTTGTTATATTTAGCAGAAGAAGCAACTTTAGCATATACGAAAAAGTAGACTACATTTGTAGTAATGTTATAGCATTAACACCTAAAAAGCTACTATCAATCCGAACAATTAAGCAGACAAGCTAGATGCAGGGGCAAAGCCAGACATATTTTGCAAGATAGACACCGCCCACTCCCCAAGAATAAAGCGATAAAATATCAATACCGTGACTACAAAATGGAAATTCCCAATGGCTTCAAAGAGCAAAATAAAAGTTTTTTCCAAAGAAACATAGCAATTATATTTAACAGCAAAAAAACAGATGAGCATAAATAAGTACAATTAAGCTGAGTTCGCCTCTAGTACTCACCACCACAGGCTATCCCTATCAATCGATTCATGGATCACAAGCTCCAAACAGCATTAAAAATTATTCCACAGGGAAAAGATAAATCCCAAATCAAGTAGTAATAAAACAATTTGATATATATGAATCACATATTATGAATTTGTATATGGCCTAAGACAGCAAAAGCCACATTTGATGACCACCACGCAACAGGTACAGAAGATTCATTTTACATGACATTGAGATTTGAATTTATTACAATTCTTAGTTCTCACTGTAGAGTAAAAGCACAACGATCATATTGCACATTTTTTAAAATCAACAGTGTGACAGGGACCAGATATCCTAGCTAAACTTTCCTTAAAACTTATTATTCTCTTCATTAATACATTTTTTCTATCAAGAAAACTGATACGTGATATATCAATGGTAACTGCAAGGAAAGGAAAATAATGGCAGAAAACAGAGAGAAAAAAGGAAATATCTGAGAGCCAAGCTCCCCCTAGCAAGAGAATAATCTGTGCTCCCAATTCTGTATTGATCCCCATGATGGTTCTCCCAACAGTACAACATTCTGTTATAAAGGAATGCACAAACTATCCTCACTAACTAACTACTAATCAATTCCCTTTCTACCCCTCAGCATGCCAGCCATGCACTAATTCATCTTGGGCCTACAGGAATACATGTTAAAGGGGTTGCGCATTTGGACTTAGGCTTAACAACAGGTTTCCTATCAAAAACATTCATGTTGCTTTAATGTAGCACATATATAATTATATCAACAAAATTCCCACCCATGACAAACCACAATTCAAAGGGAAAAGTACTAACCGTTTCAAACCGAAGAACAAGAACATCCCTCTTTTGACCAATTCTATGAGCCCTTGCTTGAGCTTGCAGATCAACCTGAAAATATTCCAACAAATGAACAGATCATAATAATTAGCCACAAAAGCAAAAAATTTTATTTAGAAAATCATATAAAAGAAATTTCATTGCCTGTGGATTCCAATCAGTGTCAAATAAGATCACCGTGTCCGCAGCCTGAAGATTCACTCCAACGCCACCGGCTCGAATGCTTTTTTTGACAATAGATGAATGTTAGCAATAAAATGATAATACAACTTCAAGATTATCAAGTACACAGTATTGAACTAGGCCTGACTTGCTAAGTATTTAAAGATTATATCTAAAAATTATGAAAAAAGATGTGGGGGAAGAATCATCAAACAAGTTTCAAAACTGTTGAGATATGATATGATAGAGATTTAAGAGATAGGTCAAGCTTCCAACAAAAACTAACTTCCTCCAAACAATTACAAGAAGTATTTCCAACTTATATCCATTTATGCGCAAGATATATTTCCAACTTATATCCATTTATGTGGAAGTTTTCAATCACAGGAAGACACTTGACAACTTCAATCCAATTATTCCCAACTCACAGCAGTGAAATGGCTTTCATCAAGAGATATCTAGAAGTGAAATCAAAATAAGTCTTAAAATTTGGGCTTAGGGCCTTACTCAACTCCACAAAACTGGCTTGTAAGGCAAGGATTGCTCAAGCTTTATTTTTTTTTTTTTTTTTGATCAGCAAAGATAATATATTATATATATGAAAAAAGGAGTACAAGAAGTACTGGTAAACAAAAGAGATCACCAGCAAGCCTGACAGAACTTTGGCAACCTAATACAAAGAAACAACCTGAATTAAGGTGCCAAAGATCAGTCTAAAAGCAAGCTCACACAGTGGCCAAAGGAAAACAAGAGGGAACAAAATAATTAAAGCCACCCCTACAAACGAAATCCATCTTTAATATGGCTAGACCAATGATAAAAAGGAATATTAAATCCTTTCTCCAAATTCGCTAACCAGGACCAGCAAAAGAAAAGAGCATCCTCCAGCAACTTAGACCCATTGAAGCTTTCGTTATGGAAAACAATCCTATTGCGATGAAACCAAATGCTCCATGTCAATGCTATCCACCAAATCTTCCACCTTTGAACTCTAAGGCCAGTAAAATTGCAGTAATTATGTTGAAGGAAATGGTCAATTGGGTTAATCGAGGATACCCCCTACCACATTTATCCAACCCATGGATTCCCACCAAAGCGGCATAATTTTGTGGCAACTAAAGAACACCTATGAGGCATCCTCAATAGAATTACTACAGAAAGGACAGCTATCATCGCTAACATTTATGTTTCTACGAACCAGATTCCTCTTAGTTGGCAATCGATCTCTCAATAACCTCCAAGCAAAACAAGAGGCTTTACACGGGATGTTAAGCTTCCAAAGGTCTTTGTACACCTCCTCGGGACCCTGGGTATCCAGCACCCTTTTTAGTAGCTTGTAGGCACTTCCCACCGTGTATCTGCCACACGGAGCCCCATCCCACCTCCAAAGATCCTGCTGTTCAGGCTCAAGCTTTATAAAGCTCTGTTTAAGCAAATATCTTTAGGCAATGTGGGACTAAATGCACTCCCTGGAAGCTGCAATTAAGGCAGCACCCAAAGAGTCTGCAATTAAGCCGGGCTAGGGATGACCGCAATTACTGTGGCTTTTCAACAATAAGCATACAGAAATCTTGAAAATACTACATTAGGGTGCAGGAGCAGAATTGCAATTATCATAACATCAATTATATTAGTTACCACTTATCAACAGTTCAACACTAGGAACTTTTGTTAATTGAAAATCCCTAGTAATCATTTTTGGCTACAGGTGCAACTCAACAATTTTCCAGATTTCAGATCTAGAAAGGCAATGCGCACCTAGTTGTTGATGTTTCTAATACTCTTCAACTCATTGCTTTCATGAATTTCCAGCAGATCAGCTCAGTTTTTAGACAAGAGTACTCGCATCAATCTTCTACCAGATCATTTTTTTTGTTTTGGGGGGGGGGGGGGGGTGGGGGGGAGATCAATTACATCCTAAAATGAATCATTTTCTATAAGTTTGAATAGAAAATGTCTAAGGGGGTATTTGGTTTACCCCCCATAACAGCTAGCTTTTAAGGGAGGGTTCCCCAAGTCGGATGTTTATCATTTACTAGCAGTCGCACAAAATGATTCATGGGTTCTGTGTAGAAAAGAATGGTGATTGGAGCTGGTGTGGATGGAAGCTTGTTGGGGGCATGGTTGGTTCCAACGAGGACTGGCAGTGGGAATCAATGAGGTAGAGGTGCAGTGCAATTGGGAACATAGTGTTTACAATGGCAAAGTCGGGGACGACTACTTTGCTTCTAATTCGATGGTGAGTCCATGGTTTTGAAGGCAAGGAGTCGGAGATGACATCAATGCTTTAAATTCGGTGGCAAGTTGGTGGTTGTCTGGGCTTTGATGGTTTGAATGATGGGCAGTGCAACAAAGGGAGAGGTTGTGGTTCAAAGAAGACGACACAGGACAGTGGTGCTTCCAATTTGTCAACAAAGTCTGTAGCTACAGTGACTGTAACAAGGTATTGGCTGATGGGTTGGATCCAAGTGCCAAGATGGCTAAGGAACCAGGAAATGAAAATAGAAAAAAAGATCAACATTCTCTAAATCATGAAAAATGGAAAACATTTTCTCAAACCAAACAGACCCTAAAATTTATTATGTAATGCCAATTAAAAATATAGATTAAAATTTGGACAAGGGTCCCCTGGTTTGCCAAACAAAGGTCTATATATATGTCAATAGGAGGGATTCAGCCATATTTCCTGGAAACCCCTCACCCAAAAAAAAACTGTTTTCCCACAATTCAATGTTTTAATTGACTGACATTAAAATTACCTGAGCAAGAAAATAAAATATGGGGAACCAGGTTGGTTAAATTGTTCAATCAGAGCACCACGATCACCTCCTGATGTATGCCCATCCAACCGGAGATAGAGATACTGTTTTGAAGTTAAGTAATCCTCCATAACATTCAAAAGCCTAGTCATTGTCGAAAAGAAAAGAACCTGAAAAGGCATTGACAGTAGTATATCAGACATTAAAAGTTAAATTTCCAAAATAAAGCATTAACAAGAAGGTACTCATTAAATAAAGAACCCATTTAGTTTCATACATTTAGCAAAGGGAAAATGAATGTCAAACACATGCATCCATAGTAAATAAATTTACAAAATATCTTCATAGTTATAACAAGGTTTAATTACTATTTTGGTCCTCTAATTTATTTTTATGTTCAATTTGGTCCTCTTAATATTAAAAGCTTCAATTTAAAAGGATTTCAGAAATGAAAGAAGAGAAAACCACAAAGTTCAGAAATGGAGTTTTGATATTAACTAACTCAACTGAAAACAGTTACATCTCTAGTATTTATACTAGAGTTATACAGCTGTTACAAGTAACATTAGTAACTGTCAACTAACCTTAAGTTAGTTGAGTTAACTAACACAACTAACCAACAATAGTTAAAAAACAGAAAAGGAGTAAGTCTACTCTTCTATTCTAATACAATTAGACATTGTAATTTTTAAAATGATTCAATTAGGTCCCTTTACTTTTAAAATGATCAATTAGGTCCTTAATTTTTTAAATGGGACCAAATTGAATCCATTCTAAAAAGTAAGACCTAATTTCAACTTTTAAAATAAAAGGACCTAATAACTGAACCATTTTTAATAATTACAGGACCTAATTGAACATTTTAATAATAAAATGACCAAATTGAACCTAAAAAATAAATTAGAGGACCAAATAGTGATCAAACCTTATAACAACCCATGTCAATACTGACACGAAATAAGTCAAATGCAGTCATCCAGAGAAAACTTTATAGAATATTTCATACCCGATGATCTGTCGCCTTCAGTTTTGGTAATAAACGGTCCAACATCTCAAGCTTCCCACAAAGTCTAATAATTGGTGGCAGATAATGTTTAGGTATGAAGTTATCCACCTGCAGCAAAAAAGTAAAATTGTAGCATAGCCTAAAGTCAAGAATAACAAATATACAAAATTATATAAAACTTGACTGCTTGCTGAAGTAGTCAAATGAACAGTTGACTACATCAGACAGATAAAATGCCCATTTTGGTAGTGAAAGTTATGGACTCTGCAAAGAAATTAATTACTTTCTGGCTGCGTCATTGAAGTTGGAAAGTGATATAAAAACTATAGACAAACCTTACATTATAAACTGGATCCACAAACATACAATATGGAGAAGACAGAAGAGAAATAAACATAAAGTTAATGTGGTTCAACCTACAGCAAACTATTGGCCAATGTTTACACAATTCACTATGATCATTGAACATTAGTCACTGCTCAACACACAAACCCTAATGCTAATTCCAATACACATTAATCATCACTCTTGCTGGGCTTTTTGCTCACTCTACAAGTCTCCATTTCATACATACAACCCTCCACTTCCACCACAAATCTCCTAGAAAATTCCTTATCAAGTCACAACAGAATTCCTGGTTGAGTCTCATGTCAGGGAAACCCATAACAAAAGACAAACTACTTTAAATTTTATAAGTTATGCCACCATGTATGACTCTTTAGGATCTTTCTTTGTCAGCTATTGCATATTTAGAAAATGATCCTGCGATGATGCTTCATAATTTATATAATAGAACACAGAATTTGTCAATCTTTCAGTTTCACATAAGGTATTGCACCGTAATTTAAATCTCCTGAAATGCATTTTCTGAGTGAGTAGCAGTTAAAGTCACTCACAAAATGCATTCATTCAGAAGAGAACCATTCATAAGATTGGAATATACCTCCTCTGCATGAAGCTGGCTGAGATATGGATGATTGCATATATTACGAAGCTCCATGACAGAGTTGTGTACTGATCGAGCCTAAAAATTATAAATTTCAATTAGACCAGCAGAGCAAGTACATATATGTACACTATGCGGGGAAGCTACTTTATCAAAAATGAAAATAGAGGGAAATAAATTCTTAGTCCAGCATCAAAAGCTCAAGAAACATCATTCAACACAGAATAAAGTACTAGAAAAGATACCTTTGAATTGCCAATAGAACCAAGATTTTCTTCCACCCTCTTCATCAAAAGTTTTTGATATGATGAAGCCTCGCATCTTATTAGTCTCTCAATCTTCTCAGGCAGCTCATTTTCAACCTAAAATAAATTGACAATGCAAGAACAGTAACACAATGATTTCAGAAGCTACTATATCTTTAAGGCAGACAAGCAAAGGGACTAATTGATTTAAGAAAATGTTTTCTAATTTTACTTTTAATTACAAAACCTTGTGTATTAGCTCATATATGCTTTAATAAGCATAAAGTTGAGTATTAAAAACCTTGTGTTTCAGCCTCCTAAGTACAAATGGTCTCAAAACTTGGTGCAGACGATTTATAATCAAGAGATTCTCCTCCTCGGACAATAAAGCCTATTTATAGATAGAAAATAAGACAATAAGTACATAAAAATCAATGAGGCTTAAATTAGAACTCAAGACTACATAAACTTAATAGATATAAATAGAAATGATCTAAAACTTACTTCATCAGGTGAGCTATCTCCAGCACTCTCAAATGGCTTGTTAAACCATTGAGAGAAATCCTCCGATGAATTGAATATGTTTGGTAACAAGAAATTAAGTAGTGCCCATAGCTCTTCAAGATTATTCTGCATATAAAAATATATTATAAAATAATGAAACCAGCAACAGCAAGCATATAACATTAATGTTATAAAAATAAGGGCAAAAGTGAAACAAAGGATATAGAATGAGCCTCCAATAAGGGTTGAGAAAAAACTCAGTTAATCCCAAGAAAAAAGCATATATATATATATATATATATATATATATATTTGAAAAACTGAAGGGCAAAAAGAAGAAAAAACCTGTAAAGGTGTTCCAGTTAACAGCAATCTGTGAGAGCTCTGATAGTGTTTCAAGTCAGCATTCAACTTGCAAGAAGCATTCTTTATACGGTGGCCTTCATCAATTATTATATAATGCCAATGTATTTTGCTCAGCTTTGGTCTATCATGCTTATTCATCAAATATTCATATGTAGTCAATAGAACATTGAATTTCTGGTGAACAATCCTTTCCCTAAAATATGAAAGAACTGATAAGGAACACACCAAGACACAATCATCAAATAGCTGAAGGATTCTAAAGTCCAATTACTTGAATAGCCGACGCCTCTCCTCTGGTGGACCAGCATAGACAATTTTATTAACACCAGGAGCCCAAAAGTTTATTTCCGAGTCCCAACCAGGTAGAACTGAAGAGGGTACAACCACGAGAAATGGTCCCCTATCATTTTTTGCCTCCATCAGATAGCAAATTAAAGAAATAACCTAAAAAAAGGGGGCATTAGGATTGTATAGATAGAAAAGTTCTGATGATATTTTTATTGCAAAATATGGTCCATGATCTTCAGCATGTACATATTTACTGTAATGATCGTAAATCCCAAAAAAACACAAATTATTCAGCAGGGATAAAAACAGCAAATAACAGACAACCAGAAATGCTAATTAAAAAAGACAAAATGGAACCAGAAATTTAACTGAGTATACTATGTTCCTCGGTTCACAAAAATTGAATACCTGTACTGTTTTACCCAGTCCCATTTCATCAGCAAGAATTCCATTCAAATGATTGTTGTATAGGGAAACCAGCCACCTCAGGCCATTCATTTGATATCTAAGTACAAAAATTGCAATTAGAAAGAATGTAAGTCCTTAGATTGAAAATAATAGAGAATGAAAGTCCAAAGTTTCATGACAAACAAGATTTAAGAAAAATGGCAAAAAGAATGTAAAGTGAGAAGGATAAAATCCCCATGGAAACAAAGAAGATGCATAATTTAAAAAAAAAAAAAACTACAACTCAACTAAATGCAATAAAAAAAAAAACTTGGATCTCATCACAAGACACAAGCATATGTCATATGTGTCAACTAAATAACATGCATTATAAAAAGGCAAATATTTAACTTACTCCCTCAATTTCCCGCCTTGCAAACTAGAAGGCTGCTCTGCAATGCTCTCCTTTATACTGCAGGGGGAAAATCATAGAATGAAGCAGAAGGGCTACTCAACACAGTAGAAATTTCACATACATATTTATAGATTAATGGAACCAATGCACCATGAACACTTTTGATCCTTTGAAACTAAAACTAAACCAGTAAACTGCCCAGTATCCTATGCTGTTTTTCCTTTCATTAATAGCAAAAGTATAAGATAAGCAACTTATAGTACCAAGAATCCTTTTTTAAAAAGAGTACATAAGTGCAGAACTAATACCTGTGAGCCATCTTGTAATACTTTTCATTGCTTTCCATATAATGCTGCAAAAAAAAAAAAGGAACAAATAAGTCACACATTGAACAATTTAAGATTTAAACATAAGAAAGAATGCATGAAGAGAACTTGCCTTTGCCTGATCACTTTCATCCACATTTTCTGTTTCACTATTCTCAAGAAAACTGACATTTCCTGTCTCATCAACATCCTGCCCAAAACGTCCTGCTGCAGTCTTTGCTTCCTGTAGCTTGGACCCAAGCTTTTGAAGATACTTCTCGGTCTCTTTAAGCAGTTGCTTTACACGATCTGATTTTGCATCCTAATGTACCAATGAAAATTGCATTAAGCATGCAATACATCATATCCTAGTATCTATTTATATCAAATAAGAAAATAAACCTACCTGAACCATTCGAAGATAGCCCTCCACATCATTTATTTTTAGTAAATTAATCTTTTCCCGCTGGATTCTATCAATCTTCTCACGATGAATACGTTCTTTTCTCTTATGGAACTCCTTCACATATCTATTGAAACCCTTCCACCGTTCCCTCTTGATTTTGAATACATCATCAAGTTTTTCCCTAGATTTCAAGGAATAGTGCACATGTTTGAGGAAAGGATTAAGGAGAACACTGATTCATAGTTATCTACTACAATACATTGGAAAAATTAAAAGAGGTAGAAAAGGAAAGTAGCAATAGAGAGAAAGAGCACATACTTGTGAACCTCTATCTCACTGAAAAACTCCTTCTGCCTCTCACGCATCCGCTTCTGACGCTCTTCCTTCATTTTCAGCTCAAACCTTTCAAGTTGTTTGACCCTCCTACCATGCCTATGTTTCTTAATTGATTTTAAATGTTCCATCTCGGTTGCAATTGGTTTGAAAAAATCATTCAGAAAATCACTGCCCACAAAGAGAGAATAAACTGTCAAACTGATAAAAACTACATACCTCATTGCCCAGAGCCTTACCCTTGCATATGCAAAGAGGCTGTTCCCGGATTTGAACCCATGACCAACAAGTCACCAAGGCACAACTTTACCGTTGTGTCAGGGCTCGCCCGCACTGTCAAACTGATAATTGAAGAAACAGCAAATTTATTCCCACAAGAGCAGAAATTACCTCCGGAGACGACGTTGGAGCTCTAATAGTTGAAGTTTTTTCAACTCTATGACACTTTTGGTTTTAGCAGAAATATCTTCAGAGGAGCTCACATTTTCCTACAATAGCATGGAATGATGGAATGAAGCACAGGCAATGATTTTTATGCAGTGTGTAGCCATTACCAATAACACATTGTGTATGTGTGGGGTGCAAAAATAATTTGAATGTGCAAGGAGAACATACTATGCACTAAACTAGAAAAAGAGGTAGTTAAAAGTAAAACAAACCTTAAACTTGTAAAAACTTGTAGCCATTCTTTGCTTTGTTTTCTGCTGTTTTAGCACCCAATTTTGCTCAATTAGAAGCCTCTTTTTCTGCTGATCCATGATCCATTTCTCTGACATTGTACATTTTGGAGAAGGCGGCAAATCAGCTGATACCAACCTCTCATTCCCATCTTGCTCAGTAGCAAAAGAGATTCCATGCTTTGATGCATTATCAAGTGGAACTGTTTTGAAGCCATCTGAGAGTAATCACAATTAATAATTCAGAAAGCCATAAATTATTGACACTTGAAATAATGCAGAAAACTTTAAAGTAACTGATTGCAATAGCATGGTTTCATTGAGTATGGCTTTCACCTGTAGAAACATGTTTTATCATCACATTCCCATCCTTCATCATGGTTGCTCCATGAGGATCACTGTCTGTCCCTGGAACAGGTTTCCATTGCTCTTTTAAAGAAAAAGACATCTGATTAACAGAATTGTGATTCCGTGAACCACAATTGTTACCAACATTTTGAAACTGACAAGGAATATTCTCTCTCCTTTCTATAGGCAACTCATGCTGAATAGTAGAGACCTGTGGAGGTCCCTTTGAAGCCTCATTAGCACCAGCAAAACTAGCCCAGTTATTTGGGCCAACAACAGAAGATTGGTTAGATCTTCCAACCTGCATATTACCGGTGGCAACATCATCCAAATGATTATTACCAACTACAGCACCCCTTGTACTTGAAGAATCTTGCTGCTGACATGAAGTGGCAGAGGAAGCTTGAGCAGCCACTCTTTCTTGAATTCGTCTTTCAACCTCTCCTCTTTCTGTGACATGTAGGTTACCTTTGTCCTCCAACGTTCTTGGGCTCTCAGTTCCCTTTGACAAAGAGTCAGCCTCCACAATTTTGCCAGCTGAAGAGGACCCCAAAGGGTTTTTATCTGTCTGTCTGACATTGCTGGGACCTCCAAATGGCATCATGACCCCAGATGAGTTACCTGGTTCATTAAAAGATTGTGATTTTCCTTTGTGGTCAATTAGATCTTTGCGAGAACCATCTGTATAACCATCAGATTGATCATAAGTTAGTCAATGAAGATCTTTAATATGTTGAATAAGATAAATATAAAAATCAGTCACCTTCTCTAGAAAAGGCAGTTCCAAGTGCAATTTCAAGATGTAGTTTCTTCGGTGCTAGACCATTTCTGCACATTGAACAACAAAGTTTCACATCAAAAATATCATTCACGCCATTTTTTCAAATCCAAAAGGTAATAGCAGAACTGTCTACCTAAATGCTAGGAAAACAAGGCACTGAGCTCGAAGCTGTTTTAACTGTTGTTCCTTGAAAGGCATGGCAGGTTTTCCTGTGTCTCTAGCATTTACACCTTGTCTAAGCATAGTTATTTCTGAGTCACTATTTTGCCTGCCAACCTGTCAATAAAATTACCTGGTCAAATAATCAAGTTGACTATATACAAGTCACATAGTCAAAAGAGAATAATAGAAGTATAATAACTTTTGAAGTTTGATGAGTATAGCTAAGGGGTGAATAGAGCTAAGAGAAAAACGCATAGGCAAAATTTAGTGAATAGCAAGTACCTGAGCAATTTTATGTCCATCAGCTAAAGTAGTAGAACTTCCCCCGTCACACTCCACTGCACTACCATATTGCATTGAATTTGAGAAAGCTTCAACCATTGAAGATGCACCAGCTGAAACCGCCATCCCTCCATGAACCTTTGCATAAGCACCTGAAATTCAATATGAATAATTTTCTATCAATAACTGTCAACAAGAAATTCAAATTTATAGTTGTTTTTTCTTTGACTACGTCTAATTCCAAGTAAAATTGATATTTCCTCAGTCATTCTCTCAATAATGAGCTAATCATTGTGAAGTATCCAACAGCAGAGAATACTCAAATAATTTAGGAACAGATATGACTGATATAAGAACTACTGTTAAAAACCTCTATTCAAATAAATTCTTCCATTCCAATGATTATATTTACACGTAAACTCTTCTAGAAAGTCTTTTGTCAAACTTCACCAGTCAAATATTAGGTGATAGCATTTTAGTATAAATATTCCAATTTATTTGCAGTTCTCAAACCCAGGAGCTTATCAAACTTCAACACTCAAATATTAGGCATTGGCATTTTAGTATACATAATCCAAATGGTTTGCAGTTCCCAACCATCACAGTTGGATCAAGTTATATCATGACTTATCTTAGAATGTGGGTTTGGGTCTAACTCAACATTACAAAACCAGCTTGTAAAATGAGGGTTGTCCCCCACTTATATACACTATTTTGGTCATATCACTATTCACCAGTCAATGTGAGACTAAACCACTAAACCACCCAAGAGGCGGTGATTAAGGTGGGCTAAGGGGTGTCCGCATTCCGCAATTAAGGCGGCTTTTCCAACAACTTATGATTGAAAAATCTCCAAATCCCTTTCTTGAACAAACGGATGGAGGTATTAACTGATGCATCAGAATTTCTGACATCATATCACCAGGAACATTAGAAGATAACTAGGGAAGCTGAGATTTTTTAAAAGTGCTAATCCATCTTTATTTTGATTACATATACCTCTAATCTCATTGTGTATAAGGTAAGGAAATACCTTGCTGCTTCCCTGAAGCAATATGTGCAGAGGAAACTTCCGTGTCTTCTGCATACTTTGAATTAGGTGCTCGCACCATCGGATTGCCAACCTTTGTCAAATCAGTTTGTTTTGCCAATAAATGATGACCTTCTTGGTTTGCTCTAAGCATTGTTCTCATGCTACCAGACAAAGCTGAAACATTCTCCAATTGACCACTATTTGGAGCCATGTTAAAGTTGGTTAGTTCACCACTTTTAACTGGAAGACCATCTGATGATTCAGCCTTGATCATTTTTCCCTTCCTTGCATTAACACCAGTATTGCGAGGATCCAGCTGAGAAGGACTGTCAACATGCAGTTCCACAGGTGATGATGTATCTCCCCTCTTTCTCTTTGTCGTGGCTTTCTTGCCATCCTTTTGGCTCACCTGTTTGTCCCAATTGGCAGTATCACGTCTGTCTTGTGACTGTGAGTTAGCAGACCTAGAATCCAAACTAGATGGACTACCTTGATCAAAAGACTGACTACTCCTCTGTGCCACAGATCCTTGATAATATTCAGGTGCTCCACCACTTGGGGCAACTGGTGGCCGGCCAGAAGCAAACAGGTCCATTTTGGACACCTCATTTTCAGCCAAACCCACTCTGGAATCTTTTGTAACATTCATTGACTGTGAAGAAGATCCTGCATAAATTATCACACAATGAAATCAAAATGACATAAAAAATATTACAAATATCCTTTCTGCATTAGGCAAACATGCATAATAACCTATTTGAGGACCACCAGTCAAAGGAAGACGTGATGACTTCAATGCTTCAATATCAAGACCATGTTGGTTGATGACAGTCTCCATTGCCCTATAACAGATAGCATCAAGTCAGAAGAAACAAGATTATCCATGAAACCAAATATTGGGTCAAATTACCAACACTGTCAAAGGTCCGGTGTTAAGAATGACATGAATTAGCTTCATTACAGTCACTAAGGCACCAAAAAGAAAACCAAGTCCAATGAGCCTCATAATTACCTTGAGAATTAAGTTTATCATCCATTTGCAAAGTCAAACAAATAAATGTATTTACAAGGGAAGTAGCCAACAGTTTCAAGCATATAATACCCAAGCCAAATTACACAACATCAACAACACCTTTAACCCAAGCTAATTGGGGTCGGTAATAGATGAACCGAATGATAGATACGAGGAAATTGGAAAAAAAAGGAGGGAAGGAAATAAGGAGGGGGGAGATAAAGAGGAAAAAAACTAAAAAGGGACCATCTGGAACATAGAGATAACAACGGGTCTAATCCTTCACCAAACTTATAGTTTTTCTCCATTTCGTCCTAAGACACACCGTCCGCTATCTCATTCCATTAAATCTTACTTAACTACCTTTTCTCAGGTAAGTTTCGGTCTACCTCTACCTCTCTTTGTGTTGAACTCTTGGTAACAAACTTTTGTTCTTACGGGAGCATCCAAGGATCATCTATTATGTGCCTAAACCACCTCAATCTATGTCCCCTCATCTTTTCACTCACCAATACTACTGTTATCTTTTGTCGAATATCTTCATTTTTTATCTTATTCATCTTCATATAACCATACATCCACCTTAACATCCTCATTTCTGCTACCCTTATTTTATGTTCATGTTACCTATGTGCTGGTCAACATTCAGCTCTATATAACATTGCAGGTCTTATAAGTATTTTATAGAATTTTCCTTTTAGCTTAAAGGGAATTTTGCGGTCACACAACAATCTAGATGCACTCTGCCATTTTATTCACCCTACTCTAATTCTATGACTTACATATCCATCAATCTCTCCACCGTTTTGCAAAATTGATCTCAGTTATCTAAAAGCATCTTTCTTGGGTACCTCTTGACGAAGTAGATGCAAGAGGTCTTGATCATCATCTCTTACCAGTGAAAACTCACATTTCATATACTCAGTCTGGCTCTGGTTTAACATGAACCTTTTAAATTCCAAAGTGCTTCTCCACAATTCAAGTTTCCTATTAACACTATCTTTGGTCTCATCAATAAGCACAATATCATCTACAAGAAACATACACCATGACACTTCCTCTTGAATATTTTTTGTTAGTTCATTCATCACTAAGGCAAAGAGATAAGGACTAAGAGTCAAACCTTGGTGTACACCTACCATGATAAACAAATAACTTGATATTTCATTACAAGCTTTCACACACGTGGTAGTCCCATCATACATATCATTGATTGCATTTACATACTTTAATAGTACTTTTTTCTTCTCAAGAGCCCACGATAAAACTTTTCTTGAGACCCTATCGTATGTTTTCTCGAGATCTATGAACATCATATGTAAGTCTTTCTTTTTTACTTGATACCCTTCCATTAATTGTCGCATCAAGAAAATGGCTTCCATGGTACATCTTTCTGATATAAATCCAAATTGATTTACAGAAACCTTGGTCTCTCTCCTCAAGCGATGTTCAATAACTCTCTCCCGCAACTTCATAATATGGCTCATAAGCTTAATATTTCTATAGTCAGAACAATTTTAGATATCTCCCTTGTTTTTATAAATAGGAACAAGCATATTTTTCCTCCAAGCATCAGACATCTTATTTGTATGAAGAATTTTATTGAAAAGATTGGTTAGTCATTTTATTGCCACATCCCCCAAGCCTCTCTACACTTCAATAGGGACGTCATCAGGTTTCAAAGCTTTATTATTCTTCATCCTCTTTAAAGCCTCCTTAACTTCATATGTATTAATTTTGCGCACAAATCTTCTATTCAGATCATCATAAGCATCCTCCAAGTCCACCTCACTTTTATCGTCATCCCCATTAAAGAGTTTGCTAAAGTAGTTCATTCATCTTCCATTTACATCCTCATCTTTTACCAAAAGTTTTTGACGTTCATCCTTGATGCATCTAACCCCAAGCCAAATTACACAAAGCAACTAAATAAATCCAACATTTTCTGTTTGTCTAGATGGGGAAAAAAACATTAACCTTTCTATAAAGTTTAAACCAAATATGATGCAATTAAACAAACCAGTCCCATGATTAATATCTTAACTACCATGAAAGGAAGAGTTCAAAAGTAACCATGTGTCCTGATGAAGACAATCAGAATCAGATATTCAATTTTGTTATCTTAGCTAACTTCAAGAGAACAGGGCTAAACAATAAATAAATAAATAACTGCATATGAATGCGTTTGAGTGCTAAGCTGCAGACGTTTTACCTTGATATCACTTGATATGGCATTGAATGCTCCTTACCGCTTGATTTCATGTGTTGTAGTATCTGAAACATTCATCAAATTAATCACAAGTAAACCAAATCTTTTATAAGCAGTAAAAGAACAATCAAAGAGCTTTGTTAAGAGAAAACAACACACACCACATAGAGTTTAGTAGCCAGCTTGGCTGGTTCATCTTTAGAATCTTGAATAAGTTTATGCAGAAACTTAGCAGCCTCCAATTCAACATTATGTGAAGAGGCCATCTCATCTGAACTGCACAAGCAAAATATCTTGATTGTGATATCAAGATAAACTCAGACCAGCTGGAGATTTCAGGATAGTCAACCTATCATTTTAAGCTAATAATGAGAAGCTACAATTAGCAATGATACAATTTTACCCTAACAAGGACATTGGGGAAAGTTATTGAGACAGGTCTCATGGTAAACAATATGGTCATTAACAAAGCCAAACGGCATCATATGATCCATGTAGCGGACCTCACCTCATGGGAAAAGGCTTTTGATGTTGAATGCCGAACTCAACACAAAGATATAACAGAATTCTAGTGGCAATAGCACTTAGACAAACCCAGGCAAGCAAGCTTATGTGTCAACATCCCGAAAATAAAAGGAAAAAACATTAATTAAGTGAATATATGAACCAAGGAACCAGTGTCTTAGCATATGAGACAACAATCAAAAGATACCTTCTTCCTTAAAGCCTTCAAAACCTAACATTAAGTATTCTGTCATCCCCAAACCCATCATCGTACAGAATAACCTCATTTTCCTTCCTTGCCCCAAAATAAAACGACTATTTACGAATTTCTCAGAGAGAGAAAAAAAACACAAACACGTCGTTGACACTGTGAAACACATAAAATCCCCTAAAACCTTCAAATGCCAGCTGAACCCTACACGGCCACGCTTTGCAATCGGCGAATCGAAACAAAACGCATAGGAATTTCGCGAAAAAGGAAAAAGTAAGTCGAGTTTTGAAATTGCGATACGGCGTGAGAGAGAGATTCAATTGGAAAGAGGAATGAATACCTGAGGCTCGGACACTCCGAGGCGAGAAGTGAAGCGAGGTAAGCTGCACCTACATAGACTCACAGAAAAGAGAAGTCGTGAAATCTCGTCTTAACTCTCACGCCATGAAGACGAAACCCCTTCTTTTTTGCGACGCAGTGAGAAGAAGAGCCCCAAACGATGGCCTATATTTCACACGAGTACCAAGGCCCTTTCCGTGTGGATTCACTCCACGACGTTTCCTTCAAAGAAAAATTACTCCAAAAGAAATGAAAAAGAAAAAAGAAAAATAAACTATACACTCTGCAACTACATTCGTGTTCTTATTTCATTTAGTTTGGGGGGAATCACTCGCATTTTAACATGCGGAATATATAGGATAAATAAAAATGTTTATTTTACATAACTAAAATAAAAGATATAATTAAAAATAATATATAAATTATATTATAATTAAACTTATAATAAATAAATATTTTTAAACATATGAGCTATATTTTAGATTTATAATTTATCATTTATATTATCATATATATTAGTTTTAATTACTTGTGATTTATTTTAAAATATTAAATTTTATTAGAAATAAAATAATGTTAGATTAAAAGATATTAAAGGTTAAAAATCTCTAAAAGTGCTCTCATTAATGAAAAATTCGTAAAATGTTTTCATTAAAAAATAACTAATGTAATAAATCGAAATCATAATTAGAAATGAAAAATATTATACTTGTACAGCAATTTTTATAATATGACTTTTTATGTCTATTTCTTTTATGCACACCTTTATTATATATGCACACCTTTATTATATGTTTTTTTTTGTTCTAATCATTTTATTTGTCTGGGAAAAATAGACATTATTAATTTAAAATTTATATGAATGGTAAATAAAAATTAATCAATAATTATTTTTGATAATAATCGAATTTAAATATTATCAGTATGATTCAATTTTAATTTTATCATATTAATTATTTATATTTAATCACAATTATTACATGTTATAGTGATGAAAAAAGATAGGCACAGAAAAAAATTATGGTGCATCCATTGTTGTGTATTATATTTCATTATAAACATAAATATTAATTGAACATAATAAGCATGAAAATTATGGTGAAATAAAAGTAAACATAGAAAGGGTAAGAAAATCTAACATATCATACCGTGTGAATTGTGATAGAAAATGATATGAGGACATGAAAAATTACATTTGTTATGAAGCAATAAATATAATTTTCACATGTTTTAATGATTAGACGTGGATAGAGAAGATTGATTCATATTCCAAAATGTAATCCAAACATGCATTTAAATTGGGCATTTTTTTCTTCCCATTTCCACATGTGTGTAAACTAAATTAGCGTTTTGCTTTGCTATATTTGCATTTTTCTTCTTTCAAATGCACATTTATTTGTTTCTTTTGTCTTTGCATATGGTTTTACATGTTTTCAGTTACATCAATGATAAACTTCTACTCCATTCACATCTTACAGTTGTTTTCTTTTAATTTCAATTTTAAGGGCTTGTTTGAGATGGTTGTGATTTTGATTTTTGATTTTTGATTTTAAAATATAACTTTTAAAATAAAACTTATTTAATAAAAATGAAATTAAAATGATTTTTAATAAATTTTCAAAACACTTTCATTTTCATTTTCAAAATCAATAAAAAAATTGATAATTTGGTTTCTAGTTAAAAAAAACACATTCTATGTTTGACATTACTACTAATATTATTGTTGTCATTGCTCTCTTCTTCATTATCATTGTTATCATCATCATTATTATCACAATACAAAAATTCATTAAAGTAATTTTAATAGGATAGAAAAGCTTTCTAATAGATTATTTTGAAACTAAAAAATATGAGAAAAAATTAAAACTGGATTTTAAAACTAAAAATTTATTGCTTTTAAAACATTTGGAACTCACCCAAACAACGGATAAGGTTTTAGATTTGCATTGCTGGTGAGATTTTGTATTTGTTGTAAGTTGTTGGATGGTTCAAACTTCAAACGCCTCAGTAGTCAGTTGCACCAATGTTGATCACAGAAATAATAATATATCACAATATAAATTACTTAATAAATTTTAAATATAATTTATATATTTAAAAATATTTATTTATTACATATTTTAATTATAATATAATATATATATATATAGAAATATTCATTTATGATAAATTTGAGTTGTATAAAATAAACATTTATTTTACACAAGGTTAAAGTACAAGTTATTCATTATATATCTCAAATCTAGTTTATATATTTAGACATATTTTTTATACATTATAACTGTATTATAATTTATATATTGGAAAATGTTTATTTATTGATTATTTATAAATAAAAATATAATTTTTTTTTATTAATATCGTAAATTATTTTACAACTTCAAATTTTTTTCATACAATATTTAACAAAATCATAAATAATTTTTTTAATTATTTAATGAATTAATGAATGTTATCTTTTTTTAATTTATATTTAATATTTTTTATATTGTTTTATTTAATATTTTCTATAATTTTTATATTTTTTATTTAATATTTTCTATATTTCTATATTTTTTATATTATTTTATTTCATATATTTTTTATTAATGATAAGAATTATTATTTATTTTACAAATTAAAAAATAACACAAAAGACTTAAATTTAAATAAAAATATTAAAATGTACTACATATATATTTAATAAAAATATTAAAATTAAATAATTTCATACACTTCAAATTTATTGTTCACATGTAATTGTAACATATTTTTCTTGTAATTTAAATTGCGATGATTTTTTTTTTACCTTATATAAAAGTTGTAAGAAATTTACAAAATTTATCGGTATGAGTTTCATTTTTTAGAAAACAAAAATAAATTATCTCAATATTATATCTAATACATATATTTTAATTGGTTAAACCAGGAAAAAAATTAAATATATACTTAAAATTACATTAGATGATATTTCAATGTAATTTTCATTTAATAGTAAACTAAAGAGACTGCTGGTTCTACATGAATACAACTAGAGTACAGCAATCCTAGTGGATTTTAGAAAGGATCTAGCGTTTACTTGAATAGCAATCAAACAGAAATATCAAAATAGCAACGCCAATGTATATGTCCTGTTTCCTGGTTTAAGCACTCTTGCTTTCAAGTAGCTGATCAATCATATCTACTGCTTCTTGAACGGTGGTAATGCTCTGGGCACTTTCTTCCTCCACACTAATACCAAATTCCACCTCAAGTCCCATCACAATCTCCACCTGCACAAAATTTGGAACAGAAAGTCTACAATTTTTTATTCAAATAATACAAATAAAATAAAAATTACTCAAATAATATAAGTCAAAACAACTATTTACATACATAATTCAAATCAAATTAATGTACACAAGTGAGTCCAAACCAATTTCTCACATGTGTTTTTTTTCTTAGGAAATCGATTTAACTTTTTTTTTTCTTGGAGTGCCTTATTACATCAATTTCTGGGGAACCCATATCGTAAGACATTTTTTTTAAACACAACTGAGATGTGGGTTTTTTTCCATTACTTATTTCAGTTTTTTAAAAATAATTTTCTTATTTTTTTAACTTTTTTTTTAAAAAAAGTTATGTGTTTTTTAATTGTTTTCTATTTTTTTGCATTTTTCTAAAAAAATCAAGTGTTTATTTTTGTTTTAATTTTGTTAGTTTACTATTTTATATATATTAATTTATAAAAATATAAATTTGTAAAAATTGAATATAAAATATATTTTAAAATTGATTAATAGACCAAGTTGAAATTTTAAATAGATTAAAACAAAGCTAAAAGTAAAATCGATAACAGAATATAAACGAACTTCAATCCTTATATTTTTAATCTACTTATTAATATATTTTTTACATGTTTCTTTTGTTATCATATCATAAAATCCTATAAAAATTATATTTTATAATTATTTTTTCTCTCTACCTAGATGTCTTATAATATTATGAATGTTGATTAAATATTTCTTTCCTATAAAAATTTGATAAAGTCAGCAACAAATTAACTGGCTAAAAACAGTTCACATCAGTTTTTTTAGAAAAATAAGTAACGTTATTTTATTTTTCCTTAAAAGAGTAAAAAAATAATTTAAAGTATTAATCATTTTCTTTTTGTATTCTATATAAACTTTTCATTCTTAACGAATGTTGATTTGCTTTGTTAAAATTTAGACTTAAATATTATAACTTATTTAATTTAGATTTTTGTGTATTTTAAATGTTAAGAACTTATTATACTAGTACTACAAATTTATGATATTACATTTTAAATTAATTTTTTATTATTATGATTATTATAATATAATATATAATTCGATAGACTTATTAAATCAATAATTAGTGTCTTAATAGTCAATATTCTCGTTGCTCAAAGATTGATCCAATTTTAAAAGTGACGAATCCATTTTTTTTTTGACATGGACAGAAGTATAATTTATAATATTCTCATAGACAAAAAAATATTAATTTTTTTTATAAAATACACAATCCCATGATAAAAAATCAAAATACCTAAATTTTTTTAAATTTAAAAAGGCAAAATGTGTAAAATTAATATCATTTTTTATTTATAAAAAAAGTACAATTTTTTAAAATTACTAAACCATCAAGTATTGCCCCCATAAAGTAAAAGGAGAACAAACCTCTCTTCGCGTATGCATAGCTTATGTTTACGGTGCACCTAATGTGGCTCGCAACAATGAATACGTACGTTGCTGGCAGAAGTAGAAAGGGAAAGATATAGCCACTTCCCACTCATAATCATTTTCTCCCCCTTTCTAAAAGCTATAAACATACAACAAATTTGTTTATAGATGGACACCATAGATTGCACTCCGTTTATTAATCGATTATTTTCTATCGTTTACTGTTCCATCAACGAATGATCCTGATATAATTTGCAACAAGTTTCTAGTGAATTAAATATTTAAACTTTTAACTGACATACTAAATTCAGTAAATTGTAGTAAAAAAAATTGACATACTAATTAGTTGTTATTAAAAATACAAGTATCAATGAATTTGGTCTTTAACAATATAAAAATATACTGCTGTAAAAAAACCAATACTGAATAAAAATATTATTTTAGTACTTAACAATTACTAAATGACGATTGCTTTAATTTCTTTTTTTCTTTTGGGTGACATGTCACATATGGGAGGATTGTTTTAATTTCTAATATTACTAAATAACAAATTTGTTTTTTTTTTATTAAAAACAACAACAATATTTTAGTACTTAATTAAAATTACAATAATAAAAACTAAAATTATCAATATTTAAAATTTTAATTAGGTTACCATAACCAGACAGATAGATAGCAGGCATGTGGCCAATAATTTGGTGTACCTATTTATCTGCCATCTCTCTATATCCTTAACGCGACACTCGTATTTCAAATTAAGATAGAAATAAATAGTAGTTGCCAACTGCCATTCCGTTTTTCAGCACTTTATTTAAAATAAAATAAAAATTACTATGTTCTATATGTTTGGTTCATTTGAAGTTTTGAACTGCCTATAATTATTTGAACTGTTTGCTTAACTGTAGGAATGCGAGAATTATGTGACATCCCCAGAAAAATTGCATCATAGAAGTTCAAATTCGTATTCTCATTTTCACAAAAGTTGAAATTTCGTACCCTTTCAAACCTAATATGTTATTTGGTTGTTTCTCCGCATGAACGCAGAAATCACAATCCCTTCTCTTAATCTATTGTGAATAAAGAAATGATACGAAACTTATGCTTGTTCACGAAACAACTTTTGTTGGAGCAAGTATGACCTTTGTTTACAGTTAGTAATAAGATGAGAATTGTACACAAAATAACAAAACATGTTTTAAAAAATATATAAAACAAAATATGTTTTAAAACTTTACTTTTTAATACAGAGACATGTTTTAAAATACAATTTATCCATATTTATAATTTTTTTTAAAATCACCCATATGATTTTAAAAAAAAAAATTGTCCCCAAATTGTAAAAAAAAGTATGAGTTTAAATACTCCAAAACTTGAACTTTTATATTTTTTCCACGTTCTCTCATCTTTTTCTCCCGGTTTTCATTGGAGAAGCTTAAAATAGTCCTTCCCTTTTTATATTTTATTTTATTTTTTTAAGAGATAAACAAACATTAGGTGTGCATCATAAAAGTGCTCAAATAAGTAAAGAAGTTTTTTTTTCAATAAGTAATTGAGTTGTTATTTTATAATTTTCATTTTTTGAGAAAATTCATGAAACATTGTTGTCCTAAAGCACATTGCCACTAGCAGTTAGCAGTTGCTAATATACTTTCCAATATTGCAATTGATGGTTGATAAAGCAGCCTAGGATTCAGTAATTTCAACTTTTTAAAACAAAATCGTATGAAATGATAGATGGAAATCACAATTTATAGTTTTTACTATGTTAAGTTTTTATTCATTTTAAAGTTAAGCAAATTATTTTTCACCTTTAAAAAAAACATATTTCACTATAAATATGTAGTTTAGATTAATTTAAACACACATTTAATCATATATTTGTTGGTCTAGACGATGTGAGATTACAAATTATGACACCATACATATTACATACTACTAAACCTCTCATCATCAGGATATTTCATCACGTTAGGTTTAAAATTAAACCAATATAAATTAATTTTATAACACAAATGTAGGAAAAAAAATTGTGGTACCCTACTCAACACAAGCAATTCAAATGAGAAAATGTTGCATTGGAACAAACAAATAAAAAAAATTCATAATAAGTAAACACAGAAGAGATTAACACAAAAGATAAATTATGTTTTTAATCATTAAACTTTTTTTATTTTTATTTTCGAATTTTTTTAAGGTCAAAATTCTCTAAAAAAAATTTGTCTTTAAGTTTTAGTTTATTTATCATTAAATAATGAGTGACATTAATTTTATTATTATTTTTATTATGTTTAGTGGATGCTAATTTGTTAAAAATGCTTGACAAAAGAACTCACGAAGATCCTACACACTCTCCAGATCAACAACAAATAAATAAAAAATCCCCAGATCAACAATCCTTTCTCCTTTCTTCTCTGTCACTCCCAATTTCACAGTGCTTATACCTTGAGTATGAATTTATCACTTTTAATGTGATGAATATTTTAGATTTTACACGAAAAAGTAAAATGTGAATATTAAAAATAAAAAGTTAGTTTTGAAAGAACGTGGTGGGGAATGATCCCCTTGCGTATGACCTAACGCCTGCACTCGAGCAACGTGACTGTGGCTGACATTGTAGGACTCCTCGTGTTCCCCTTTTACTCTATGCAAATTTACGTTTTGAAAACCAATTAATTCCAATCTTACTTCCTGGGATCATATCTCCAAAGTAACTGTTCTTTAAAACGAAAATTATTGGTGTTAATGTTTGTCAAGTAATTTGTATTTTTTTATATATAAAAACTGAAGACAGTATAAAAATTTTATAATAATTCATGTGTTTTTATTTAACCAACTGAATTAAATGTTTTTCGTAAAGTAATTTGTATATGTATATATAAATTATTTTATGATTCATTTTATGCTCTATTTTAAAATTTATGTATGATTTAAAAAGTGATAGATTAAAATATATTGCACTGATTTTGAATTTGTCTTATCTTTTTTTTAATGGAAAAGTTGTAATCCAGGTAAGTACTTTTAATACTTAATATTTTAATTATATGAATTTAATTGATATATATTATCCAAGTATAAATTTTTATGTTAATAAATGCAATTTATTTGACATGTAATTTTACTGAGAAATACCTGAATATGTTTTTTTAAAGTAATTGATATACTAACGTGTAATAATATATCAAAATATTAATATATAGTTAAAAACATTTAACATGGAAGATGGATACTAAATAAAATTTAGTTATATATACAAGAAGTTTATATTTAATAGTTATTTAATAAGAAACTAATTTCTCATAAAGTGACACCACTAAAGCTCAAATCCCTGTTAACATTGAAAAAGCTACTCAATTGTTTAGTGTCCGAAGCGGTGATCTCATGCCTTTGCGGGGAAATACTAATTAGAAAAAAAATATAATACGTAGTATCAACTGATATCTGTAATATAACCTTTTAAATTAATTGACAATTAATGCTATATTGAATATTTAAAAAAATAGTTATATGATAACACACTTATTAGTATATCCATAAACAATTGCATTAATATAGGATTTTTCTACATAAATGAAGAAAAAAAGAACACGAAAACGGAAAGCAAGACAACTAAAAACTTCGGGGGAAAGAAATCTCTTTTGTGATGCGCTTGAAGTCAGTGGCCGTGTGAATACAGCGGTATGTGGTCTGCATATTGAAGCTGATATAGGAATTTGATATCAACTAAAATGATACATCACATGCATGTTAATTAGCATAAATTAATATGCATTATTATATTTATATCAAAGATTATATTAATGAAAAAAAGACTAATGCTTTTACAACTTTTTATTAATTAGTGTATGACACTTTTAATGTAAGAACTTTATTTTTTTCATTTATTGATTTGTAGTATTAGGGTATTAGGTTAAAGAATAGTTTTAATATATACAAGTAAAGTTCCTTTAAAGTGCCCTAAAAAGGTTCCTTTAAAGTGAGTTTATATTTAAAACAAGGATGAATTGTTTCAAAATTTCTAATTATATATTACTTGATATCACATCACGAGAAGTATAATTATCATAAATTTGTTACATCGTTTTTTTAGAAGTAATTTGTTAGATAGTTAACATTTAAAGTTCTTTAAGAATAATTAATTAATTATTTTTTGGTACACACAGCATGTTTTCAGAAAATAAAATAAAAAGTCTAATATTGAAGATATATTACCTGAAACAGTATCAATATATAAATTGTGCATATATTAATGCTAAACTATAGGGGAAAACATTGATCAAACATAACAATTTTATATATAAATGTTTATAATATAAAAATTATAAAATAATATTTATATTTATGTTAGATGTATTAATTAAATTTACCTACTATGAATGAATGATTATGAATACCATTATTTAACCGATGGGTTACAGTATATGTACAAGCATGGTAGTCTTGATACGTATCAAAGAAATTATTACGTAGTTAACAGTAATAAAAGTAATGAGATGAGTGATTAAAGATATAAAAAAGAGAATCTTGATTATAAATGATTAATATGTTATAAGATTAACTTCGAGCGAGTTTAATTTTTAATAAAAATAAATTTTAATTATATTTTATTTAACTGTCGATCAAATTTTGGATTATTTCATTTCATATCTATATTTTTATGATGAATAAGAGATTAAGAAAATAAAATATATAAAAAAGGAAAAAAGAGCATGTGGTGAATGGGTACAACTAGAACCGCAGAGTGTGAGGCCCACTCGCGTAACCGACGACGCCAACTATCCCATTCCAAAGTAACAACTCAACTCAACTCATCTCAACGACACTTCTTCACTTCTCTTTCTCTTCTCTTTCATTTCGTTCACTACAAACATCTCATTCTTCTTCTCCAATTAGGGTTCTATCAGCTTTTCTTCTACTCTCCCACTTTGCATTTCACATTCTCACTTTCCCATGGCTACCGAGCTTCTTCAAATCGAACCCGCCGAGCTCCGATTCGTCTGTAAGTCACTCTTCTCTCCTTTCTTCTTCTTCTTCTTCTTTTCAATGCCATAATTTGCAATCATGACATCACAATGTGCTCTCTCAGTTGAATTGAAGAAACAAAGTTCATGTTTGGTTCAACTTGCCAACAACACCGATCACTTTATTGCTTTTAAGGTACCTTCCTGCATTCTCCCATTTCGCTCTTTTCCCTTTCATTTCTATCTAACAACCATAACCAAATGTATCTAATGCCAATGTCACAACACAACTCGCAGGTAAAAACAACTTCACCCAAAAAATATTGCGTCAGACCCAACATAGGCATCGTCAAGCCCAATGATAAATGTGATTTTACTGGTATTTTTCCGTTACTGTATTCAATAAACCTTTTAACGCACACATATATGTATGTAGTTTCTACATTTTGAGTGCCATTTTATATGTGTGTGTTGGATGCAGTTACTATGCAAGCTCAGCGCACGGCACCGCCTGATATGCTGTGCAAAGACAAATTTCTCATTCAAAGCACAGTTGTCCCGTTTGGAACCACAGAAGATGACATCACCTCTGATATGGTAAGGTCATATTGTTTATGCAAATTGTTTGGTACACAATCCCTTTCGATGTAGACACCACAAGAGAAATAACAACTAAGAAGAGATGAAAGTGATAGAATTGATGTGATAAGAAATTAGGAAGAGAAAGTGAGAGATGAAGGGTCTTAACCCTTAAATGGAATGACAGATAGGAAATAAAAGAGAAAATAGAAAGACAATTTGATAAATATTATGTATTAAAATTAAAATTAAAAAAATAAGGAGAAAGAGATAAGAACAAAATCAGATGAATTTGTATGTTCGTAATACGGTCACTCAAAAGGTGGTGATACTGTTCTGAGTGTCTATAAATCAGAGTTCATTATTTATCCATTTTCTCTCCGTTTTGAGATGCTTGGGATATGTGAAGGTAAAATATCTAATTCAATAGTCCAACTCCCTTGTTTCTGTTTTTTTTCCCCTTTAAAATATTTCTTTTTGATAGGTTGGGTAATTTTAAACTTCTTTTCTTTCAACAGTTTTCAAAAGACAGTGGAAAGTATATTGACGAGAAGAAACTAAGGGTAGTCCTCATCAGTCCGTCATCTTCTCCGGTGTTGCTTCCAGTAAATGGTGATATGAAGCATGATTCATCCAACGAAATTAATGTACAAAAAGATAGGGTGCCCAGTGGAGTTGAAACCATAGCTCCCCCTTGTAAAGTGAGCTCCTCCCCTCTATCATTCCCGTTTCAAGCTTCAGTCTCTATCTTTCTCTGAAGTTGCTTTCATATGAAGATACAGTATCTATTTTTTGTGGATATATATTGTAGACTTGCAGTTGTAGTATACTATGAATAACAATGTTAACTTTGTGTGTATGTGTGTCAGCTATCCAATAGCCACCACCCAAATGTAAATCTGAAACATTTTAATTTTAGTTCAGCATGGTGGTAGCATATGATGTTCTGCTCCATTGCTTGATAGATAATAACTCTCTAGCATTTATTATTACCATGTATCAGGTTTCCGATGAGGTTAAAGGTTTGGAACCAGCCCAGGATATGAAGGAGGATAGAGAAGATGAGGATATTGTCCCAAGACAAGCTAAGAATGTTGATGACATGAAGCCAGCAAAAGATTATATGCAGTTGAATTTAGCTAACGAATCTGAGGAATTGAAGTCAAAATTTAGTGTAATGGATTCCAAGCTAAGAGAGGTCAGAGCTCATGAATTTAGATTAAACGTTGTCACAATCATTTTTATGTCAACTTTTCTAGTCATGTCAACTTTGTTATTTAGATTATACTTTGCTGCTAAATATCTGAAAGTGATTACTCAACTATTTTAAATGGGAATTGATGGAGAAAATAATTATAATGTTTGTCTTCAAGGTATCTAATATTTGATTAACTGAGCATGTTACTAATTTTAAAAAATAAGGCCACGGTAATAATATCATAATACCATTTTGTTTTAGTTTTCATAGAGCCAAAAAAAGAGGAACATTGTCAAACTCTCTTCAGTATCATTGACGTTAGCATTTTTTTTTCCTGCATTCTAGTTCCATAAGTTGGCACTAAAGGTTGTAATATGCTTATGCCATGTCAGTGTAGCATATAAAGATGTTATCCCAGCTTATGGTACCTGGAGTTAGTTCCTAAAGTTGCATCTTTTTACCTTTTTTTATTTATTTAAAAAACTTCAATGTTGGAAGCAATCAATATAGTTATAATTTCTGCAGGCCGAGGTAACCATCAGGAAGCTAAATGAGGAGAGGCGCAGGAACACTCAAGAAAAAGATTTGCTTAAGAAAGAGTTGGTAGGTTTTTGTTATTTTTGTTCCACTTCCATGTTATAAGTCTAATGGGAAAAATGATTCTCATTTTCAAGGATAATATTTTAACAAACAGAGACTTTCTAAAAAAAATATAATTATAATATAGAAATTTATATTTTATTTTATTATATATATATATATATATATATTATTCTATCAAATATCAATTTTTTATAAGAAAAATGATTGATTGATATTTCAAATTCATGTGTTTTCAGTTATGAGGTGTTCTTATTCTTATAATCATTTAAAGTTTTCTGATTAATGGTATTGTGATTCTTATTGAATATTTCATCACTTCTGTCTCTTTAAAGCAATGCAATTAAAGTATTGAGCTATTTATTAGCATTTTATTTAGTGATTGACTACTTTCAATATTTGATATCAATTGTTTCATGTTTTGTAGGAGGTGTTGAAGAGGCAAATAAATACGAAAGGAAGTCAGGCTGGTTTTCCATTTCTGTTTGTTTGCATGGTTGCTCTTATCAGCGTGGCAGTTGGATATTATATTCACCCATAAGGGAGAAAACTGCGTGTATAGGATAGCAGACGTTCTAAAATCATGGATTTCTCCGTAATGACTAGATAGAGGATGGTTCATTTGTTTATTGTGATGGTTTTACTGGACGGATGTTAATATGTGATGTGGGAAGCTTTGGAATTGCATGTAAAGTGAACTAAGCCTTTCAATAGAAGAATAATAAGCCAGCATTCTGATATTTTGAGCCCAAATCATTGGCCTGTTCATTAACTTTTCTAGAATTCCTTTAAAATCCGCCTGAGAGAGACACATCAGTGGAAGATTATTCTTCCAAATACCTTTCTGAATTATCTAGTTTCTTTTTTGGTTGATTGAACTTTCTAGTTTCTAATAAAGGAAATCACACGTAAGATGTGTTGCAAAACTAGCAAATAAATTATTTGGAATTTAGAATTTAAGAACTGATAAATTAATTGATTGAATTAAGAGATTGATAAAATTAGTTGTTAAATTAGTTTATATATATATATATAAACATATTTAATTATTTGGATATTACTTGAAATTCAATGATTATATATATTTCCAAATAATGACTACATTTTATATTTTACTTTATTTCATATATTTAGGATAAATTTTTGTTTTCATATTAAAATATTTTTATTAAACAAAATTACATTATAAAAAAATATTTTATGAGAGAGATGGTAAGAGTGAGGGAGAGTTTCAAATATTAGAGGTGCTATATGTTACGAATCCCTCAAGCACGAAATGCACGAACAGCGTGCAAAAATGGATTGAATCAATTTTTTATTTTAATCTTACTTTTAACTTTTCACTGAAAATACTAAATAAAAGGTAAAATATACAATAAAAATCATTCAAAATATCAAATATTTTATTTATATGTTATTATATAATTAATAATAGAATATTTACGTATTTTAACTCATAATTAATACAAATATCTTTAATTAAATATTTTTCATAAATAAATATAAGTTATATGATAATTTTATAAATATATAAAAAATTAGAAATAAAAAAGAGTGATATTATAAATTTATGAATAATAATAGATGCATATATATAAGTTTGATTTTAATCGATTTCTAAAATAAAATAAAAAATCCGATCAATCCAATAAACTTTGGTTTTGCAATTTTTGATCCATTCTATTTTCAATTTTTTGAATTGGTTTTGCCCTGTACACATTATATTCGATCGGCTTATGAACACCCCTAGATACACACAACAAAGCCAATCGAAACCATGTGTTTGTGCTTCTCACACCTGCCTTCCACGGTGCACATGTTGGTGGCAGCATCCTTGTTGTCAAGACACTTGCTTCTAATTTTGCATTCTTAAGCATGGCTTTCTATACTCCCTTCTCTCTTGATCGCTGCATAGGTTAGGTATGTGGTGAGAGGATGAAACTGTCGGAAAAAAAGGAAAAATTGAGAGAAATAGGCGGAAGGGGGAAAAATATGTTTTCCATGTCATTCGTGTGAGATGCACTAATTTTACTTTCCTAATATTTAGCATTTTTCTTCAAATATAAGTATGATAAAGGAGAAATTTTGACAAGACACTGAAATAAAATGGAAAAGAAAAAATAAACTAGTAGTTTTTTGGTTTGTTACGTGAAGTATTATTTCAAAATCATTTAATATGGATTTGATGTGCATGCAAATTGCTGCCTTATTGTCCGAACAATGAAGGGTACTAATATCCTCTGAAATTTGCGGGTACGACAGCAATTTTTCCTACTAAAATTATGACATCATGAGTTCAGCAGTGTTTAATTTTGACACACCTTGGTAATTTCTTGCTATGGTGAGCCATGAAGGTGCAAACTATTCGGATATTTTTTTCTTTCTCAAAAGTTATAATGTTTTATCTCTTTCCAGAAGAATATACATCATTGTTGCGGCTAAAATTATACATAATTGGCAATTGAGTGACTATACACTGATAGCTAGCTAGATCTATCATGTCAAGGGAAACATCGAAAAAGCTTAATCATTCGTATAATATCGCTTGTGCCTTAGAAGCAAATAAGATGGTACTATGATTTAGTATAAGATCGCAAAACAAGTGTTACAAGTTCAAAGCCCACAAAATTATCCTTCAAAAAAAAATTGTAACAATAAATACAATCAAGCAACACAAAAACTATATTAACTGTCAAGACCTTTCCATCCATAACATGTATACACACAAAATTAATTCGAATCACCTGAGCAGCATCAAGTTACAACTTAACACTAAAATGCAAGCAACCCCCTCTCTCTCTGTCAGCAAAATCAGGGGGACAAAAAAAGCCCGCGTTGACATAAACATGTGTACATAAATTAAATTCTTCCCCTAACATCCTGTCTTTTAGCATCATGTGAAGTTGAAATGTTGTAACTATTGACAAAAGTGCACACAACCAAAGCCAAGCCAATTTTACACCACACCAACACCATCCATCACATAAGCAATCAGTATCTCTCTCTATAAATATATATATATATATCTCTTCTAATTAAGTGCAACGCCACTGATGAACAATTTGTTCAAGGGGTGACCGTGGAACGTAGGGTACAAAACCTCGTCCACCAAAGACGGGTCGCATGACAGAATCATCAAACTTGCGCCAATAGTGGTGTACCCCACGAGTAGGGATGCAGCTTAGAAGCATCCTCAAGGTGCTTGGTGGAGGCCCATTTTGACTGCAAAGAAGTGGCACAGTGAATGATTTCGGTGTCGATGGTGGGGACGGCAAGCTCATTACGTGTTTAGAGGAAGGAAGCAATAGCCTCACAAGTGGCTTTGTCATCAACCCAAACGCCTGCACATTATTTTCAAAAGCATTATTGGTGGCTTTTTTTACTTTCCCATGTTATCATGGGGGAATCACACGTATCAAACAACCATTTCCTTTACATCATAAGAAAATGACACTTCTCCAAATCCACCAACGAACACTGTTTTTTCATGTCCAGTTAGTGGGACTTGTATCACACTGGGAAAACATCATATTACTAGTTGTTTATTTGGGTTCAAGAACATACCAACACTGTCCTCGAGGAGAAATTATTGCATGGTCCTTTACCACCTCATGATTTTGATCAATCTCTATGAGACACGTAGCTGAATTTTATTAATCTCTTTTTGTAAATTGAAAAACTCTACTATGTGTCATGTGGAGATCAGCTGAAATATAAATATGCAGTAGTTCCGGACCATGTAATAATTTCTCATTCTCAAGCAACCAGTGGTATAAAATTGAACATTTGGGACATGGCATAATCACTACAACCCGTGCTTATCAAGAGAAGATTAGTGTCTAACCAATGTGCTGAAGAGTACAACAGTGATGGTACTGGTGATCATGATGGCATTCTCCCGCAGTTTAGTATGGCCCAGCCTGGTAAACTGCATGTGAAAAAAGCAATTTATTAGTACTAAAAGACTAAGGATGTGTTTGATTTCTATTTTAAAAGCTGCTTAGTTTTAAAAATATAACTAAACAAAGTTGCCTAGCCAGCTAGTAGAGGGTGGTGCAAGACACAGAAAAGTGTGATTAAGGGAGCTGTTGAACAAGACGAAAACAAAAGAAAGTGATGAGAAACATCTCTCAGCTGTTTTTTTGGTTTTTAAAAGACTTGTTTTGGAAGCAATTTTCAAAATTTAATAGATTTTTTTTATGAGAAATTGATTGTCGAATAGTGTGAAAATGTTCTAGAAAACGGTTTTTAAAACTTAAAAGTGACGAGAGAATAAAAAACGGGCCCTAAGAACTCCAGCCATAGAGATGAAGAATTAAAAGCAAAGTTTGATTCCTTTACCTGATTGTAAGCAAGTGCGATAGAAACAGCTCCACGCATGAGACCAGCCCACCAAATTGTTACCTGTGAAGCCAAAAATCATCGCAGGAATGTAACACCTCAGTTAGCAAGAGTTCCAGACTCTGACAAGGAAACGGAAGGAAAACACATACTTGTTGTTTTAACTCAATTTTCTCAGATTGAGAGTTCTTAAGCAAGTTGGATAAGAAGGACAAAGGGAAAACAAATGCAGCTCTTCCCACTAAGATAAGTGCCAACAGCAACGAACTGACCCCAATTGATTTTCTTGGGCTAATAAAGACGACAAATTGTCAAAATTTTAATTTCACACCTAAGAAAATAGTTTCAAGGCGGTTTAATTTCATCTAGAAATCTTTTACCTTTGACTTACAATTCGCCACTTTTCTATATCTAATGCATCCATCCCCACATAGAGGAAGATAAAGATTTCAGCAATGAATGACAAAGTGGCAAAAACATGCCTGCGGCAGGGAAATTAAAATCAGTTAAGTAGTATCATTAGTAGCGCTCTTGTACATGCCTAATGAATGTGTTGGAGAATTTCACGTACTTGGTTGTCACTCTTGAACTCTCTGTCACATTATGCCACGTGTAGTGAGACATAACAATGCCGCAGAAGAAAACAGTCAGAATGGCACTTAAAGAAAATAGCTGCCAAAGAAATAAATTGGTTAGCATGGGAATTATTTACACTAAAAAGGTGGCCAAGTTTCAGAGAAATTTTTTACCTCAGATAGCATATATGAAAGGTATGCCATGAGTACCATGAGAGCAACCTCACGGTCTGTAGAATGCCTGGGATTTGTCGTAAAATGAATAAGGGAAATAATAGCTAACACTGTACTGATATATTTCATTGATGTGGTTAAGCATATTGAAAATTAATAGAGCTTAGAATTAACCTTATCAACTTGCCAAAATAGAGCTTCTTAATAATGAATGCACTGAGCAATCCAGCCTGAAAAACATAATTAAACCAAAATATATATTAGTAATCCCAAGCAAATTGCAAGAACATCATGAAAGAAGAGGGGACAGAATTAGAAAGTGGCAGGAAAACTTACAAAGATTCCCAGCGCAGTGCTTGCAATGAATAAATACAAAAAATTTCCTAATAACTGTAAGGCAGTGGTTAAGTCAATGTGAGAGAGGTCAAAATTCTGAATTGCTTTGAAGAGAACTACGGAGGTAGCATCATTTACTACCCCCTCCCCAAAGACCAGGCTATACAGTAAGGGAGTCTCATCCTGATTAAGAACCTGAAACATCCACATACTCATCATCATTTTCAGTACAATAAGGGAGAATTAAAACAAAGGTTTGCAGTGTTTCTTTTGACATTTATACCTGCAACGTGCAAACAGAATCTGTTGCTGAAAATATTGCTCCAATTGCTGCATTCAGTTGACTCAGGTAAGTAGATATAGGAGGGAAGAGGGGAATGTTCCAAGTTTTCAGTTAAGTCCAACAAATTACTGTAAAAGAAGGTAATTTAAGCACACCTAGAAAATCTCCAATCTTGAGGGAACCAATGTCCAATTTCTGGAAAAAGTGTATGGCACCTAGTCAAAATAAATAAGATTTATAAACAAATTGGAACACAAAGCACTGACTACCAAATATGAATTGTTACTACTTTGTAATGTAATTTGTAGAAGAATTTATAAAAGAAGCATTAATTGATGACTTCAATTACCTAGTGATATGATGCAGAATGATATCAAAGTACCAACTGCACCAAAGAGCATTATAATCATAAAATTGCGGAAAAATTGTTTCTTCTTCACCTGAAACCTGGAACGGTTAAAGAATAAATTGAAATTGAAGTCAGTATAAGAGAAGCAAGCACAGTCATTAAATTAAATCCATTCTGATTGAAGCATCAGTTCAGCGAATACAACTATTGATTTTCCTAAACTGTTGGAATCATTGTTTCCAACAAATCATAATGTAACTTAAATTATGCAGTTCAGCATGTAATTGAAAGCTGAATATGGAAAATAAAAAGTAAGAAGTGAACTAACCCGGCATTGAAGATGATGGGTGGAAGAAGGTAAATGAAGAAAAGATCTTCACTGAAGACTAGTATATGAGAGCTTTTTCCTCCAGTGGTAAACAATATGAAGACCCCAGTACAGAGACCCTAGCAAAGAAAACATGCTAGCTACTTCAAATTCATGTTGTTGATGAACAGCCAAGTAATAGAGATAAAGAAAGTGACTCACAATGAGAAGGGCAGTGATGGATTCATTGATCCATCTGTTCTCCTCCAACAAATGACCGATGATGATGCAAGCACAGAGAAGAGCAACAAAAAGGTTCATTGAGACGACGGAAGCATGATCAGAGGTAATCATCAATGTGGTTAGTTTATCATACAAATACAATGCTCCCACTCCCACAGCCATAGAAGTGAAGAAACAGAAGAATGCTTGCAGTTGCACGTGCTCCCCCCACCTATTTATCTGTCACATTCCAACTACTGTTGCATGTTTGCTTCACTTGCTTGGTTAGGATGCAGAAGAGAGCAGTACTGTGCTGTGTGTGAGTGGAAAGAGAAAGGTGGGAAGGGTTACATATATATATAAGGAATCGTGTTCATAGTCACAGGCATAGCTGTGTGACGAAATGAAAGCGATGATGAAGGTTTGCAACGAAGGGAACACTTAGCTTTTTGGCATGCCAATGCCAGTGGACTAGTGAGACATATGTTTCGCACTTCACCCCTGCCCCACCTCATCATTCTGTCGGATTTTACTTTTTTCTTTGCCCTTTCTTTTCTTTTCATCCTTCAAATCTGTTACTAATTTTCTACATACATGCGATGGAATCTATTATCACTTCTGAAAAAATCTATTTTTGTTCATGTATGTACTCTTAAAATTTGAGTATTCCCTTAACTGAATTCTATAAAATTCTACCAAACTGATTTATAATGTGAGTTCTATAAAATTCTATTTTTTATTTTGGTCATAATATCATTAGTTGAGATGTCCAATACACGTTGTTAGGCTTGAGTTAAAGATTTATCATCTCAAACATAAAATTTCTAAGACTGAATATCTTTATGTGATATAACTGTTAGATAGCACGTGGTCCAATAAACCCAACAACCATCCAGAGAATAAATATTAATATCATCTTAAAATTTGAAGAATTTATAGTCTAATTTAACGTTACAAAACTGATCAATAAAATAATAATTGTTAAAATTTAATATAATCTTATAATTTGACTCACACACTTATTCGCATTAGACACCATTTGTTTTTAGTTATATTCTTTTCTTCTTTTTTTCCTCATATAACGAGAGAGAGAAAAGCCTATGGACTACACTTTTGTTGGCTACTATGGAATGAAAACTGTTTGTGTGGGGCTTGGGTGCTTTTTTCTTTCTTCGTGCTTTTCTTCTATTTCAAATTATTACTGAAAATGCATCCATTTTAGCACTTTTTGCACTTTTAATTATCTTTTATAAATATTGATCAAAGAATAATTTTTTATGGAAATAATATTAACAACATACTCCATTATAATATTTATTACAACCCTATTATAATTTTTAATAAAAAATTATTAATTAATTAATACACTTAAAAGTTCTTATTAGCAATGTCTTAACTTTTTAAAACTAATTTGCGAGACAGGTTGAAATAATACGCAACTAGAAAGTTAATTTAGCCATGGGTTACCTTCTTGACTTTTTGTAGAATGTGATTGAAGTTGACATCTTATATAACTTTAAGCCATATATATGAAACTTGTACCTATAAGGATGACTAGCTAGATATTATATTGCTGGTGATGAATATTTCCTTCGTACTAACCAACAAGATAACCTCTCAGGATTCAATTGCCCCTCACTCAGAACACAAGTCCTGACATACTTACTGTCACGTAGATTTGAGTGATGCACAATATACTTGTCTAGTTGCCTAGTTATTTAGCAAAACTTTTATTTTAAGGCGTCGTGATATTTATTTTTTTACCTACCGTAATTAAGATTTTTGATTTATTATTAGGATTCCAATATGGTTTCGACTTAAAATTTCATATTAATGACCTAAATTCTCAATTACTAGTGATTTCGTATGAATTATTCCAGGTAACCTATTATGATATATTCCTGCATGATATAACTTTTAAATACGTGGATGTCAAACGTCACGATTGAAACGCACGCTTGTGAACAACGGTGATCGATTTGCATGGTATTTTGTAGTATTTCCGAACTAAGTACTTATAATTTCAATGAAAGGAGAGAAATTTGAAATTACTCCTTATAATTATTCGTGCACCTGAAATAAAAATAGATTTGGCTTTTATAAACATTTATCAGTGTACAAAAATCTCACCTATATATTTTTAAAGGAAAAAAAATGTATTTTTCTGTACTTTTTGGTCAAACGTGATCGAAGTCCCAATACTTTCATATGAATGAAATTAACTGAAATTAATTACTTTCAACTAAAAATATAATATAATAATCAATTTTTTATGTTTGAGTTTTTTTCTTCCATTTATTGATTTTTTATTAGTTAATTAAAATGTAATTAATAATTTAATGAACAGTGCTAATTTATTTAATCAATAATTTAATTTTAATTTTTTAAAAATATTTTATTTTCATATAAATAGCACTGTACTGAACAGTGAACATGGCCGTGACTCGTGTCGCGAGAACACGTTGACATGATGAGTAACTGTGATCACAATTTGTTTTATTTTATTTTGTACATCACTTGACGTATTGACCACGTAAGCCACATCAGCGGGTAAAACGAGTTTTCACTCAAACATAAAAAAATAATATATATATATATATATATATGTATATAAACATACATGTACCATCTACTATACATATATAAAAACAAACTGTCCAGTATAATTATAAAAATAGATAGTTTATATTATTGACACTTGGCAAAAAATAGGGGCAAAATAATAATTAAACATTTATTTGCTGATTGCACTTCCTTTTTAATAAGGACACTGCACTATTCTCAAATAAAAACTTGCTAATTGCACACCCTTTTTTATAAGTGCACTCCAATATTTTCAAATTAAAACTTGCTAATTGCACCCCTTTTTGATAAGAAAATTTATATTTCTTTCATCCCTCTCACATGTCATCTCTTTAACGAGTAAATAATGGTATTACTTGTGTACACAGGGTATCGTACTAGCCAGTTACAAAAATACAAAATTTTAATATTATTTTAATTTTTCCTTCCAAAAAGACTCTAAACCATTAGTGATATAGTAATTCCTCCCTTATTTACTCAACAATTGTCTAAAAACTTGCTAAGTGCAGTTATTTCACTAATTATATCATTTATTTCATTCATCTCACACATTATTATCTCTTTAACGCATAAACAATAATATTACATGTTTACGCACGGTATCTTACAAGCCAGTTACAAAAATATAAAATCTCAATATTATTTTAATTTTCTCTTCCCAAAAGATTCTAAATCACTGGTGATATAATAATTTCTCTCTTATTTACTTAACAACTGTGTATAAAACTATAGTGATTTCCTTTTATTTTATGTTATGATTTTCACAATCTCCTACATTGGATCTTTCATATTTCTCAATATTATTAGTTCTCATCTAAATTGATTAAGTTAGAAAATCCCAATCAATTTATTACACATGTTAAAAAAGTATATATTGAAACTTAAAAAAGAAACATAAAAAAGAGAGTGTATATATTAATACACAATAATTTAATCAAATTAGGATAAACTTTGAAACAATCTTATCTAGTAATAAGACTTTAACGGATTAATTACTGCAAAGTCATTTATTAATTACAAACTTTTAAAGTGAGTTTTTTTAATTTATATTTAGAGTGGGAAAAAATAAAATAAAGAGAGCCAACATTTGGACATGATTAAAAGAGGTCAATGTCATAGACTGACCAGCAAGTGAGGCCTACATGGTGTGAGTGTAATTATCTTGACTTATCATCCTTGCTAACCAAAGCCAAAGAAGATTCGTTGTTTCATAAACCATATGTCCCAACACCATAATTAACTCAATTTCGTTAATGACAAAATAAAACATTTGGTGGAGGATTTCAAACCAACCACAACAAAGCTGAGTATATATTTTGGTGGAGGAATGAGGATGTCCTTATGTCCCTGGAATTCACCAATGAGCCTGCTGGTAGGTCCTGCTCACTGAGCTAGTGCATGTTAGGGGCGCATTGGTGA
>CM023947.1:1932738-1974473 GCA_013407115.1 Glycine latifolia
CTTGAGTTGTAATGTTTTCCTTTTATCATATCTTAGTTTCTCTGTAAACAATAAAAAATATATATAAAAAGTTGATATTTTATAATACTTTAGTGTTTATGTTTTAATATATGGACCAAATATTTATGTACCTGGTTGTATGGTGGTGGACGATTCCCCAACAATCGATTAAACGGGACAAGTATATTGTTTCTAAGTTCGACAGCAATAATGGGATTGTTTCCATAATGAAGTTGCCCCCACTATGGTTGTGGAAATTATAATGGACTCGGTACAAACCAACCCACCATTCAAGAGGTGGAGAGGGGAATAAAATAGAATCAATATAAGAGCCAATCCAGGACCCACTCACCTATTGAGATTCTTGTGTTTTTTTTTTTTTTCAACAAAAGTATCTTCAGTCAATTATTAGAGATTAATTTCTTTAAATTATAAAAATTACGTGACAAAGATTTTTATTTCAAAGAACGTGACAAAGAATTAAATAAACAACATATTTAAAAGATTCAGCTAATTATCAATTTTGTATCAGATTTTATTAATAATCAATTGATATTCATTTTAATAACCCAAAGCAAGGAGCAGAGAATCTAAGGTCCTATGTACTCGTAACGAATCATATCCTACAGTCTTTTGTTGCAGATACGGGAATATTGTCTGTTCTAAAATCTCGTGTACTATGGGTATTTTAGCTGATTTTAAGGATATAGAGTTTCTTTTGACAATGAGATCTTGTTGATGGCAAGGCACGAATTGATGAGTTGTTTTTTATAGTCTCCCTTTTATATTTTAGTGTTTTACACAAAATCTCTTTGATTTCTAAAATATACGTAAAATTTTCTTATTTTATAACTCATCCAACATCAGGTATAAAATTTTGCAAAACTACACTTATTATAACTACAAAATCAGATTAGAAGGTTCAACAAAAATTAAATTATGTCTTATTTCAATTTCTTCAAAAAAAAATGTTTAACCACCATACGCACAGTTATAAACTGACAAGTGAACCAATATGATAAACTTGGAATCATTTAGATTGCATAAAGATAAAATTTAAGACTTATTTTAAAAATTGGTCCAGTGACGAACTCGATTATAATCCAAGATGATTGGATAAGTGATCGAATCGATAGGTCAAGTTGACCTGTATGAATTGGTCTGTAAAAAAAAATATAAAATATTTATACCTATCTTAAAAAATTTAAAAATAACATCACAAATTAATATTTTCATAACAGAGATAATTAAATATCAAAATGTTAAAAAAATATTGAATTTCGAGTAAATGCTTATTGGGATGTTGGTGTTTCACCAGCTATCATCTATGATACAATTAAACACTTAATAATTAACCTAAATTAGGACTACTAATTTACTATCAAATCAAATATGTATTAATGTATATAACTAATGAACCTACAAAATAAATTCACACCATATGTATATGACTAATGAACCTACAAAAACCAAAAACAAATTAATACCAAAGTACCAAATAGGCAAATACCAATGTGCTAAATGTAATCCTATCAATCATAGGAATCAATAAATAAATATCAAACTAACCATGCAATCTAATCAATACATAATTACATAAATCACTAATTAAGAAATTACTAAGAATAGAATAGTATCACATGATCAGTCATACCTTGTTTGAGAATAGAGAGGTAGAGGGTGAGGGTAATTGGTGGCGTTCAATGCGGGTGAGGGTGAGGACAACCTTGACATCATCGTGCAAGGATGACCTCAAGTTGGTGTGGCACGATGGCGCAACGACATCAACAAGGAAGACTCATTGAGGTAGAGGTAGAAAGTGAAACATTATATTGATGCTTTTTTCATTATTTTTTTTAGTGAAACATTATATCGATGTTTTTTTCAATAAGATATTAGCTATATATATATAAATATAGTATTATCAGATAAAAGAACGAGCGGGACATTTATTATGTTTTTCTCTTTTCCCTCTAAATTTATCATTTGAACGATAATACCAAGCTAATAATACAACAGCTAATCTTAAAATTAGTTCTTATGCCTTATTAATATTATTTTTTTGAAAGGAATATGATCATATTATTTCAGAGGATAAAACCTCGTCACTGCACAAATATGCTTATTAATATTAAATAACGTAGCATCCACAGTCAGACGGTCTTATTCTATATTATTACTCATATATTTTTTATATTTTTTATGCGATAATTTATTTTTATATAATTGCTTATAAAAACTATACATGCCATTATTAACAGGATAAGTTTAAAATAGAAAAACATCTGGTCACATACAGCAACGATTAATTTTCCTAATGTTTTACTGCGATTTTTTACCCAAACATACAACAAAAACATAATATATATGTATATACAAAAAAAATATATGTGTCATTGTTATTTATAAAAAAAAAATATTTAATATTACATGTAAATTCGGATTAGAAGAACTCGTATTTATATTGTGTTTTTTAACAAAAAATTCAAAACACAATTGAGAATTTGAGTATCTCCAATCAGCTGAATTCTTAACTTTTTTAAAAAATAATAATAAAATAATAAAAATAGAGAAAATTAATTAAAAGTAATAAAATTAGAAAATATAAATAAGCAAAAAATAATTTTAAGTAATATTTTAATATGTATACTTACACATAATAATAAAAAATGTTTTCTTTTTCTTAAACGTCAGTTTGATTGTTAAAAATTTGAATTTTGAGAAAATAGTGAATTTAAAAGAGAGGCGTAATATGGGAGAATTCATTGTGAAATTAGATGAGAACACGTGATTGTAAGAAGTGTCAAAAGCTACTCATATTAATTTATATTAAATTATAATTTTTTATATTATATATTTTAATAAAAATCTTAAGAAATGACATAAAAGAAAAATAAAATGTTTTTTATTGTTATATATAAGTTCATGTTATAAAATATTATTTAAAATTAATTTTTTATTTATATTCTCTAATTTTTATTATTTTATTATTTTTTAAAAAAATTAGTTAAAAATTGGGGTTGAGAAAATTCAAATTCTTAACTGAGTTTTAAATTATTATTTTTTAAATATAGTGTAAGTTCATGTTCCTTCAACATTAATTTATATTATGAATACTAAATATATATTTTTATAAATAACTAGTCGGTAACTCGTGCATTTGTACAGGATGTACTGATTTGTTATGCTTCCATTGCTTTAAATTAGAACACTATTATATAATAAGTAAACATATAAATAGTTTAGAAATGAAGAAAATGATGAATTTATAATAGGAATAAGAAATTATGTTTGTTGTGTGTAATATAAAGATGTGATAATTATAAGTAAACATATGAATGACAATTCTAACACTTATTGTATATATTTTTTGTCTTCGATTGCGTCTGTAACATTCCTTTTGCATGGGTAATAAATAAATATTATTTCATAACAATAGGTATATAGATGTAGTGTAATACAATTGTAGGCACCTGACGATCAATTTGTAATGTAGAACTCTATAACAATTTTGTTAATATCTTACAAAATTTCAGCCTAGAAATAAAATATTGTATATAAATGTAACTGATGAGTTACAACAATTTTAAAAAAATTGAAAACTTAAATAGTTTGAGTGAAACATAACTAATGCATGTCTGATTGAAAACTTGTTAGAATTTAAATTCATATAATCACTATAAGATAAAGTTATAAGATGAACAAAAAAAAAATGAAATAGTTAGCTGGGAACAAAAATACTAATTTTCAATCTGAGCAAGAATTGTAATATGTAGCAAGCAACTTTCAATTTTGAACTTAAATTAAATAAAACAACTGAAAACTTTATGCAAAATTAATGTTTTGTTAGTAAACTTTTCACTTGTTTAGGTCTTCTCTTTCAATTTATCCAAGTAATACCTTCATTTTGTCCTGCATCTTTTCTCCACTATGAACTTTCATCTTCTACTATATCATCAATTGAATTATTTTTGTTCACTTATGTTTGTGTCAATGCTAACTTTTATAGAGGTCCTGCATCAAATTTCATAATTGAACATTCCATCAATCTTTTACCCGTTCACCTAAATTTTTGAAATAAACATCAGTTTTCATTTACTAATGTTTTTTAAACAAATATAATTGAACTATTGATTATAAATAGGAGTAATAATAACAAAAGATAAGCAACAACAACAATCAAAGATTGTATGTGAAAAATTCTTACTCTATAAGATAATACCAAATCGATGAAATCAACTTCATGTGAAAAGTAGTATCAAAAGCGTCATGAATTTAAAAGCAAAATGAGAAATAAGAAAACATACCAAAAAATGTCATTTTGACATTTGATCAAACACATAATTAGTAACCAATAAATCAGTTTAAAACAAAATCAAATAGATATTTAAAAATTTCTCTAATTCTCATTTATTCTTATAAAGACATGTTTAGTATCTTTTTACACATAATACTTTAACCCATAAGTCATATCAAATAAACCTTTTTGACAAATTTAATTCATATTCACAATATTAAAGAAATTTTAATGAAGGAGAAAAAAACAAAGAAAGTAATTAGGCCAAACCAAAATCAACCAAGAAAATATAAACTAAGAAAACTATTCACATTTATTGCTAAAGATCACTATAAATCATGAAAAAATTATGAAGAAGTTGTAGTCACAGTGGCTAGCAAAGGCATCTTCAGTGAGGGTTGCGATGTTGAACAGTTAACGAAGAAGTAAAAAGATATTTATTTTTTGAATGAAGAGAAATTAAATTGAGTAAATAAAGAAGGTAAGAGAATAGAGAAAAATGGTGAGAAGATAGAGAACATTAGAGAAGAAGAACATTTTCAGAGTTGACAAAAAAGAGAAGATGATAAGAAAGATATTTGAACACATCTAACTCTTAAAAAGATAGTTAAAACTATATATCATTTAGATTGGAAATATATTTAAAAAACTGCAAGATCTAACATAGTTTATTAATGGCAAAATGAATGTGTAGTAAAAATAAGAGAAAGAAAGAAGTGAAGTTCAATAATAACTTTTTCTTCTTGTGATAATATACATCTGTTAAGATCAGATCATAAGCAATTGATCCACTTAAGGTTCCATCATCTTTTGTCACGCTTGTACAAATCTGTCAATAATTAGACTTAGTCAATTGAGGTGAGAACCAATAAAATTAAGAAATATGAAGGGCCAAAAGGAGAAAATTATGAAAATCATAACATAAAATAAAAGAAGACCACTACACTCTAGATAGTTGTCAAATAAATTAATAAGAGAAAGAAAGAAGTGAAGTTCAATAAGATTTTTTTCTTCTTGTGATAATAAACCTCTGTTGAAATTAGGCATTAAACAATAGATTCACTTACCCAACTATATATATGTTATATATTAAGTAAAAGATTTTATCACCTATAATAGTTTTACCCGACTTAAATAATATTGCTTCTGAAAATGATTTGTAAAATAAAAAAAATGATATATACTTGTTTAACAAACGCATATTAGGATTTTGATGTTTTTTATTTTAAAAAAATTGAAAACAAAAAAAAAATCTAGAGTACAGGTTAGATAAGTATTATGGGAGAGGAAAATAAAAAATCATGGATCTAATCAAACATCATGAAAGCCAAGTAGCTGGTTGTTGTTTATTACATGAGTAGCTCTATGCAGTATAAATTATTTAGTTTAATTTATAATAGTAAAGTAAATAATCAGAATTGTTAATGAAAAAATATTTAATTGATATTCCTATATATACCTTTATTATTTGTTGCGTACATTTGTATGTAATTTGACCTTTAATTTCCTTATAAATAATTGCGATTACTTATTTTATCTTATAAAATGAATTACTCATTTTAGATGAATAAGATCCAAAGTTTTTATACATGAAATTAATGATACAAATTCAAGTGGGTGTCTTTTTTCTTGGTTTAGCAATGAATTAAATAACAAAAGTCATTCGTGCGTTAGTTCCATCTCAAAATTTCGAAAGCACCAGCAAATCTTATTATTCCTCATTCGGAAGTCAAACAAAGCTTTGAAATTGTATTAAAGAAAAGAGAAAGGAAAAAGCTTCTTGATTTTATTACTTGCTACGTGTCACCAGCTAGGTATTCTGTAATTTCAAGATTTAGATTGTAAGTTTAAGGAAGCACGTGGGGTAAAATTCTTGAATAAAAAACAAAATTGTTAAAAGCTACTACCTTTTGACCATATTCCGGGTTCAACGTCATTAAGTTCCCTTGTTGCTGAAGGAACTTGGCATGTTCTTCGTTTTAACTTTTACTTTTAACATAGGTTTGAATCCTTTTAATTTAAAATTGAGGTATTTAGTTATTTTATTTAAAAAAATCTTGCAATTTTATTTTTGTATTTCAAAATACAAGTAGTTAATCCCTATATTTTTTAAAATCCTTAATTTTGATTCTATATTTTAGAAAAAATATAATTTTGATTTAATATTTAATTTTATCTATATTTTATTTCTTTTATTTTTTACTCTGTAATTAATTAAATTATTTTTTTAAAGATATCTTAAATGAATATGTTAGATTTAGGATTCAATTAGATAAAAATAAAAGAAATAAAACATAGATAAAATTAAAAATTTGATTAAAATTACAATTTTTTTTTAAAAAAGATAACTAAATATCTCTATTTTAAGATGGAAGGAGTGAAATCACATATTTAAAAAAATAGAAGAATCAAATATTTCAATTTTAAAATAAAAAGATCAAAATTACTTTTTGAACAAAATAGGAAGATTATAATTACCTTTAAACCAATTTTTAAAGAATCAACCACATGTGCATGTGAAATTAAGAAAAAAGATACACACCACATTAGGATAAAAACATCTGAGAGAAAATAAAATACACCTCTTTGACCATACACTCCATAAACAGTTAACTATTTACATCATTTGTAGTTTGTTTTAGAAAATCAAAATAGAAATGGAAAATAGTGAATTAAATAATAGGAATGAATAAACAAAACATAAAAAAAAAGAGTTATAACGAAGTTTGATGATTGAAAAAAGAAGTAAGGAGAGAGATTTGAATTCAAATTTCTCCAATTAACAAAAAAAACAAAAACTAACAGTAGGATGAAAAAATTAGCTATATTTTGTGGACTGAATACATGTTTAAATGATTATTTCTTTTGGTCCAAATGTTTTTTTTTTCTATATGTTTAAATTTTTTAAAAGTACTTCAGATTAAACATGTATAACTCTAGTTGGCCCATGGGTTTATTTTGTGTATAAAGATTGGACAAGAAATGGATAGAGAGAAAGCTAGAGAAGGTAAATGGTGTTTGCAGTAAGCAAATGTATGGTGACGGAAGTAAGAAAGCTTAGATTAGTACATTAGCTATTTTTCTTTTTCTATTAATCACATGCTGTTCTTAACTGTGATGAGGCCACGTTATCAATAACGGAAATAATGTTTACACAAACATTTTATTGAATCCTCACAAAATCCAGGCATGTATCATTGCTATTCTTTTCTTACTGGCCATGTTGTAGCTTAATTTAATTAAAAACAAAACAGGACATGATTAGAAGTAGGGAAAATCATGCTCAACTCAACATTCTAAACTATAAAACTATGAAAGAGCTAGAAGCTTATCAACCAAATGCCACCAAATTAAGGAATGCTTGGTATTAGAAGAGAAATCACTTTGTTTTTTTTTACTAATATAAATAAAAAGTTTTCAGAAAAAAATTGAATAAGAAACTCTTTAAAAATACAAATAAATTAAGATTACGAATTACTATTGATATCTTGCAAATTGTGATGAATTTAAAAGTGATCATTTACTTTTTGGTGAGGCAAACCTCTAAAGCTAGATATACAAGCCGCCAACACAATCTAGCTGGCCTGTCCAGAACTTTCAATCAGATTTTTATTCCTATTTTGCACGAGTTCTTAAACAAATCTCAACTTTTTACTTTAGTTTTTGGTTAAAGTTAAAATTAAATATTTAGAATAGTAAAACATCAGTGAAAGTCACGTTTATATTTTTCTCCTCAATCTACCTACCAAGAAATGTTGTCATACTATTTATATAAGAACGAGTGCAATGAATTTTTACTTGCTCTACATATTTAATAGATTTGTTGTACAAGACCCAACCTCATTTGATAGTTTAGTGAAAAGAAATTCCTAAAGAAAAACCTAGATCTATATGTGTTTCATTCCCAAGCATTCTGAGGAAAATGTCACACACCATGGCAATCAGTTCAGGAACCATTTCATTATTCATTTATTTATTCCCATATCCCAGCTGCAACAAGGCTTGAAATTGATAAACATAACCGACTAGAAGTTGAATAATGAACAAGACATGACATTTCAAAGCTTAAAAAATAATCAAAAAGCCTAATGGAAATGTCTGTAAAATTCTACACAATTCCCATGATTAAAGCAGAGGTTGAAGGGAGGAAAATTATGGGTGATTGTTATACAAGATAGAGAATAAACCTTTCATCATTGAGAAAGAAATCAGCAGCATTTTTGTAGCTTCACCATTGCTTGTGAAAAATAATTGGTGTTATATTGCAATTCTTTAATTATTTTCTAATACTCTTTGACACATTCTATCTATAAGAGTCCTTCTTTGATTGTCTGTGCCCATTCCCTGCCATGTTCTTCTTTCTCCTTGGTGCATCCACACTAGGTTCCACCAATGGGCCAGACCAGGTCTGGAAATTTGCTTTAGGATATGACAAGTTTGTGGAACTAAATGGAACATCAGGTGGATCGAAAATTGGATCCATGTGATGTGAAGAACCCAAAGGATAGCCTAGAGTTCCATCTTCATGAGGAGGAGGAAACTTCTCGCTCTTGCTCTTAGCATTTGCATGTGTTACCAGTCGCCATCTCTGTAATAAGAGTTAAGCATCCATTACTACAATATTAAGACATAAAAGTAAACTGAGATATGAACCAACCCCATGTATATATATATCAATGTCACTTTATGAAAACTGGAAAAATGCTTTATTTTACAGTTAACTGAGAACATATATACCTAATGCAGATCTAAGTTTTCTGCAATCACTTTTATCAATAAGAGGAATAAAGTATTCACCAAGAGAAAAGCATTTGCACAAAGAAATAAGGTGCTTATCTGACATACATCAATATTTGCTTGCATCTCAGCATTTGAATCTGGAACTGGAATTCCCCTTCCACTTCGATCTCGTGGACGTGATTTCTTGACACCAGCAGCATTAGCTTTGCCTGCAGCTCTCGATCTACAGTAATGAAACATTAAAACTAAAGTATTGAAATGTGTGGATCTTTAGTATTTTCTTTCAGAAATTTTTTCTGCTCCCTTCAGTATCATTGAGAGGCAGAGATTAAGAGAAAGTTCCCAATGAGAGGGTTAACTAAATAAATTTGTTCAAGTTACATACATGCCTCACAACTTCTATCAAATATAGAAAAAGAAAGGAAAAGAAGTCAATTGAAAGGCAAAATGTCAAATTTTTATGCAAATAAAAATTCTTAAGATAATTGAGAGTTTCATTTAGAAGCTCAGAAAAAATCCATCTTCAGTATTTAAATATATTGATGAAACTATTGTGCAGGTGTCAAGCAATTTTAAGTTATCCACCTTCTAGATTCTTCATCCCGTAGCTTTGTATCCATCTCCTTGCTGGGAGGATATTTTGGAAGGCTAGAGGGTTCACAGGCATAAGGTTTTGATGTAAAGAACTGCAAAAGAGAAGCAATTAACATTAAACTTGGATTCATATATTAAATTGTTGGAACACGAAGGAGTTCAAGCATAATTCATCATACTTAAAACTAAATACAACCACCAACATATTATAGCTATCTCTGCCATTTCCCACGAGTGACAAGCAATCCCATCTCTCTCAAAATAGAGCAAAAACAATCAAAGGAAAAAACAAATTCAAGTGAAGTTCAGTAGTTCATTTCATCCACCAATAGGCTCAATATTTTTAACTCATGTTCAGGATTTATTTCTTGATAAGTGACACTGTGACAAAGTCCTGGCAATCCAAAACTTAATTAAAAGAATAGAGGATTGTATTCTATAGCAATAAAGTCAACACTTTGCTGGTATACGGTATAAACAAACCAAAAGTAAAGATGCATGTATTACAACAGAAACACTTATGAAGGCATAAGCAGCCTCCTACTTGGTTAATCGACATCAATAAAGGGGAGAAGAGGAAGAAAAGTCATCCAACTATCTTAAGATGGTCCTTGCTAATATGTGACGAAAAATTGGGGATAGAAAATTGAGGGAATAAGTAATTGTTTTTTTGGTCTTTGTCCAAGGTATCTCCTTGGGAATTGCTGTTGAGACTAACAAATCAAGCACTTAATGACTAAGGGGGCCTCCCAGCAATTGCCTTCTCCAGCACTTGAAATTTCAACCTAACCTCAAAATGTGGCTTGCTTACCACCACACTCATCTTTGTTGGCAGTGAATTACTTATTCTATTTATGAATTAAAACATGACAAGAAGGGAACAGTCAAGTAGATGTAGCAATTCTATTTATATATTTAAAAAATAGCAGAAATAAGTAATTTTACATGATTAATTTAGTGATTAAATTATTATCTTACTTCGCTATGCAAAGCAGCTGTGGCAGTTTGACGTTCAGCTGGGTCGATTGCGAGAAGTGTCTCAATTAGTGGCAGGGATGATGCTGGGAAGTTCTTAAATGTCTCTGCTATGCACCGCTTGTATGATTGTCGGGGCTTAAAAATGGTAGCATGTGGCAACTTTGATTTCTTCCAATATTCATCAGAAGGAGAACCACAAAGCTTAAATATCTTATGAAGCTGCTCCACCTATGAAGCACAGTGGAGATACATCAACCAAATCAGAAGCACAAACCTTTTAACACAAGCAACAAAATCTTGCACCACTGACAAGTAAAGTGAATATATCTTATGCTCTTGAAACTCGAAAGATGCTCTTAGAGAAATTATAAAATGAAATTAATCATTTAAAGATTACCTCGGTTCGACCAGGCATAATAGGCTTGCCAGCCAACAATTCAGCAAGAATGCAGCCAGCACTCCAGAGGTCCACTCCTACACCATAGTCAGTGGCTCCAAGGAGAAGTTCTGGAGGTCGATACCATAAAGTAACCACCCTGCTGGTCATAGGGTGTTTGTGATTAGGATCAAAGAAGGAAGCTAATCCAAAATCAGCAATCCTAAGAATTCCGTCACCGTCAATGAGAAGATTTGACCCCTTTATATCACGATGCAGCACATGCCGGTTGTGACAATGTTCCAATCCAGAAAGTAGCTGATGCATGTAACATTTAACCTAAAATACCCAGCTATAGTCAAGAAAAGAAGCTCCAAATCCAGAGATGCTTTTTGAATCATAAATTTCAACCAAGTCTAGTGCTAGATTTTACACTAAGCAAGGTAAATATGTAAAAACCTGAGAATCTGTGAACTTAATTGTGGGGCTTGTAGCAAGTCCAGCCAAATCATGATCCATGTATTCAAAGACAAGGTACAAACTGCATGACATCCTTGAAGTCACCAAACCTTCCAGTTTGATAACATTGGGATGATCCAGATGGCGCAGAATAAGAATCTCTCTAGCCATGAATTTCACACTCTCAGGCTCTAAGTTGTCAAATCGGACCTTCTTTAGGGCAACAATTTTCCCTGTCAAAGCATCCTTTGCTTTGTAAACATTGCTATATGTACCTTGTCCAACCTGATTGAAAAATAGTCCAGAAGCCAAGCCAGTTAGAGACCAATTTTTTGTTAACTTTAAAAGAATAGAATGGAAGTAGACATTTCAATGGAAGGGTTTTCCATTAATAACTTCCCAAGATAATAGAAAACCCCAAAACACGATGCCTTAACTTCATATTACTAATTTTAGATGTTGCGTACATTTGAAAACAGAACAACATAAGCAATAAGTTATTTAAACTTGAAATCAAGGTAACCATGTTCCACATACTTAAATTGGCAACTATAGCAAAGAAGTCATTAACTTCCTTACCTTATTAAGCTTCTCAAAAGTGTCAGCTCTTCTAGGGACCAATCCATTAATAGCTTCCCCAGCAACCTTGGAGAGCCAAGAGGGCCACCCTGCAGCTACTTGCTCACCATGTACATGGTTAGGTGGATTGCTCAACCTCGGATTCGGCTTAGGCTTCGAAGATCGCCTTCTCTCCCCTTTGGGACGCTTGCTCTTCTCCTCTTCTCCACCCTCCTTCACATTTCCACCGTTCTGAACCACACCCTCTTCTACTCTTGCAACTTCCACTTCCTCTTTCCTCTTTGATACTTCTTTCCCAAACACACACCCCATGTCTCAAAATACTCATTTACTCAACCCCTTCTTTTCTTCTTCTTTTTCCACCTCCTCCTCCTCCTCCTCACATTCACTAACTTGCCAAAACCACATTTTCGCTCATTTTCTTGCAATTCAAACACCACAGCTAATCAGAATCAAGCCCTAGTAACAGTTTCCCCCCTGCCAATCTTAAAAAGCTGAAAGGGGGGTTTTAAGTTTTAGCCAAAGGAATGTGCAAATGTTAATTCAAAAGACCCTAACTTTTCCAGACAAAAGTGAAGTGCAATGATTTTCGTGTCACCCCACAAGTTGCAATGCAGTCAAAGAAAATGAGCTTATATCAGTCAGACATGCACAACAGAAAAAGAAAAAGCAGAATGAAAAAAAATATAACAGTGAAATATGACTAGCTTTTCTCCTCCACTTGTGAAGTTCCTTTGTTGTTGTTGTTGTTGTTGTTGTTGCTGCTGCTATGTTTTCAGAAGTGGGTTTATTCTTTTAACCCTTTTGGAGTGTAGATATGATGTTGAGTAAGATCAAGGTTGAAAACAGTTACAATTCTAGGAGTTTGGGGTATTCCAGATTCAAAGAATAATGTACACAAAATAATGCCTTGGAAACTAGAAAGATAAAATAATAGTGTGGGGGGTGGTGGGGTGGATCTGCTACTGTATGCTTTTTACTCTCACAAATACAATGTTGTAGTATCTGTCTGCATACAAGTCAGTTTCGGATTTTTGCAGCACTGGGTTTGTATCCACTAAGGAAACTTCCATGGAAAAATATAAAGAGAACAATCAAAGACACGTGCCGTGGACATAGTTAATTATTTATTGAGAAATGCTGATCAACTATATCATGGTGATGTTTTTGTTTAATTTTAACATCCAAAAATAGGAAAAATATATTTGGACATTTCAAATACTGATAACTATTTCACGAGAAAGAAAAAATAATAATAAATGATAAATATGTTAATAAAAAAAAAACAAATGAAATGTGATAAAAGAATGTGCAAAATAATGAAATGTCCAATTTTTTTAATAAAAATATGTATGGTTGAGTTGGTTGAATGGTAGGTTGGGTTCTATATGCACTTGAAACTAAACCAACCAACTTTACTTGCTGTATTTCATATTTGCTTTGCCTCGCTTTTCTTTGAACTTTTGTTTAGAAAAATTGCTCATTCATATTGCAAGTGAACACAACTTAATTCGAAAATTGGAACATAGCGATATAGATAGCCTTCCACAAAATTTATGTGGATAAAGTGAAGCATTAAAGAGATAAAACTCTAATTTTAATTAAAGTATAATAAAAATACTAAAAACACCAATATATGGAAAAAAAATACTAAAAATGTTACCCCTAATTAAGTTTCGTTGATTTATTTGACAAGCATCTTATTGTCAAAGGAGACAGTTGGCTTCTATCGTACATTATGTGCTGGTTTGGTTCTTAGTCATTGGTGATAAATGAGTACTTTATTACACTCTTCAGTTTTGTTTGCACCTTTTGTTTGTGCTAACATTGGGACATTGTCGGGTTCTCAAAATTTTGTAAAAGAAAAAAACAATATTTTTAGTAATATTGTTTTGGTATATTATTTTTAAATAATATGACTACGTGTGATTAAATAATAATGTAGAAATTTGTATATAACTAACAACATTAAAATTAAACTAAATGATAAAAAGACAATAAGACATAAACATTCAAGTGAAATATTATGAAGATTCTTAAAGAAGGTCTTGATAACAGCAGTTGAGGGATCCACCTATTGAACAACAATTGTGTGGTGCATGGCGAGGCCATAGGATATATCGACAGTTTTCTCAGCCACGCTTATTCATTGGATAAAATCATAAAAAAATCTGGGCAAGTAAGAGCGTGTGATTGCTTCACATTATAGTAACCCACTATATATCTTCGGGGCAAAGGAATTGACACGTTGAAGTATAAAGGACAGCTACAACAAAACAAGGTTGTTAAGATAGGTGAGCTTAAATTGACCCTAGCCATATTAAATTGTCTCCTTCAATTATGTTACATATATCATGATATAGATTATACAACAACATTTTCCAAAAGTAAGAAAATTTCGTTAGCTATGAGTTGTTGCATGGAATCAAAATTGTACGAAGTACTAATATATATCATGATTGGGAAGCTACAAACACCTATGTTTAGTTGTTGTTTGGCTGCTATCAAAGAATGAACTTAATATTTTTATATACTCCTCGAGATTTGGTGAGTTCTATTCATCTTTTTCCGGTGCGTGGGAGTTAATTAAGTTTTGTACGTAATTTTATATTTATATTGTAAATATTATAAATTATAGTTTGTTAAGGGTTTTGTGTATATTAAGTCTCGAATAAAATGATATTAACAGACAATATATCTCTCTCTGCATAGCATGAATTTATTTCTCTACACAGTTATATTTAATTATTTTAAATTTATTGACGATCCCACCAATATTACTATCAAATCAAATGCAAAGTGTGATTAGTTTCATATTAGTTAGGAAAGAGTAATGAAAGATATATAAGAGATATGACTCATACATGATGTTAATTTAAAGGTTTTGAGTAGAGACACAGTGTTGTTTGTCTTTGTAATTTTTGTCATTAGCTCGTTAACTTTTCTAGATGGTCCCCCATTGCAGAATATAGCAATGCGGAGAGACTTGCACAAAGGGGAGAATGTTGAAAAATTAAGTGAGTAATTAGCCTCACATTAATTTAAAAAGGCTCAATGAAAGATATATAAAAAACGTAACTCATATATTTTAGTATTTCTTAAGATTTTGGGACGAAATGCGATATGTATCAACTCGGCTGGTGATCCTTGTCTCCGTTAACTTGTTAACTTTCTTCTACGTATTCCCCTAAACTCCCTAATTAACGCATTCCGAGTTCTGGGACCTTCGATATCTAAACATTTTCTTGTCAAACTAAAGAAAAACACAGAAGTTATATAACAGCTTAAGATTTGATGCGGATCAAATGTTTTGTGATATATATGTAACCTATTCGTGCACATAAGAGCGTTATATGATCACATCCAGTGATAAAAACGAGTCCACAGTTGTTAATTAGTTATTATGCTGATATAGATTGTATTTTATGCCTTTTAGTTTAAACTTGTAGCCTAAATCTTTTCAACATCAAAGACAAGCCAACATATTTAACTTTTTTTAAAAATAAAAAATGATCAGAAGAGTTGTTGTTCCAAGCATTAAAGTTTAAGAAATTTTAGTAATATTGGAGTTTGGAGAATATTGACTAGTTGCGTGAAGTGATTAATGCTACTAAATTTGACGGTATTTTTCTAGAAACCATATATAGTCCTCTTTGTGCCATCACTACTGCATAACAGGCTTCAAAGAAAGTATAGTTTGGGCATTTCTTATTACCACTGTGACTCTTGGGATGCCTTGTTCTAAGTCCCAGAAAATAGAAATTGACAAATTGTTATTCTCACTCTCTGCATGCATCTTCCAATCGAATAGGCTAAAGTCGTCACCTTTTATCGATGTCTCTGACACTAATTTACAGGTGTCAAAGGTACACGCAGTGAACAAGTTCGCCCTTCCCTTTCTTGCTCATGAATGAATTAGAGAACATGATCTCCTGGGGTTCTTGGTCGTTAGGTACTTTTCATTTCATATGTCACTCTAAATTTGTTGTATATTTGCAGCTCTGAGGCCTGTAACGCATTTATTGAAGAGATTCCTTGTGTTCTATGTTGATTTTGAGGGAAGGGAAATATAGTATGTGAGCATGCATGGAGTTAATTGAAATATTTTGAGAATTTCCTTTTATATATATATATATATATATATACACACTTTTTTTTACAATGTAGACAATAAGGATAAAACATATCTAATACTAGTATATACTTAATGCTACACTGCTGGTTTATGGATAAAAAATGTTACACTAGTTTCTTAGCTTTCCTTACACATGTTTGTTTTTCTATAAAACGATGAGTAATATTATACTAACAACAAAATCTTAAAACACATTTTTATAATTTTTTATTTTCTTTCTCTCTTTCCATTACATTTAACATCTTATGCCACACTACTCCTGCTCTCTTCTCTTATTTTTCTCCTAAATTGTAATAATTGTTGTGGAAATTTTGTGTAAGAGTACCTTGGTATTGTTCAATATTTAGAAATTTAACTTTATTTTAAGAACATTCTGCTGCAAGCCTGCAACGAAGTTGTTCCTAATAACATGCCAGGCTAAAACACCTTTCTAGTAACTATCAATAAACATGTTTACATGTAATCGAAAATTTGACCTTCTTTTGTAATGTTTAGTGCTGAGAATAATGATTGAACTAAAATCTCTCCTTTCCTTTTGTCTCCATTTCAATATTGGAAGAATTTGAATATGAGAGAAAAAATGAATATTTACTCTGCAGATCTAAAATTTCATTTTATCTTTTTCATATCCATCCTATTAGTATTTATAGGGAATAATAATATATACTATTATTATCTATATTTTTCCTTCTTTTTCCTATGAACCAAATAACGTAGCATTTCTCTTCCCTTTCCGTCCATCTCCATCTCTTTTGAACTAAACCTTGTTGGCGTGTTCCTCTTGATCATCTTCAAAGCTTTGACAATGACCTCTAATATGATAACTATGAAACTTAACAGACATTAATCCTCAGCCAGAATTCTGCTTTAATTAATTAAAACAAATTCCTACAGTGGTACAACTTTCTTTGCTTTATGCATAGCTTGATATTTTCAAAATCTGTCTGGAAAATTTCTATAACCCAAAGTCCTGTACTGAGTAGCATACACTTTTTTTTTAAAATATCTAAGTAGCATACACTTCAAAGTTTCAATAATAATATATAAAACGAATCCAAAACTTCACAATATATTTAGGGGGAGGCCTATGCTATTTACACCTCTCTTTTTTTCTCTCTCTTCACACTTCCAATTTTTTTATTCCTAAAATACTTCTATTCTCACTCCCTTTCATCTCACTTTTTCACAAATCTTACTAAAACTAGTTTTTGTAACGTAGTTATGTTTTAACATTACATAAGCTAGTTTTTTAATGTAATATTTTTTTTATATATATTACAGAAATTAATTTCTTTAATATTGTGTAAGTCTCTTCCAGCAATTGTGCTTTTAATGAATTTTTGTTGCTGGTAAAAAAAAGTATAAATAGAATGGTCTTAGGGGGTGTGCAAGGCCCCCACAAAAGTGCAATATATGACAGTTGTTGCTTCCTGTACTTTCCAAGTTACTTCCTGCACTCTTTCTAGAATCTTTTTTTTTTTAATATTCCGGATTGATAATTCCCAAAGACAAAAAGTGTACAGCTTCCTACACCATTCAAAATGTTACTACACCATTTTTTTTTAAATTCCAAAAGTACCCCTGGCAGCTTTCCTCTTATATTTGCCAAAATATATTTCCAAAACAGTTTACGTTGCGCTTTCCCTTTGGTTCACTTGATTCACTTCATTTTTGTGCCATTGGGTTGCTGGAAAAGCTGTGCATTGGTGGTTTTCGGTGGCATTGTTTTGATTTCGTCGGAGTTGCGGCGTGGTGGTGGCCGTCAGAGTCGTGAAGTGGTGTCTGGGTTGCAGAGGTGGGTGGTTTCTGGTTTTTTGTATCGTTCGGATTGGGTAATCCGTATGGGATTTACGGATTGCCTAATCCGTATAGCATTAAATCAGCAAATTGTCCATTAAAATTTTTTGAAAAATGGTTAACGCATGTATTTAAGTAAAATTCACATTGGTTTTAATAATTAGAATTTAGTTTAATTTCTAAAATTATTTGAGTGACTATATAGGGAAAGTCAATTTGTGGATTCAATTAGAATTGAGTTTAATTTCTAAAGTTATTTGAGTTAGTATATACAATTTAGAAATTTGCTTAATTGTTTATGTAAATGGTGATCTTTAGACTTTAATGAGTAATTTAATAAATGTTATTTTATGGATTGGTTATGTAAATGGTTATTTATTTGTGTGTGTTTTGAGTAATGATTAAGTAAAATTTGTAGTTGTAAGGATGAACACCGATGAGTGGATATATGAAAGTATTTTATCGGAAGAAAATTATATGGATGAAGACATCGGAGCGGACCCTGATGCGTTTGAAGACAATGATTGTGTAGTTGATTGTTCTGCAACATTCAACACGACTGAGGTATTTATGTGATTTTGAATGTAATTGTTGTTGTTAAATGATAAAATTAAGAAGATTAAAGATGAATTATCCATTTGTGTAGGTGTTTGAATCCCGTGATGCGGTATTGAAATGGGCTTGTGCAGTTGCATTTGAGAATGATTTTGTAGCCGTTATAATGAGGAGTGACACAAAAATCGGGAAAATAGGAAGGACGTCATTTATGTTAATTGGTTGTGAAAGGAGTGGAAAATATAGACAATGGAAAAAAGGTTTGACACAATTGACCACTAGCACTAGAAAATACGAGTGTCCTTTTAAGCTGCGGGACAAACCAATTCTGGGAGGTCAAGGGTGGATGGTGAAGCTAATATGTGGTAATCATAATCATGCTTTGGCTAAGTCATTTTGTGGACACCCATACGCTGGTCGACTAACTGAAGAGGAGAAGATCATTGTTGCAGATATGACAAGGTCAATGGTGAAACCAAAGAATATTCTACTAACTTTGAAGGAGCACAATGCCAATAATGTCACAAGTTTGAAGCAAGTATACAATGCAAGATATGCATACTGCACGCATACAAGAGGCGATAACACTGAAATGTAATAGCTAATGAAACTTCTTGAACGTGACATGTATATTCATTGGCATCGATTGAAGGATGAAAATGTTGTACGTGACTTGTTTTGGGCACATCCGGATGCAGTACAATTGAGTAATGCATATCATATGGTGTTCTTGATTGACAGTACATACAAAACAAACAGGTATAGACTACCTTTACTTGACATTGTTGGTGTCACACCTACTGGTCAAACATTCTCAGCTACATTTGCCTATTTAGAGGCGAAACGTATAAGCAATGTTGTGTGGGCCCTTGAACGGTTTAGAGGGATATTTCTTAAAAGTGAATTTTCCCCTAAGGTGATTGTTACAGATAGAGATTTAGCATTGATGAGTGCTGTCGAAACCGTATTCCCAAAGGCAACCAATTTATTGTGTAGGTTTCACATTGACAAGAATGTGAAGGCAAAATGTAAAACTTATATTCGGCAGCAGAATGCGTGGGATTATGTCATAGATGCATGGGGAAGTATTGTTGATTGTGCTAATGAGAAGAAATTTGATGATTGTCTTATGAAGTTTGAGGTTGCATGTGCTCCGTGGCCAACATTTATTGATTACGTCAAGGACACTTGGTTGAACCCTCACAAAGAAAAACTTGTCACAGCATGGACAAACAAAGTCATGCATCTTGGAAATACAACCACAAACAGGTAAATTTCTGCTTAAGACATTGGTTAATTTATCATTTAAATTATCATTTGCATAGGTTTCAAGTCTTTCAAGTAAACTATCTTCGTATCATTATACCTTGCAGGGTTGAGTCTGCCCATTGGACTTTAAAGCGGCTACTACAAAATAGTGTTGGTGATTTGTGTACGGTTTGGGATGCAATGAACAATATGATCACCTTGTAACATACTGAAATCAAGGCATCTTTGGAAAGAAGTACACATGTGGTTGGACATGTTTTCAAAATTACGTTATACAAGAGACTTATTGGCATGGTTTCCAGGTATGCGTTAAATGAAATTGCGGAAGAGTACGAGCGGGTGGATTATGCTGGAAAAAATCCATCTCGTTGTGGATGTGTGTTGAGAACAATGTATGATTTGCCTTGTGCTTATGAGCTGTCCAAGTATGTTATTGGGAGCATTCCAATTACCACTGTTCACATGTTTTGGCGGAGATTAAACTATTGGGACAATGGTGCAGCTGAATACCAAGTAAGCATAACTGATGAGATAGAAGCCATATCTAACCGTTTTGAAATACTTGATTTGTGTGGAAAAATGACAATAAAGTCAAAGCTGTCTGAAATTGCATACCCTTATAAGAATTCCATGTGTGCTCCCCCTGATAAGGTGAAAACAAAAGGTGCTCAGAAGAACGTTAGAAAGCACGAACGGTCTACAAAAAGGGACTCGTCTTACTTCGAGTATGTGGATGACTTTCATTCTGTACAAAATAGTTGTTCTACCCCGAAACAGTCCAATTCCTCTTCCGATGTTCTAGTGAAAAACCGGAGGGTTCCAATGCTCGATCAATTTCATCCATTCATGCAGAACTTTATTGTTGACATAACTGATGTAAAAGCTGATGACAATTGTGGATATCGAGTAATTGCTGCCTTGGTAGGTTACGGTGAAGAGGCTTCGTCTTTGGTTCGCAATGATCTGCTCAAAGAACTTGCACAATGGACTGATCAATATGTATCGTTGTTTGGAGGGGTACACAGGTTTGAAATGTTAAAGCGGTCCCTACTGGTTGATGGATTGTCGAATGTATGTTTAAATCGGGTTTCTTTCACATCAGATGCTTTGGCCTAACCTAAGCACGAACAAACATGCATATAATATATTTGATTAACTAATAATTTGCAGGTTACGATGGATAAGTGGATGAATATCACAGATATGAGTCATGTAATTGCCTCAAGATATAACATCATTGTAGTATCCCTGTCACTCCAGCAAAGTATGACGTTCTTCCTTCTAAGAAGTCAACCACCTAGAGATCTCTGAGTTCATCGCATATTGTGCATTGGTCATGTGTTTGGAAACCATTTTGTTCAGGTAAATTCAATCGGGTTTCATTTTGATGCATACATTTTATTTTACGTGTATAGTTGTTTACGTATGTTGTTTGTGCAAAACAGGTAACCTTGGCAGACAATTGTCCTTTACCGTGGACGGCATGTTTGTGGGCTAGTCACGCTAGCACCGAAGCTCAGCAGTGGCCCTATCATTACATTGATCGAATGCAATTGTATATTAAATCGATGCATGTGCGCACACAATATGTTGATTTAAGATATGCGTAAACATTTGGACAAACAAAGTCATGTATTTCTTATGTGATATAAAATGTTCAATTAGTAAAAAGATGTTCCGTCATATCAATGTTCTAAGTAACTAAACAATAATTACAAATAAATTCCTCTAATATCTAATAATCAATGTCCAATCATGTCGTCCATATCAATCACGAGCACGAGCAGGCCTCCTCTGCGGTCTGAAACTCCGTCTAGCTCGGGTGTAGACAATGCCATCCTCAGTCACGCCTCGAACTAGATGCAGAAACTGCTCAGTCATCGAGTATGCATTGGTGCCTTCTGTGACCATCCTCATGTCAAGCATATGCTGGAGGCCCTCAGCAACATGTTGGCACACATGCTACAAAAAAACAATTCAAATGGTTACCAAATGGATAAACGTGTATCGAATGAAAACAGTTATGAATTTAACAATGAATACCACGACATGCACTGGTCTCTGCTCACCTCCATCAGTGGGTGGATCAATAGCGGCACCATGAGAATGGGTCTGGGCTGGTGCAGGTTCAGGTACTGGTGGAATCTGGGAAGCCGCCTCCTCATACCGAGATGGGGTCATGAATGGATGGGAAATGCGGAAGAACCACCCCATGTATGCAGCACCACAGTGACCTGGATAATCAACCAAGTCTCCTGTTGGCACCATGTAGTCTAGGAAGTGGGTCCACCGGTCCTCGATGTCTTCAACTGAAGGAACATCTGACACAGGCAGGGGTGGAATGTGTTGAACATACCCAAACTGCCTGACCACCCTCTTAGGTAAATACCTGGTCAGATGTGGACCCCATCTGAGGAATCCAGAGTACATGGAGATGACCTCAAACTCTCGGTGGGCACGGTGCTCCCCATATGGTGTCCAACATACATCAGAAGGTGTCAATCTATCTATATGTTTCCGATAGGTTGATACCGGTAAGGCCTTCGCTGTCTTCCACCTGCAGGCATGAGGTTGCCTGTCGTCGTAATGGTCATCTGCAACGACATTTCCTATACTAGGAAAATGCTCGTATATCCAGCACTACAAATTTCAAACAATAAAAGTCAGGAAAGAATGCAAACAAAACATATTGATACAATAAACTTTGATCATTAGACACATGGATGGATATCATTACTTGTAACAGAGTGATGTAGCCTGCAGGATGTTTCCCATGGTGCTTGCATGCGTAGCTCAGGTTCTCATACATGTGGATAAGAGCACCCGCACCCCATGCAAGACCCGCAGACCGGTCGAAGTCTCTGAATGCCTTTAAGAATGACACAACTATATGTGTGGCACTCTTGTTGGCAAACAATGTGCATCCAACAAGGTGAAGCAGATATGCCCTGGCGGCCAGTATCCACTGTCTCGACTCCACCTTTGCATAGTACAGTTCCCGGAGCCATGATAGCCTGACATAAGCACCGTGACACTGTATCTTCTCAGCAGATGCATCCTGTACAGTCACATCAAGTAGCTCCACCAACAACGTGACCGCTTCTCCAATGTCTAACTGATCGTACGTGTAGAACATGCCGATAACCGGGAGATGCAGCAGTGATGACACGTCGTCCAACGTCAGTGTCATCTCTCCCACGGGCAGGTGAAATGAAGATGTCTCGGGGTGCCATCGCTCAACAAATGCAGATAGCAACCCCCTATCTCTAGTCTCCACTGAGCATCCAATCAATGGAGTCAGGCCAGTAGCTGCGATCAAACCTTCTATCTCAGGTACAGGCTTCCCGAATTTAATGACCTTACGGCCATGGGAAGCAAGCTTCAACTCTGGACGTTCCTGCATTGAAGACATCATTTAAGGTAAATCAGTAATGGATAACCAAATGAGTTTGACGTTGGACTATGTAGTTGAAGATGTCAATACCTCTCCTGCCCAGACTCGTAGAGCCACATGATCGACAAACTCGGTAAGCATCGAAGAATCTTTCGGCCCTTCGGGAAAAGATTCAGACGCTGTGTCCATATCCTCGATCACCGGGTCAGCAATCTCTGCATCAGGCGCAGGCTCAGGCAAAGGAGGATCATCATGAATAGTAACACCTGCCCTATGACGACGGACAGATGCGGTAGGCCTACACCGCTCAGGGGCATCTTCAGGATGACCTCTAGCATGTGTAACCGCAGAACGGTCGGGACTTCGACCAACAGCCCGACGCACTCCTCCTCTCGTCTTAGCCATAACCTGCATCCACATAGTGTTTTTCAGCTTTTGAGTTTCAAGAACAACATCATTGGATACAGATTTGTGTACATGGTTATCTATACTAGTGTCATTCACAACCATACCAACTAATGAAGTCCAATTCACAAGCATATCAACAAGTGTAATTCACTAGCTTACCATATACTCAACTCCAAACTTAATCAAAACCAACCAATAATGATTTGAAAACAACGCTTCACAACCATACCAAACAAAGAAGTCCAATACTAATGCAAACCAACCTATAATGGGTTGAACAAGTGCAACTCACAAGCAATTGTATATAATATAAGTTCAATCCTAATGAAAACCAACCAATAATGATTTGAAAACAACGCTTCACAAGCATACCAAATTCTAATCAAAACCAACCTATAATGGGTTCAACAAGTGTAATTCACTAGCTGACCATATACTCAACTACAATATGATCAAAACCAACCAATAATGATTTCAAAACAATGCTTCACAAGCATACCAAATACTCAAGTGTAATTGTAATCAAAACAGAACTATTTTTGGGTTCCGGACCTGCCTTGTACAATGGACCATATCATCAACTTCAATTCTAATCAAAACCAACCTATAAAACTTTTCAACAAGCGACATTCACAACCACCACCAATCCACGAACAAAGCTCGAACAAGGTGCGGCGGAGTGAACAACAATCAATGACGTGCAACGCGAAGTATAAATGCCGGGAGGAAGAACGAACCAGTAAAGCTGTGCTTGTCGGAGAAGAAGGCGCTCAAGATACAGGGAGAAGATGCGTTGACAGGGGAGAAGAAGAGAGGGAAGAAGAAAAGTTTTAAAAAAATTATATAATTAAATTTTAAATTAAAGGGGTAAAATGGGAAATTCATTGTGCCCAAATGGTGCATTAGAATAACCTAATGGTGTAAGAGGCTGGATTCAGACAAAAATAGCCTATCGGAAGCAATAGCCTACCGGACGACACTCAAAGCCCAGTAGCAAGCTAATGTAGTAACTTATAACTCTTCCCCCAAATAAAAATTAATTTAATATCATTTAGGTCAATAACTTTTGTTATTACACTTTAGGTCAATGATTTAGATATCAGATATTGAAGAACGTGATAAAAATACTAAAATAAATATACACTTCAATCTTAGCCAAAGGCCGAGAAAGGCATGCTTTATTTGACATCAACTTCCAGTTCACTTGGGACTAATGTAGTGCTTCACGCAGGCAATCACGCCCATCTCTACATATTCTTATGTTTACCTATTACATGTCCATATGTATGTTTTCTTGAGACTCGGTATTTATTATCTATTCTTGTAGAAACTATATTTAATTTAGTGCTATAAAAGAAAAACAAAACTTTCAACTAAAAAATTGTTGAGATAAGAGAGGTAGAGAGTAGAGACCAACACTCCACTCCATCACACGGGATGAAGAGAAGAGAAGATACATGTTCCTCCACGCTTCTTATTTGACATAACAAAAATCATGGGTGCTGTAATATTCTGATTTGATTTGATAATATTCACAATTTATAAACTTCATAAATTAAATCAAATTATGAGATTGTTTAGAAGAATAAATTAAATTTCAATCTAAAGCTTGATCAGACGTTAGACCACACTTATCTTTATAGTACTTTGAAATTGAAGAATACACAGTACACATTCATTGTTTTGTGTTTTTTTTACAATAATAACTAAATTGAATAAAAGTAAGTTTAATATTTATTTATTTAAAGTATAAATTTTTTATATTATCAACTAACTAAAAATCATGTTAGGTATATTTTTAGGATCATTTTGTAAAAGTCAATTAATTAATAAATGGATGATAGTGTGAGTTTAAATTAAACTCTAAAGTAATTATAAAAACCAATAGATAATTTAATTTTAAACTATAATTATTAATACGTCATTTTCTTAACTATAATGTTTTAGGCTTATTTCTTTTATCTTAAATAGTTGATATTTTTTTCCAATTATATTTTTAATTAATATCTCATTGTTAATGGTCAACATTAAAAATTAACGTATTAAATAAAGACATTTTAGTTCAAATATAATACTCTTTAGTGTTAGATCTTAACAAAAATTTTAAACTCTTCTTCACTAAATCTCCTAATAAAAAAGTGGAGAGATTTCTAACATGGAGAATAAGTTAGTATAGAAGAATTCTGTTTGAAAAAAAAATTTCTCTTTTCCTAAGATCTTAATATAAGCTCTACCGCTAAAGAAAAATAATTAGAGAGATTTTCAATCTTATATGATACTATAAGGTCCACCAAAATATGGTCTAAATTAATTTAAAATATAACACTAAAGATACTATTTTATATCTATTAAATATTATTTAATTTATATGCATTAACCCTTAAACTTCATGAAAAAAGGTAATACATGTAAGTAACAATAAATAATAATAATAATAATAATAATAATAATAATAAAATAGTATACTAAATTTAAGAAACATTCAAATGACACTGAAAATTAAACCCCCAACTTAAGGAGGATAGTTAGAGATGCCTTAAATGAAAGAAAGTAGATCAAGGATGCATATATATTTGCAATTAAAGATTAAACAAATCAATTTCATTACGTAAACACCAACAAATTAATACCACTTTTGCGGTCACACGGCATTTTCCCGAAGGAATTTAAGAAAGATAGTAGCAAAGTCCTTAATTAATTTTCATTTTCTAGAGAAAAACTCAGTCAGCAGAATGATTTAGCTAAGAGAAGTCGTGGATTCACTAGCGCCATGTAATATAAGTTAGTTGAAATTGGATTAAAAGAACAACATTCCTTTTTCTCCTTGTCATTGTACCATTAGATTAACACTGAAATCGTCAACAACACTGATCCTTTCATTTGCAAATTGCAAATGCAGAAAGGAAAAGCGGATTCTGTCTCCATCCTCAGTTCCCTTCCTGAAGATGTTGCCCTCAAAATTGCTTCGCTGCTTCAGGTTCGAATTTGGTTGGAAACCCTCTTAAAATTGTATTGTGATCACGAATTTCAATTTTCCTTACATAGAAAAGCTTTGATTTTTTTTATTGACCCTTTTGTGTTGTTCTCAATTTGGTGCAAAAAGGTGCGGGATTTGTGTGCCTTAGGTTGTTGTTCGAGGTTCTGGAGGGAACTCTGCTTCTCAGATTGCATTTGGGAGTCTCTTGTCAGAAACAGATGGCCCTTACTATCTTCCTTCCATTTCCCTTCTTCTTCAACTCATTCTCCCAATTTCAAGGTATCCTCCACTGATTCTCCTATTTTGGAGGAACACCCTATTTGTTTTTCAACCTTGTTTAAACAAAGTTTGGTACTTTTTTTTATTGGTTTCTGAATTGGGACTCTGGGTAATCATCGTCTAAGCCCCAATTTTTTTCCTTTAATATTCAATATTTTTTAACCTTTGTAGGAAAGATCTTGGTCCCCTGTTATTAAATTGAGTAAATACTAAATAGTACATACACAAGCAAGGTAAAAAAAAAAACATTATACTGCCAACGAATTAGAAATTGCCACGGATGGCAATTTGTTTAACATTTGCATTAATTACCTTAAAAGTCATCCCTTGCATAATTTCTAATTGGTTAAGAATGTAAAAGCCCTTATACTATCGCTGCATGGAAATTAAACTGTATTAAATTATGATTATATGGTGCTGATGTATTGGTGGTTGGACGTATAGTACAGTAATTGTTGTTTGTTTGGAAAATTGGGTTACAGAAGTGGAGGAAATTGTACTTGGAGAGGCACGTGGAATTGGGAGTTAGAGCAAGGTCTGTTGTGAAGTTTCTGGAAGCTTGTTCTCGTTTTGAGTCACTTGAGGTTGGGGACTATCTGAAAGCTGTTGACACCTTGATTGGTACCATGTTTGGGTTTGAAGACGTGCAGAGGTTCTTGTTCAACCCTCAAATGAATGTGCTGATTAACTTGGTTGGGCTACACTATTGCCTCACAACCCTTGGGATTCCGGTATTCTCATTCTTTGACACCCTATTTTGATTTGTTCATGAGTCTTACTAATTAGTGCCCTTAGAGCACTGATTTAGGAAACGATAAATAGAAAGTTTTTATGAAAATTACATTGCATTGGAAATCATGGGGGAGTGCATCCCAATAAAAAACTTAACACTTTTGATTCCTTAACCAATACCCATAGGGAGCTAGTTAGCATTTTCCTTGTTTTGTTTACAGTTTAACTAGATAATTTTTGAGATCCCACATAATTTTGGTTCCTTTCAAAAGGTAATGGCTTCATCATTGGTTACTTTGGTGTCGCTTGGTAATAATTTGGATAATTACTATGCATGAGTTTATCAAACTGTCTTTGGCATATTGGCACTGGTATATATGCTACTTTCATTTGCTGCAAGGTTGCAATTAGAAAAAGTGATTAAATATAGTTTGACATTTGCCAACTGTGAAATCCGAACAACTGTTTGATTGCATGTAATTGAGTTTATTCAATTTTATCTCAGCTAACCATTTGTGCTGAATTTATTTTGTTTATTTGTTTCACCACATTAATTAAGAAAGTTTAGTTACTTGTTTCCTTAATGCTTCAACTTTCTCATAATTATTCATAATCTTTGGTCAATCAAATAAAATATATTTTGATAAGTTTTATATAGGGTAATAATATCATGCTAAACTTAAAAATAATGACTAGAAAAAAAATCCATGTGACACATGCTCAAAATTAGTTGTTGTGTGCGTGTCTGCTTTTCATGTGTCTTGAAAATAAGATAACATGCCATCTAACAGTACCTAGTCTTTGGCATTCATTGCTTTGTTCCCAAGTTTGCATATCTGAACCCTTTAGAAATAAGTGGTGTCTTTTCATCTTTTACCTGTTTCCATTTCCTTTGAATTTCATTCCTATCCTTTATTCTTTGATCCTTCCTTAGAGAAATAAAAAGGATAAAGGTGAACCATGGTCTGTAATATATATTTTCGGATTTGCCTGCTTCTTTTTTTCCTCTTCCCAAGAAGGCTCTTACATTGAAATTGTTCTACAAGATAGTGCAGTGCATCGAATATTTAATTGAATAGATGTCTGCCTCATAATTATGTGGACTTCGTTTTGGGCACTTAAGTAGGTAAACAAGTGGATCAAATTGTGTAGGTGTCTGTCAACGTGGTTGATCCAAATTGGTTTTCTCATTCTCTGTTAGACACTTAACAATTAAGTCTATTTAATACGAAGTCTTCAGCCTTGATGATGGAAAGCATATGAAATCTTTTGAAGAACTAGACCAGAGTGTGGCATGTATTTGATATGTAACTGTCTTCATTGGCAGGGTGATAATCTTGTAGAAGCCCTTCGCACTCATGAGATCTCTGATCGGCGTGTCTGCATCAAGTGGTGGAAAGTTGGTAGATGGTACTATGGCTTCCGCATGAGGGATGAGTCACATTCTCGGTGGGTTTCTTTGGCAGATTTGGCAACAGAAGATGATGAGCATGTTTTGGGAGTGCTTCGCCGAGGTACTGTTCATGAGGTTTTACGTGTTCAGATCTCTGTGGTTGGTCGTCCATCAACACCTTGGTCCTGCCAGATTACCCAGAGATTGGAATAGCTATACGGAAATAAACTAAAGTATTGATATGTATCTGAATTAATGTGTATAGTTATTGTTTGTAAAATTCTGCAGTACTAATACATGTATAGTTTGTCATCAAAGATAAGACAATAATAAGTTCATAATGTTCGTTATCTTCTTTTCGTGGTATATTTGAACTCCATATCTCGTTGCATATAACTGAGGCTTTATAACTTGATATATGACAGCACCTCATAAAATGAAAATAAGCCTTTAAGGTTTTGGTAATTGGTAATTTTACTTGTTAGGAGGCAGATTTAGGAGTTTTGTTGTTGTAACACATACTGCAAATTAGACCTTTTATGTGAATGATTCTCGAGCTCATAGTGACAACTGACCACAAAACCTGTCATTTCAAATGCTAAGGCATCGCCTATATCCAATGCTAACATTTCTCATCACTCTTGGTTATTAGATTTTAGAAAGTATCCTTACAAAGTATTAGATGATAAACAGAATTAGTAGTGTTTTATTCGTTGCAGCAAATGCTCATTTTGTGGTTGACAAGTATTAATCCTTAGTAATTGCAGCATTGGCTTCCAATTCCAATGACTTTAATGCATCAATAACATGGTATTCAATATTATTTTTGTGGGAACATATATAATTAAAAATTTCAATTTATGGCACAAATGTCTTGTAAAATAATACAACTTAGGTCCTTGGAGGGGAAAACACTGATTTGCAAAAAACAATCAACACAACTGAAGCAACACATTAAGTCATCTACACACTCTTAACAATTACTGAGCACACTAACTTTATAAACAATAAATGAAGATGTGTGAATAAAGATGCAGAATGCATGATCCATGTTCCTTCCATCTACTTGGGGACTCGGCTATGAATGCTGTAAGCTGAAAGCCAAATGAGCAAGACTGTCACAACGCTTCCAAACAAAGCCACTGCTATGGAGGCACCAACATGCCTACAGAACTTATCGTAAATATTGCAAACTTTATTCCAACCCACCACGTGTTTGTTTCCCTTCAAACCCAAATATGCTATACCCCCAGCTGTGCCTGTTGCTGAGGCTATTATCCCCAATATCAGCTGCAAAGGAGTCATGGTAGTATATTCATTTGTTATGCTTTGATATATATAAATTAAAGCAAGTTAGTTTGAGAAGAGAAGATGAATAGCATGGTGAAAAAGAATGATTTATTGGATTAATTACCGCATCCCATAAGATAAAGTAGAGGAGCAACTTGGTTTTGAGGGCTGGCTTGTTACTGGCAAAGAGTGATGCAAGTGTTGTAATGATACTGTAGAGGCCAGTAACGGACAATGCAGCTACAAAATACCTGCGTGTATATCACATTACATGTCAATTTGCAAGTGGACAATAACAAGTAATATTGAGAAGACTTGTTTGATAAAAAAAGATATCGGTGAGAATAAGGCATTTTAATAAATAAATTAATACTAGGTGTATTGTACGTAGATGGAAGACTTTGAGTCTATAAATTATATATATATATATATATATATATATAAAGAATGATTAAATTTAAAGATAATGACATAAGGAAATTAGAACAGAGGAAAAAAAATACACATACAAGAAAATAACACGTCTTAGGCAAAGCCATCATGGACGACTTTTCCTTTAAAAAAAAAAAAGGATAAAACAGACTGCGGTCTGGAAATTTAATGCATGTTTACAAGAAAAAAACATCAATTTCCCCCTTTAGGAAGCTCTTTGTTAGTATATGGATATGGATAGTATACAGTATATTAAATATACTAGATAAAGCAGACGGCGCGCGGTTTGAAATTGAAATACGTTCACAAGGAAAAAAATCCTACTATTCCTCAGGGACCGTTTCATATTAAATATATTTAATACAACTAAAGAAAATCAACTAGTGTTATAAAAAATGTCGCTGGCATCCTTTAAGCACGTAGTCTTAGATAAAACCCCAATATTCATATATATGGGAAAAAATATTGGAGGGTTTTAGCTAGCTTCTCACCATACTTGGAAATAAAATAAAAGAAACAGAAACTCAGGAAGCAAAACCCTTCACATGGGAAACAAGTCAGAGATCAATAGCGTTGGCTTCTTCCTTTGAATTTGAAACATCTAATAGCTGAAACATTAATATTGGAACCTAGCTATCTATCTTTTTGTCTCGTATACAACTAATTAAGGTACGAGTATCCTTAATTTGTGTCTAGTAATTTCACTTGCTGAAGGCATGAGCACAAAGTTGGACAGTGGATACTCCTATATCCCCTTAGTTATAAAGTCTCATAAACTAAGGAAAAAATTTCGATCACATTAATAAATGTTGGTGTCAGCTTAATATACAAGTCGATTTTTATAATTCATTCTTCATGACAAGAAAGTTGTCATTTGATGTCACATGCTGCAAATAACCAAAGAGGCATATAGCAAAATACTTGCTACACCTTTTTGCTTAAAGAAAAAGGTATTTTTCTTGATAAACTTCTTAGTAACCACTACTAAGAGAAGAAAAGAAGAAAGCACAGTGAATTAAGCTTTTTTCCCAAGTTAAAATTAATTTATACATAACTTAAAATTCAGATTTTGGAAAAACTAAATGGGAGAACTTGTATACATTAATTAGTTTATATATAAGCTTTGGTTTTTAACATGGAATCCATATAGCCAACTTTACCTGATAAGATACGGCTTTGTTTCCGTTTTTGTTGTATAAGCTATTTTAACTAAAGACAAAAACTTAATTCATTATAATTTTTTATTGTTTTTCTTAACTTATCTATATGATAGTCTCATAGTCATAATAAATATGCTAAAAATTTGATTAACTATATATTCAACTTACACAAAGGCTGGTGAGTATCTGAATTTGGCTGGCCATGGCACAGGCTGTGGCACACGAATAACCTCTGTTTGATTACCAGTGACGATTACCACAACAGCAACCAGTGATGCTGCAAACAAAAGAAACCTTAGGATGACATCAAATTTAAAGTAATCAACACCAGCAGGAGCTGGAGTTGAAGATGTTCTGTATTCAGGGTCGCCACCAGGCTTGTCTGTAGAAGCCATTTGTGTTGCTTTGATAGCAGGTAGCTAGTGATAATAATAATAAATTTAGTGGAGAGAGATAAGGATAGTTGAACAAAACAATGATATTGTGGAAATATATATAGATGGATATGGACTTTGGGGAAAGCCAATGGAGCCAGAAAGGTGTAAAAACAAATGAGTTGGAGTTTCCTGCACGTTATATAGTTGGTTTGAATAGTTGCTTGTTAGTTGGTGTTGTACGTGAATGTGATGAGCTTCATACATACAGCTAATAGTCTGTTAGAATATTTGATATGCGTAATCAGGTTTACATGGAAAATTAATACATGAGAATATTTGACATGCTTGATTTCAAGGTTTACATTTCAAACGAAAGATATTTTTGGTTGCCAGCTAGCTAAATAACTTGATAATAATTGTAATCTTCGATTCGGATTTTGTGTGTATTATATTCATTCCATATCTAATTATAATCTCTTTTCAAATTATAAAATCTTTTTTTAATTTTTAGATACACTTAAATTTTTTTATGTCTCTCTCTAAATATTAATGATAATATAAATAATTGACATATTTAATATAATTAATTAAATTATTATATTTAAAAAAACACAAATATGTTGAAAGATTTTTACCATTAGAAATTGGGTAAGGAGAGAATATATATCATATGCATATTATATATATATGGGGACCCAGGGAAGAGACATAAGTGTTACATCCATGCCACCTTAAAAGACGTTTCTTGTAGTGCTTTGCTAGCTCCCTTGGTAATTTCTGGTTGGAGGATAAGAACTAATTGTCTTATGTGGCATTGATGTAGAACATGTACGAAACAATCATATGTCGTTGATTTCCCCCTAATCATGATTGAATGAATTTCCAGAATCAAAGTTGTAGTTCAGTGATTGGTAGAATAGAAGAGCAGAGGAAAAAAAAGAGAAAATACCGGAAATATGTATCAAAATACAATATAGTATTACTCTTTGCACGTCCTATCATTTTTATACTTATTTATCTTTTCATTTTCATGTGCATGCACTTCTATCAATTAATTTTACTACCTCTTAATTAAAAGTGTAGATTTTGTAAGTTTTGCTTCCTTTTTCCTCTCCTACTTCGTTCATTTTTTTAATACTTTTCTTCTACAGAAAAAAGAAAAGGTCAAACGTGTTTGAAAAAAAAACTTAAAAAAGTAAGAAGTTTAATTTTTATAAAAGAAATTTGAAAAAAAAAACTTAACATTAATAAATTTTAAAATTAAATTATATACATTACCCTCTCGTGTTAAACTAATCAATGTTTTAATATAAGCTACTATCTCTCCACTCATATAAATAAAAATAATTAATTTTACATTAATTAAGAAAATTAGTTGACATAATTTAATTTTCTTTATCTCAAGTAAAAAATAAGACTATTTCTAAAATATCTTTGATTGAAATTTGATATTATGGATAAAAAAAATTATTGAAAATAGAATTATAATTAAATGAAATGTATTTTAGAAATAATAGCATTAAACATGAAAAAATTAGTTAGATTGACTTATATTTAAATCCAATATATAAGATCCTTTTTTGCTTATATATGAGTTCGAATTACATAATTTTTCTCTCTCGTTTATCCTAAACTAATCAATGAGACAATAAAATGAATCTATTAATTTCAAAAGGAGCTTCTAAGCTAAAAGTATCAAATAATTTATATTTTATTCTAAAGCTCTTAATTTAAACTTTAGTTTTAAAGTGAATATTAAACAAACAAAAAATATGTTGAGTATTAACATACGGAAATGATGTTATAAAATATTACATTTTTTTTATTACCATGACATGATACGAAATATTCATTAATTTTATTGATGATTAATTAATGTTAAGGAATATAATTGGTTATTTTTAGTGAGATTTCTCTTTTCAATCATGTTTTTTTATCCATAAGACTCGAATTTAAAATCTTACTTAAAAAGATTAAATTTAAAACTATTTAGACCAATCACTTGTTGATAAAGTATTACATAGTTGCCTTATAAAGAATATAGAGTTATTAGTCATTGGGTAAATTCAATTAGACACAATTTAATGTCAACTTAATTACTATGTAAAAATTATATAGAGAGAGTATATTGGATGTGGCTAGCTGCTCCACATTCTTGAATGTTCTCTTTTCTTCTTCTTTTTTTCCTTTGAGATATTTTTGGTGGGTCATATAGAGGAAGGGTTAGCCGGAACAATTGCGGGATACTGTACTCTTTTGCTTAATTTTATCTATATCATGTCTTTTGATTATTTTTATATTTTATCCTTAGTGAAGAAAGGATCTAATAATATGCTCAATCAATCACACAAAACTTTATGTGAAACATCGGAACCTAACTAAAGCTAATGATGCTGCGTACTCCGTGATTTACCACGCTATCAGTCTTCTACCATTCTATGGTTCTTTAAATATATAATTAAAAAAAATAAAGACAAAAGAAAGGGAAACCAGACTAAATATTGGTCCAAAGAAAGTGAAAATTAAAAGAATAAAAGAATCTCCTTTTTCTTCTTTCAAATTTTCTTTTCTTTTCTTTTCTTTTCCTCCATCATATATAAATTCAAATATGCATTTAACTATAGTTTCTACTAATCTTTGAGTTCAGACTTGGCCAACTTTTGTGTGCATCGTTTGTAGACTTTCAATTTGAAATACGGAGAGTATGACCATTTTCCAACAGATCGAACCTTCACGAATTCAATGATGCGTAGTTCAAATCAAGAACATTGATGAAGGTTGTATGCATAACGTCACAGTGGGATAAGTTCTATATATCTTCCATACATGTACGTGTCATGTATATTAATCCTCGTCATAATTGAACGACAACGCAATTGAATTAACAACTGGTTTTGGTCATATTCAGCCAAATGAACGAGCCTCCTTTCTTAAATAATCATTCGATATAAGGACACACGAATTAATCAATTAATTTACCCGATGCGTTCAGATAGGCAAGAAAGTTGACCAGGAATTCGTATTCACATTTCATTTGTTTGAGAATTCGGGTTAAATAACTCTGGAAGAAAAAGAAAACAAAATTATTTAATTTGCATATCCAGATTCACAATCGCTTTCAGTATCAAATGCGTATCTTCTACTTATATGTTCCGCTTCCTTTTTTGTAAATTTTTTGTGTTAATTCTATGCCTGATAGTCAGAGAAGTTAATTATTACTTAACATGAATTTTGGATTTTGTTTTGCTACGTTCCGGTGATCAATTATGCAGAGCTTCAACTTACCCAACTTACAGGTAAACTGGAAGTGGAAAATAATTTTAGTTGTGCGTCTTAATTAGTCTTCACCATTGGTAAGAAACTGAAGTTTCGTGAAGCTTGAAAGTTTGACATACACTAATGATACTACTAATCTACTATTGGACTTAATTAGAACACAAATACGTGGATACGATCTGAATAATTTGGTGAAAAATCATATTAAAAATTAATTTTAAGACAATAGATCGAACTCACGGTAGTTAATATTTGTAAATTATATATAAAAGAGATATAAAGTTGATGTTATAGTTGTGAAAGGATAAAGGGTGAAGAAGAAAAAAAAAAGGGTCGCCACACACACAACTCATAGTTATAAAAATCACAAATCAAAACAGCACCACAACGTACCACAAATCATCACACAACACACTATCACACGACACCTAAAAAGAAAATAGTTGACCTAAAGCATCTATTATTTGTTTTAAAAATATATATTATTGAACAACTATTTTATAATATAAAAAACTTATTCTGAAAAGAATTTTTTCTATTACGAATAGTTATATGTATTGTGAAACAACTATTCCATAATAGAAAAAAATTTCATTTGAAATAGTTTTTTTAAAATAATTTTTCTATTATAAAATAGATGTTCTAGAAGTGTATATGTATTATAGAATATCTATTTTATAATAAAAAAATCATTCTGGAATAGTTTTTCTAGAATGATTTTTTCTATTACAAAATAGTTATTATGGAAATATATATGTATTATGGAACAATTATTTTATAATAGACAAAATCACATTTTAAAATAGCTTTTCTATAATAAATTTTTTTTGTCATGAAATAGTTATTTCAAAAGTGTATATATATTATGGAACAATTATTTTATAAAAAAATTTCATTTTAAAATAGTTTTCTAAAAATACTTTTTATTATTATGGAATAGTTGTTTCGGAAGTATATATATATAGTGGAGCAACTATTCTATGCTTTTGAAACATTTATTCTGTAATAGAAAAAATTATTTTTAAAAGTACTATTTCAAATGAATTTTTTTTATAATAGAATAATTTCATAGTATATGTATACTTTCGGAATAACTATTCCATAATATAAGCTTTAGATCAATGATTTTCTTTCTATGTGGTGTGTGGCGTGGTGGTGCTATTTTATTTGTGATTTTGTAACGATGGGAGGGTCAGCATGCGTTACTAGAGGAAGAAGATAGAAGAAAGAGAGCGAACATTCTTGTCCATTTAGCTTCTTTTGGAAGATGCAAGATTCAAAATGAGAGGTATAAAATTCAAATACCACAACATCAATGTAACATGGACATTGGTTTTAGCCTAACCAGATGCTTGAATAACTACCACCTACTGCTATTAGGTGTTTGGGATCTACAATGGACCACTATTAATTTTTTATTTATTTTGTAGAAACTAAAATATTATTTATGAGAGATAATTCTAGTCAAGTAGAATGATCAGTAAAAAAAATTAATCAGCAGATGAGCTGTAAAATAATACTACTTTTAATTATTTAATCTTATATATTTAGAATTCGAATTCAAAATCAAAAAGTTATAAGAAATCTTGTATAAGTAATCCTCTATATGAGTATATTTCACCGTGATGAACAATTAATTATTTAACATCATAATAATTAATAAATAACACCCGGGCTCATCCCGTTGTTGCGTAATGGTATGGTAATTAGTGAGAGGAAATGGTAGGTCAAATCATAAAAATCTATTGACCTCCTCTCAGAGCCATTTCCGTTGATCATAAATGCGTGATTTGGTACAGAAAAAAAAGAAAGGGATTGTGGCCTTGTTTGCGTTGACAAATCAACATACCCAGGATCAGGATTTGCACCAGATTGGTATATCAAACTAAATTTGTTGAGTTCAATGATGCTACCTTGCATTGCATGCAGCTTTAGCCGTTGCTTTTGCCTTCGCTGGCCTGCCATGGTATTATTGCCTGGCAACCTGCAAGTGGCCTATTTAATAAAACAACTTTCAACAATCTGTTTCTCTCTCTTTTTATAAGATTTTTGTTTCAAATAATAGTTGTCTTTTTTTATTTATTAAAATACCTTTATTTACTTTATTTTTCTTAATAAGATATTCTCTCTCTCTCTCTCTTTATGAGTAGTGAAGAAAATGATTAATTGACACAAATTAATAAAATCAACTAAATAATTAATATTTTCTCTTCAAATTAATTGATTAGATAAAAAGTGATTAAGTGAAATGAGTGAGATTAAGAATTCAATAATCTCTTAAGAGTTGTGTTATTCATACAATAATATTCTTTTGCATCCAGCTCTATCTCTTGATTACATTATTTATTACATGCATCTTATACTTATCTCTCATTCTCTTTTATAGTTGTAAAATTTGTTATAAAATAACATTTTTCTAATAGTGAGGACAATTTTAAAAAAATAATAAAACTTGTTAATAAATTTAATATCTTGAAATTAAACATAAAAATGAATTTAATAACTTTTAGTTAACAAATAAGAACATTAATAAAATTATTTTATACTTTTAGTGTATAGTCTTTTTTCTTTGTATAACTTAAAAATTAAAACTAATATAGCTTTTGAGAGACAGAGGACAAATGCAATAAAATTGTGTAGAACAGTTATTGGTACTGATCACAAAAAGAAAAAGGGTTACGAGCAGGACCCTCTCTCGGGATATCTTTAATACAAAGGGATCATGGATAATACAGAGGATGCCACATATGAAAGATCTATACAACATTTAAATGAAGTAGTTGACAGGTATGTATTACTTCCGAAAACTTAGGTGATGCAATTAAGTCATGATTTAGTAGCATGCAATTTTTTCTCACTAAACTCTAGAACGTCAACACCTTCAGTTTGAATTTGAAAATTTAATAATAACAACAAAAAAATCAATTTGTAAGATTGCCTGCACACACACACATTTTTTTTCATGGATTTGAGCCTCTAAAATACGAATGTGCACTTTAGTTAATAAAATGCATTCACTTAGAAAATTAATTATTGATTGAGAATTTTAATAATATCAAATTCTATTTCCATTTCAAATTAATTAACGTTTATATTTTTCACACATATTAAAAAAGTAATAAATAACTTAATTAGTAGTAGAATAAATTTACTAAAATAGTCTTACTCTTTTCCTCAATGTCTATAAATACAATGATAAAAAATGTCTATAAATACATTAATAAGTACTCCTAAAGTCGTAATTCAAAAGAAAACTATTTTAAAATATATGATATTTTATTTAACCGAAAACATGGGTACGGAACTTAGTTCTAAGTATACTCATTAAACTGAAAGTTGTTATTTGTGTAGGTACACAGGGCATTTTTTCACATGAGTCAATATATACGGACCCGAATATTGTCATCACCCCCAAACGTTCAATGATGAGTGAAATTAAAGAAAATAATACTATTACAAGGAAAAAAAATAGTGTATACATTTACAATGTGTATGTTTAGATTACAATTTATGAAAAATATTTCAGAAATTGTTTATCTCAAACTAGGTTTTTAAGCTAAATTTTAGTCTTAAACATTTAAAAAAAATCAAACATGACATCAAATTTATTTTTTTCTTTAAACTGAGTTTGGAGATTCCTCAATGCAAATCAAACATAGCCATAGTGACTAAAAAAAATGGAGTGCGATTATTTGGGGATGTGTTATAGTTGGCAAGTTGGAAATGTTTGTGAAGCATTGATATCATATCATGTCAGTTGCTTGGCTTGCCTACTCTCTTACGCTAATTACCGCTTGTCGATAGCTACAGCCTACAACAACGTGTTATAGTTATTGCATCATTTCTTTTTCGTCTTAAATGCCTTTCCACATTAGGCCCAATTAGCATTCCTCACACAGTACAATTACACTATCAGACAAAATATAACCAAAATTTTAAACATATTTAGTTTTCATATATTTTTATTGCAAAATGTGAATTAATTATAAACTATTTTAAATATATTTTGTTAAATAAATTTTATGAAAATCAACAGTTTGAGTACATATAATAATATATGATTAGTTAACAAAAATTGCTCCATCATCGGTACATTTGAATTATACTAAATATATATAGACAAGTAATGAATGAATAAAGTGGTATAGTAATCACTTACACATACTTATATAATTAAAAAATATATGTTTAAATATAGCCGGACATTCTAAGTAGTTCATCAAATTTCACTCTATTCTTTTAGTTTTTATTTTTTTAAAGACCACACACATCCTTTATAAAAAGTAGTTATGTTCAAATTCAATAGAACTATTATAAAGTATAAACTGTAAAGCTCTTTTTTTTAATATTCAAATTAATTGTATAGCCAATATTTAAATTTGAGGTTATGAATTAAACTGAAATAACTTTATATTAAACGATACACATGCTCATTTGTGATCCACTCTAAATTTAGGATCTAAAATAACAACTTAAAAATACAGAAAGAAAAATTATTTTCTCCAAACTAAAACATAAACAAAATTAACTATATGATTTATTGAAACTTGATATTAAAAATAAAAAATAATCGTTAAAAATAGAATTTTAATTAATTAAAAGATATTTTTAGATAATTAAATAGAATGAAAGCAATTAAAATTTTATTATATTAATTCCGGTCCACTAAAACTTTGTTTTGTAGTTCATAATTTTTTTGTTAGTCATATTATCATCCAAAATATTTATTATTTTTGTGGATGATCAATCTTTACTTGAAACTTCTTTGATTATTTTTGGTAAAATCTTATCTCTTAAGGATGTATTTTTTATTTATAACACTCCCATTGAATGCATTTCTTCAATTACTTGTTGGTTGTGGCTTATAATTGAGTATAGAGAAAGCACTTATTCCCCCTTATGTAACTGTACGGAACATGACATGAGTAGTAGTATTTAAGACGTATCCGTGCTTCTGTTGTAAACACCCCCACATTAAATTAAGTTTTGTGTGTTGTTAGGAATAGGATGGAGGGAGTTGAGAGCAAAGAAAGAGAAGTGATGGTGGCAAAACCAGTTGCAGTAGTAGGTGTCTGTGATTTGCTTCTGAGGCTTTTGGCCTTCACAGTCACTCTGGTGGCTGCTATAGTCATTGCGCTTGACAAGCAGACAAAGGTTGTTCCCATCCAACTTTCAGATTCTTTTCCACCTTTGAACGTTCCTCTTACTGCTAAGTGGCACCAAATGTCGGCCATTGTGTAAGCTCTTTTTCTTTCTTTCTTTTCACTTCAATCCACTAATTAACAATCTTCTTGTACGGATCTTACGTACGTACCTAGGATTGCAAATTAAACACTGGATTTCCAAATATTCTATGGCGCCTTACGTTCAGTTTTTTTTTTCTTTCCTGCATGTTTATCACCAATTGTTGCCACTTTGTCATCTATATCAATCACTAATTAATGCTTTAATTGGTGAATCTATATCATTAGTCAGCTTTTTTATTCGTTATATCATTAATCAAATGATTTCTCCATGTTAATTAGGAATACTTCTTCTAACAAACACCTCTTTTATACATACTCTTGACATGAAGTCACTCTGTATCCCTATTATTATGAGTAAAAATGAGTGGTGAACACTAATAAGAAGTTATTTGATACTTAGCTTGTGAGGAAAAGAGAAAGCTAAATATGATAGATGATATATATAGAGAGATAAAGAAAAAAATACTACTTGGAACTAAGGATTCTTCAAAGAAAATAATCAAATATTTTCGCACTTTGAATCACCTAATGATGGGGATGTGTAACTATAGTGCCAAGCTTCAAACGATGATTATAACATGACGCTAGCTAATATGTCGATTTGCAAATTATTGTCCTGAAAAATAGTATTTTTTTCCCATCATATTCTTAGAAATAGCTTTGTTTTTGGTACCTTCCATTTTCCCTTTCTTTATGGATCCGCTCATCCGCCTCAACTAGGATCCAGTTTTTTTCTATCTTCGCTGTAGTTGATTCTGCAAGCAATTCAATTTTACACGTCATATTACATTTTTAGAAAACCAAGCAATACAACCCTTTAAGATGTAGCCTGATGTTCTTAAATGTAATTATGTATGTATATAGTTATATACTTTGGGAGGAAACGGACAAATGAGAAATTGGAAAAAAAGAAAAATAATAGATGTAATTCATAATATAATTTGCGTTGGAGGTGGGGTGCAAAGTATAAATTTTGAGGTGAAAAATATCAA
>CM023947.1:1974483-1989473 GCA_013407115.1 Glycine latifolia
TATTATTATTATTATTATTATTATTATTATTATTATTATTATTATTATTATCAAACAAAAGAAAATTTACAATATATATGGAGTGGGGGAGGATTTTAATTTGATATCCATTGATTATTGTTTAGTAATAAAAACTAATTGCATTTTTTATAGTTTACTTTCAAACAAAAATAGTAGCAAGGTTATACTTAATTAAGAAAACAAATAAATAAGTCGTATTTCATTTTCGACTTATATACATTTTATATCATATGAATATAATTAAATTAATTACAGGTTTGCCATCTTCAATATTATTGGCAATATGGTACCTCCTAATGTTCTGTGTGGTACAAAGGATTATTTCATTCCAAAAAAAAGGAAAGAAATTAGTTGGATACAATGTATTATTATACTAAAAATCTTGTCAATAATACGAGTTAGAAAGTACAGTATAATAGAATCTATTGAACACATTAAGTGTTATACTTTTAAAGTCTTGGTTAGTTTTTGCTTTAATTTAATAGTATATGATAGTACTTGAAAGCTTCCCATCTGCCATTTTAATGCTGGCATTTATGGTTGCAGTTTGGCCGATATGGTTGACTTTGACCTCAAACAATGGATCGAAGTTATCATTATTAAGGAGTTTATATATATTAAAAAACAAATTATAATAAGATTATTCTTCTTCAAATTAAATCACCAATTATAAGTGCATGGATCATGTATTCAAATTATGAAAATCCTGAGTGCTTTAGTTTATAGCAGTGATTAACACTATATCTACAACAATATTTTGACGTACTAGGTACTTTCTGATCACCAATGCAATAGCATGCACGTATGCAGCCCTGTCTCTACTCCTTGCCCTCGTAAACAGAGGTAAAAGCAAAGGCTTGTGGACATTGATTGCTGTTCTCGACACATTCATGGTGGGTTTGCTCTTTTCCGGCAACGGCGCCGCTGCGGCAGTTGGTATCCTTGGCTACAAAGGAAACTCTCATGTGAACTGGAACAAGGTGTGCAGTGTCTTTGGGAAATTTTGTGATCAAATGGCTGCTTCGATTGGTGTGTCACTGATTGGATCATTAGCATTCCTCTTGCTCGTGGTTATTCCTGTGGTGAGGCTTCATCGGAGAACTTAGTTAATAAATATATTTAATAAACCTAGTGTTATTTATCATCCAAAATTTTATCTTGAGATCTTTAATTGTTGCTATAATATGTGTGAGAATATTAATCGTTGTCACGAGTCCTCGACTCAGGTTCCAGTCTACATTATATATAAGACTCTTGTGTAAAAAATTGTTCTGCTCCAAATTAACTATTCAGTGTGTTCGGCAAAATTTGGGCTTAAATAGCTATACAAAATTTATTTAACTATCAAATTGAATGAATCTACAAAAATTATTTAAAGACGTAATTGCAAGTAATTGTAAAATAATATTATGGCTGTGGATCTAGATCTGTTCTTCAGCTCGCCCAAATTAGAGCCATACATATAATGGGCTTCAGGGACCAAAGATGGATCCCTAGGAAGCTACACACTAAGCCCAATCTAAAATGTATCCCATTTCAGACTTCATCTAGAATATACGAAACCCTAGCTTGGATAGCCAATGCTCATATATCTAAAAATAGAGAAGGATAAAATAATTGTACTTATAAAAATATGGAGTTGACTGATGTAAGACGTAGTTTGGATGGGTTCCACGATTTCACATATAGGGCTGTATGTACCCTCTATTAGGAGAATACGAAGGAATATGTAAAATAGAAGACTCTGAAGCTCAAGTAAACACGTGATTGAGTTGATAATGAATCGAAAGGGAGAGATAAAATCTAATATTTATAGCGTTGGATGGGCTTCGAGTCCTTAATTCTAGAGGTTGTAATAGTGATATAACTCTTATAGATAATTCATTGCTTATAAATAATTTGTAACTAGTAGATAAATAAACACATACAACTTGATAAAGGAATAATGGTATTATTATTATAGTATCATTGACGATGAGGATTGACATGTATATTTTAATTTCATGTAGCTTTTCATGTCAATTTTATGAATCTAGCATAATAATAGACATACATGTATACAACTTTCTAATATTTTAAAAACTAAAATAGAGATTGAACCAATAAAACTTTCGCATCATATTTTAATTAGTTCAATTCGTTAAATATGCACTTGATTGAGCTAGATGATGTTCAAATTAACCAAGAACATAGTTAAATTGTTGGTTCAACTCTTAAAGGTACGTTTGGTTTTTCCATTGCAACACTCATTTCCCACTTTCTATGAAACTTAACGTGACTCAAATAATTCTTACATTCCCGTTTAATGGCATTTGAACGTGATCATAAACACAAACTAAAAGATTACAATTTTCTGCGGTGTTTATTATTGGCTCTCTAACTCCCATTGTTGAGAACTAAGTTGGTCCAAAGCTTGACAACAGCACTTAACTCCAAATAAAACCTCTTATTAGAGCTACAAAATTATGGAGAATATTTAACATATATGTACTTTCTCTTTCATTTTACTTTAACTCCATCTTTTTTATATTTCTCTCCTCATTTCTCATATTTATTATTTTCTTTTCATTCATTCATTTTTTATTTAATTAATCGTTTAATTTTTTTTATACTGATACAATCTTTACCTTTTAGTCTCTACGCCTAAAAAAATCATTTTGGTCCCTACACATTTTTTAATCCATTTTATTCTTTGTGGACCAAAATATAAAGATTAAATGGATTAATACATATATACATATATATATATATATATATATATACTAAATTAAGTTTTAAAAATGTATTAATAAGGACTAAAATAAATAATTTCTGTTTAAAAACTAAAATGTAAATTATTTAGATATGAAGATTAAATAATTAATTAAATCTTTCTTTATTTTTCTTTCAACCTCTCTCTTCTTTACAAAAAAATGGAGTAAATAGCTATCATTCCTCCAAATTATTGAGAAGGTTACAAAGGCAATAGCTATGAAAATAAAGGGAAAATTAAATAGACCGTGCTTGTCCTTCAAACCCTAACAAATAAAGGGAAAACTTAAGTAGCATGTGCTTGTCCTTCAAAACAGCCTTACATATTCCGAATCCTTGATGGGACAGACGGGTAGGTAGAGGTCTTCAATCATAAAATTCTCATTCTCGTCTGATACAACATTACACACAAAGTATAAGGAATTAAAGCTTGAGCACGAAAATGGATTTGTTTACGTTCATAAACATGATTGAAATCCATTAATGTTATAAAACAAAAATTCAAGTGACTACTAAATTATGAGTGTTTGTAAAGTTGATAATTAATTAAATGGTACCAAACACTCAACAAGTAACCAAGGCTAATATAATAAATGACCATTGCTTTTGTACCCAATTTCGTCCTTAGACGATATTGTGATCACAGCAGCCCCGGCGATTTCCCCATGCTATACTTCGTTTCCTTGACTTCTATTCCAAAACAAACTTCTCTTTTCACTTTTATTGTTCATCACTTTGTGGGGTCCAACTTCTGCACGGCAACAAGTCGGTTATTTTAGTCTCTGCTCCTTTTTCCCACTTATACGGTTACTCTGCAATGCATGGATCATAATATATCACGATATGGGAAGGTGTCACTATCACATGGCCATGGCCATGGCCACGGGGAATCTAATCAATTACCCACTACCTATTACTTATTTTCCTACAAAATATAACCATTTTGTGCAAGCTAGTGTAGCCCTTGCCTTGGGTTACATATTATAATTAATACAGTTTTAGAATCATAGAAATGGTATCATCAATCCTCTTTTCCTTAATTAGTTTGATTTGAATTGAGAAAAATTCCTTTAAAGTAAGTTTAGACAATGACAACAAACAAGATAATAAAAAAATTAGAAAAGGATGAAAAATATATAAAATCAAAGTACATATAATTGGTTCAGAAGTACAATAAAGGCATAATATCTCCCAAGAGGAAGCATATATCTTTTTTCTGCAGGTCTTGTACTAACAGTTTGATTGAAACCCAAATCAAACCACGCCACTTTTTATTTTATTTTATTTTATTTTCTCTTTCTCTCAATTTCACTTGAGGAATACAAAGACATAAGATGATTGAGTGAGGAAGCATATTGACCAAGATGCAACGCCACACCGAAACTAACTCTATCATGGCACCACTCTCTCAAGTCCCACCTTCTTCTTCTTCTCTTCACCCTTCAACCAATGCTGAAACGGGTAACACCACCTCCACCCCCAGAAAGCGTGTTAAGAAAATGGACCACACCAATTGCGAGAGCCTCAACGTGGAACGTGAAAGAAGGTCGAAGATGACTCAAATGTTCACTCAGCTTCAAACCACTGTCCCTGGTGTCTTACCTCAGGTTCATCAATGATCAATGCCCTTTCCAATATTCTCTGTTTTTTCAATAATCTATGTTTCATGTTTTGTGAGTTTTGGTCATATGGGTTTTGAATGTTAATCTCAATATTTGATATTTTTCACCCCTTTTTATTAATGTTACTAAGTTTACTGAATGACCCCTTTATTCTGTGTTTTGGGGACACATAGGCTACAAGGGAAGTGATTATAAACGAGACAATAAAGTACATTAAGGAGCTTGAGAAGAAGAAGCAAAAGCTGGAGGAGTTGAAGGAGTCAATGAAAGGAGTAGAAGGGTCGATATTGCTTGCATGTGGTAACAACTTGAATTGCTCCGTCACGGTTACTGTCTCTGCTAATGTTGCATTCTTTGGTATTCAATCCCTGCCTCGACCCGGTTTGGTCACGGTAATCATGAAGGTGTTCTGCAAGCACCGAGCTGAGGTTTTGGCTGCAAATGTCTCAGTTAATAATGGGAAATTCATATTGGCAATCACTGCCACGGTGCAAAATGTTGTCGTTGAAAATATCAAAAGAGAAATAATGAGTTTGTAGGTTCAAACTCTTGCTTTTAATTTTACTATTTTAAACGCAGGACATTAACTAAACGGTGTTTGATTTTGGTACCATGTGTGTGTTTTGTTTACACACACGGGGAGCTAACCCAATATATTATAGAGAGCAGAGATTATGATTCGTGGGAGAAGAATTATCAGGAGGCATTGATTATTCTGGTTAAGTCAAAATGTGTGCTAGTGATGAACATCATGAGCAAAATAATCAGATTATATGGTTCACATTATTCAGGTGTGTGTGTGTGTGTGTGTTTTTTTTTTTTTTTTTTGGGGGGGGGGGGTTCTTCTTCTTGGTCAAGAAATTGGAGACCCATTTAACTTGCTTTTTTCCTAAGAAGGAAGGTTAGTTAAAGAAGAAAGGCATGTCATTTTCCCAAATCATTGCAAATCGTGGGATGGACCCCACAGACATATTATATGCCTTGCTCTTTTTTTTATTTTCCTTCAATGTCCAGCATTACAAATTTGTAATTACTGTTGAAGTTTTGTGTTGGAACGTGAAACAGAACCATAATTCAATAGCATAGCCAATTTCGCCATTTAAGGACCACGAGTAGGCTTCTGCGGTTTAGGGGTAAAATGACAAGATTAATGTTAAATTAATCCATTTTATAAAAAAAATCACAACACGAAATTTTTGTCAAAAAAATATTGTGTACAGTAAAACATTGATAACAAAAATTGTATCTGTTGATTTTGAGAAATATTTTTAAGATGTGTTTATAAAAATTAAAATGTGAGAAATAATAATAATTATATACGATGTTATACATAGTATTAATTACTTCAAATGATTTTGAGATATCTGGCAGCAGTCACAGTGCCTGCAACTTGGTAACTAAATATGTACTTCATAGCACGTTAGTTAGTATGTGTTTGGTTGCGGATCGGCCACAACGCGTATTTTCACGGCCAGATTGAAACTCTATAGTATACCTTTTGTGTATTTTTCGAAATGGATATGATTTTCAAGCCTCTTGATGTTTTTCCCAACACGCTGTAAGCCAACAACGCATTCAGGTTAAGTACAAAATACTTTCCATTTTTTCTCAAATCTAATGCGAACAATTGAACCAAAAAAATAGTGGAACTCGAGTTGGAGATGCATATCCAAATATACGTTTAAGAGACGTTGAATGGCTAGGTAGACCCACCCAGACACCTTGCCTGTTTCCATATCTCTTCAACAGTAGTTAGAATTGGGCATGTACAGGATTCAATTTATATACCTGCGACTGTAACTTTTACTTTACTGAGAAATTTTTCTCTCCCGCAAGTTTTTATCCTCAATTCTACATTTTTCTGTTCCTTTCATTTTACCACAGTCCCTCTCCCCTTGTCATTACTCAATGCCGATCATTGCCGGTGAGGAAGTAAGCTCCGACAACATAAGGAAAACGGCAGTTAACATAGTGGTTCTCTAGAGTCCATAATGAAGCATAGAGTAGGCCATAACTACAATTGTTTTCAGGGTGAAAACTTTGTTTGGCTAATGGATAAATTAATGGTTTGATTGAGAAAAATATGGGTGTTATTTTGAATTGTTTAGAGGAAGCGGACGTATAATAATATTTCTGAAATCTAAGATCTTTGTTTCAATCCAAGTTCTTTGACAAAAAAAAAAAAAAAAAAACTTAGGTTGACAGAGGAGTGCATATATAGATGTCACTACGCACACATTCATTTTGCATTTAAATAAACAAGTTAATCCATATAGCCGACAATCCGCGAATAAAATACACTTTCTTTCAAGACTTCAAGTAGAACAATTCAATGTTACACAAGTTGACACAAATTGAAACTCTTAGGCCTCAGCATTCCTTTGCTGTGGGGCCCACTTGAACTTGAACTAGAGGTTAAAAAGCCATGATTGTATCTTTCACTAGTGAAACAAAGCAATTTCTTGCAGTTCAGAGTAGAGGACATATGCCAGATTATTTTCGTTCCAACATAATCTACTGATATCCCACTACTATGCAACCAAAACCGTAACCACTTGTTGTACAGAAAATAAGAAATGGTAAGAATTGAAGCAAAATAATAATTTTAATTTAGTAATCAACGTTTGCTATGTTCGCAGACTCAGTATCTAACCAGGACTAGGAAGCATCCTGGTAAGGAGATACTCCGCAAACAAGCACATTCTGAAACACAATGTCATCAAATTCTGAGCTCCATGCTATTGTGGAATATCTTCCTTTCTGTCCAGGTCTTCCAAACTTACATTTGCCTCAAGACCCATGCTCAGTAGCTCACTAACCATGACAAGGATGTCAGATTTCAAAGAGGCTGCTAATGCCTGTCAGAAAGCCAACAAAAAGTATAAAACAACTGTAAGAGTTATAGCACCACAACTGAACCAAAATGTCAAAAGAAATCTTCACAACCAAGATAGTATACATTTCTGTCCTCTTCTTTTTGGTGCTTAATAACTTCCAAAGGCCACTCAGATACAAGCTTCTGAAGTTCACCATTGATGCCTGACTTCTTTGTATCAGACAAGGTCTAGTACCGGTTGAGTCAAAAGAAGGAAGAGTTATTTATACAAAAGAATGCAAAGAAAAATACGAACTTATCATGCTAACTGTCATGCTAATCAATACAACTGTCACCAAAACGAACACAACATAGGTGAGCTGTGAAGGCTTAACATCATAAAATCAATACAATGCCTCACATCCAGGTCATACCTACTCAATTAAATCACAAGTTCATCACCACAATGATCATATTCATATCAGATAAAACAAAGCAACAAAAAAATGTTTTCTCAAATATAATTGATTATCAATTAATTTAACGTATGTTCATAGCTAAACTGATTCTTGTTTTAATCAATATTTTCAGGGTAATATCCTTACAATTTTATCTCCCATTGTTTTATTTCCTATTGCAGAGGCATTTCTTAGTTTCACTCTTTGGCAAAGAAATTTACAAAAAAGAAACATGTACAAGAACAAACGGTCCATACCTGATTTAGAACTTGAATGACAGCAACAGCATCACTGGGTTTACGTTCCAACAGAAGACCCTGTAAAAGTATAAAAATCAAGCTTACGCTTACTTTCTAGGAAATCTGGTATGACCCAACCCATCTACTAATTCTACTGGAAAGTGGAAACAAGCATCAACATTGAAATGAAGTTTGGGCAACTTACATCAGACGAATGTTTGATTAGATAAGGTTCATCAAATTGAAAAAATTAAGCATTTTTTCAAGAGCAACTAAACTATTTTTAAGGACAACATATTAATGAATCAAAACACACCAAAAACACAAGAAACTTTGTGCAATATGGATGTTTTCGCAGAGCACAATATCTACTAATCAAACTCGTTGAGATTTTGTGTTATATAGGACACTCATAGCATATAAACTTGGTAACTGCAATATAATCAAAATTAATTGTCAAATCAGACAATGGTGTAGAACTATATAAAGATTTGCTACCTTGACACAAGAAAACCCAGTTATCAAAGTGTGCTGCTTCATTGAATTGGATCTCAACTTTTCTATTTTCCACAGTGACTCTGTGTCTCCTACAAAAAAGAAAACGAACTGCATAAATGATAAAATCAGCATAGGAAGAAATGATTTTAAAAATCTATAGCATGACCTTGACATATCATATTTACATACTTGAAGAGTTTATTAATATAGTTGATCATAGAAGTTTGGAAAAAAGATATAGAGAGAGCGACTCAAGTCACAATAATTTTTTCCTTTAGCATGATTTTGGTTGGGACTATTTTTCCTAAGGATGATTGCTAAATCAGTGATAGTGCTATTTTATTTGGGACTATGCAATAAGTCCCAGTGTTCTTCACTACTAGAAGACACAGGCAGATGAACACAATCAGTTGATCATCATCCCTCAAAGCTCAAATATTTCCAGAAGAGTTTATCATGTAAACCAAATCTATCATGGATATTTTATATGGTTCTTTTATATTGGTTTTGTATACAATCACAGTAGCAGACAACATCTGTATATTGATATACTACCTTGGTTATTACTAAATAACAAATTAGCTCATTTACTAAATTATTAGATTACAACACAATATTATTAGGCCAAAATGTAAGCAATCAAATAAAAAAAAGTAAGTGGAAGAATTCTAATCATTTGTCTAAAACTATGGCGTATCCCAGATTCCTTAGACCAATTAAACAAAGTTAGCACCTACCTTCTATTGCCACCGAGTCAACATCAACATCAACATCAACATCAACAACACCTTTAATTCAAGCTAATTGGGGTTGGTGGTAGATGAACCCAATGACAGATACATGGAGGTTGAAAAAAAAAAGTGGGAGGGGAAGGGGAAAGGAAAGGGGAAATAAGATAAAAGACAAGAAATTAAGATAAAAGAAAAGAAGGGCAGAAGAAGGATGGGGGCGATGAAGAGGAAAAGGACTAAAAATAGACCATCTAGAACATAGAAATAACAACGGGTCTAACCCTCACCAAACTTATAGTTTTTCTCCATTTCGTCTTAAGACACATTGTTCGTCAATCTATAACTCACTCCATTAAATCTTGTTTAATTACCTTTTTCCAGATAAGTTTCTGTCTACCTCTCTTTGTGTCGAACTCTTGGTAACAAACTTTTGTTCTTACGGGAGCATTCAGGAGATGTCTCATCTTTTTACTCACCAGAATTACTGTTACCTTTCGTCGAATATCTTCATTTCTTATCTTATCCATCTTCGTATAACCACACATCCACCTTAATATCCTCATTTTTGTTACCCCTATTTTATACTCATGTTGCCACCGAGTAACAACAAAAATCAGTTATATAAATTATTCTAACACCAAAATCCCACTTGTGCTAATTGGAGGGCATGCATTTGAAGAAAAATTATGCAAGTCCAATTCAAGTGCAACAGTCTCTAGTGAAAAAAATACCAATTGTAGAGCCAGTTCATAACTTTGATTTTCTCATTTTATGAAATTACATTTACTGCCTGATCTATGTAGTCTGTTGGGCTTCTTTCAATTTTTTTCAGGACTAAGAAACAACAGCTTTGCCACCACGGGCGAAGATGAAAGTTAAGAAAGAAAGAAAACTTAAAAACCAGCAGAAACTAGACAATTTATAAATCTCCATAATGTCTTAATTAATGTTCAATAAAGGAATTCACTTTGACAAACTGCTATGGAATTAAAGCTGAAAAAAGCTCACAAAATTAGGCAGACAACAAAAATATGAAATCAAAAAGGAAACTCAAAACATGCATACCTCTTTTGGCAGCAAATTCCATCCATGTTTCAAACGAGGTTTGTCGTAGTTTTACGCCAGCCATGACAAACCTTTTTGCATACTTATTAATCAACTCCCAATCATCTGTATTATAACAAATGCTGCAAATGATCAACCCAGGTAACAAGTTAGAGGCATATATGGAAGCGAACAAAAACATCATAGCAAAAAAGCTTAACCCAAATAAGAATAATATAAGTTTCTCTCCTGATATGCTTTAATGTCATAATAGTGACAATACTAAAGACAATTTTTATAGGTGTAAAGAAAACGCTAAGTTCTCTCTTTTTGTCCTGATTTGCTTCACTTTAAGCTTCAAAGAAAGGTTTGGGATACCAAAATAATGCATCCCTGCATTTGCAATCTAGGAAATTTATACAAACCAGTAGTATTTTAGATTTTTAGCCTTACACATAAACAGGAACCAGTTGCCTTCATAGTCATACAATCAATATACTGTTTTATGGAACTAACAATAAAATAGGATTTGAAATGAATCTGCCAGCCAGCAACTAAGAATAGTTATATCTACTAAGTGTCTAGTTACTACTTTTGGAGATAAAATCCATATTCAAATTTAAAAGACTAGTCTTCACTGCAAAACAAAAATGAGAAAATGTTAGAATTTAATATACCTGAAAACTATATCTGCTGTGCCTGGTTGCAGTGGTAAATCATTCTTCTTCAGAAGCTTCATTACTTCCACCAACAGTTTAGTATCATTGTGGTTCTTAGCATACGTCTACAGCAAATTGACATAAACTCACCAATTAAAATTGGAACAGAATCAAAGAATTCGGAACATTAATATGCCAACAATACCAGTAAATGGTGAGCAGATGCAATATTCGGAGTCAGTCCATAGACATTATGCTTCCACAAAGCCTTCATTCCTGGATACACATTTTATCCACATAGCCACAATATCTCATATCTTTTAAGTTTCACAAATGAAAAAACACAAGTGGAAACAACAGTAAAGTGCACAAACCAAAATCAAGAGCTCCTGCATGAACACATGCCTTGGCAACTTCTCGACAGAGATTGCAATTAAAATTGTCATGAATTCGAAGATTCGACAATCTCTGCATACAAAATAGGTTAAAAATTATCACCATAAACAGCAACAACAACAATAATTTGCAACAGAAAGAGAATGGATAGAAACTAACAAAGCTGCGGAGGTTCTGCAAAATGTCGAACAGAAGTCTAACATCGCGCTGGTGTTTGCAATTTGCAATCATTGACCACAACCAAGCATTTGGAGGCATTGATCGTTTAACTTTTACAGAGTCAAGCATTTTGTCGTATAATTCCTTCACATCCTCTGCATTTAGGATTCAATAATATAAACCAAGCATCGGGAAACGAAATCTGATGAGCAATTAATACGAAACAAACAAACGAAGAAGAACCTGATGGAGTTGCTTCAACGATATCCACTCCGGAAGAGTAAAAAGCCTTCGACAAGAAGCAGTATATTGGATCAGTGTTCACTTGCCGGGAATCACGTTGCGCGAGCCCTGTCTAATTCAACAACTACGAACGTTAAATAGTTCAATCGAAACACTGATATCCTGAAACGTTTTGATTTCTGAAACTGACCTGAGAAGAGAGATAATGCGGTGGAGTGAGGAGCTTCCGAGCTTCGGAGATGAGGCGAGAGGAGAAGCCGAGAGGCTCCGCGAGCGTTATAGAAAACTTGCATGGCTCAGTGTGAAAGAACCGAGTCACGACTCAGTTGTGGGTTCTGGGTGGCGAACTCGGTAGGTTTAGGGAGGAAGAAGCTATAAAGGAACCCATTGGGTTCAGGGTTTACGAGACAACAGCGGAGAAAGAGAGAGAGCGCTTCGGTGGAACAGTCTACAACTTTGTTAACATGGACTCGCAAACAAATTAAACTTTTTCTTTTTTTGCCTTTAATTTGCTATTTCAGCCATATTTTAAACTAAAATTTGACTTTTAATCTTTGATAAATAAAAACAATAACAAATGTTTTTAAAACAATCTTAAAGACTTTTTTTATTATATTCTTAAAGAATTGGGTTCGATTCATGGATAATATATTCTTAAGAGCACACAATAAATTTTAAACTAAGATTAATACTAGGGGTGTTCACGGGTACGGGTCACCCGTGAACCCGAACTGATCCGAACCGATCTGAACAGTTTGGGTTGGGTCATTTATATATTTGGGTCAAAACCGAACCGAACCGATCAAAACCGTTCATGTATGGGTTGGGTCACGGGTTTAGATTTACAGATCCGTTGATCCGATGACCCGATCCGTGAACCCGTAATAATAATATAAATTTTATTATTTATATATATATATATATTAAAAATTAAAAAAATAATTTGACAATAAAAAAAAGGTAAGATATTATAAATGGTTAAGATTGCATTAAAAAATAAGATAGGATATTTTTTTATATTGCATTAAAAAATAGGATAGAATATTTTTAAGATTGCATTGCATAATATAATAGAATATCTTTAAGATTACATTGGATAATATGATAGAATATATTTAGGATTGCATTCAAAATTTGGTTAAAATCATATCTTTAAATTAGTATAAATAGAAACATATTTTGGTGTTCATGTATGCATTACATTCCAAATAATATTAGAGTATTAGAGAGTTTATGTTTGTATCATTGAGAGAATTGTTTGACAAGTTTGATTCTTCAACTGATTTAAAGATACCTATTTGCTTAAGGAATATAAGCGTAAATGTAACTATCTTATTGTATTCTTCTTCTTGACTTTGAAAAAGGTCGCAGCTGGGAACTAGAATACTAGTTTTGTCTCTGTTCTTGATGAATTGAGACATGCAACTTTTGGCTGGAAAACTAGGATAACAGTCTGATTGGGAAACAAGGATATCAGTCTATCTCTATTCTTGGTGAATTTAGACTAGAGCTTTTTGCTGGGAAACAAGGATACCAACTGGGATAATTGTTGTGTAAGGGTAGACTATTATAGTAAATATTGTTCACAAATCTTTTGTTTTAATTTATATTATAAGTCTATATTTATAATATTATGTTGATGGTATTAAATGAATCAATTTTACTACTTTCATACATTTGATAATATTGTGTTAATTGTATGAGATATTTGAAAGAATCGTGATAAAATAGTAGTTCTAAAAAAAATTAAATGGGTAACCCGGTGATCCGAACCGAACCGAACTTCATGAACGGGTCGGGTTGGGTTGGGTTTCAATTTTTTTTTCTGAAAACCGAACCGAACCGAACCGATAAAATTTGATTGGGTTGGGTCCTAAATTTGACCAAAACCGATCCGAACCGATCCGCGAACACCCCTAATTAATACCATACCTAATTTAAAGGATTGAAACTTATTTAGAATTTCATTGAAAGTTAAAGACCCTAATTATAATAATTATAAACAAAATTATTTCTTTTGTTTTCCTTTTATTTTAGAATTATTAATAATATTTGTTACTTCAAAAGTTGAGAATGGGTAAATGGAAATAGAATATTTACTCAATTTTTATACATGTTTTTCAGGTGATCTACCCCATATTGTTTTATAATTCATAGTTTGTTAGGGTATTCACAAACCCGTTTATATTGTTTTAAAATTCTAAAGTAACTGAAAAAAAGTTAATCAAACCATTAACTGAAATAATTGATTTTTTTGTGGTTGAGTTTGTGATTCTTGTGTATAAAATCAAAATAACTCACATAGTGTCAAAAATTTACAATGATTCAGCATTGATTTAGTTAATTTTATAAAAAAAAATATTTTATATGTATCATTAGTCACTAGTTATTAATTTTTTCCAATTGTAAAAATCTATAAATTAAAATAAAATATTTAATATTTAAATACATTTAATATTTAATTTTACATGTATTTCTTTTTATTATAAAATTTTATTTTAATATAAATTAACAAAAATTATTCTTATTTTATTGTAATTTAAAAAAAAATACATCAACTAATATGTACATTATTCAAAAAATTATTTTATGTAATTTATACAAATAACGTGAATTAAAAATAATATTTAAATAATCTAAAATTAAAAATTTATTACTTTTTATAATTAATTAAAATTTTGTATTATTTATATATAAAAATAAATGTACATAATTTTTATAAATTACATAAAATAATTTACATATTAATTTATGTAATTTTCTAATTTTTATAACTGATATTAAAAAATTATTTATAGTTAAAATGAAATTAACATGTAAGTTTCTTAAAAAATTTAATGTTAAAATTTTACTATTTTATATAATTAGAATTAAAATAATTTGCATATGAAAATAAATTTATGTAATTTGTATAGTTTACATATTAATTGATGCGATGATATTGATTTATATAATTAGAGTAAATCCATATATTAAAATTAATTTACAAAATAATTTATATATTAATTTATGAAGCTTAACTATAAATTGGTAACATAAAAATAAAAATACGTAAACCATTGAAAATAAAAAAAGATATAAAATGATGTAAAATAAATTAAAATATTTATATATTATCTTTTTAATTTATAATTTTTTAGAATTAAAAAATAATAACCTCTTGAGTAAATATACATATAAAATAGAATTTATAAAATTAACTAAAAATATTTATTATCTCATCTTTTAAATAAGAAGTTATGAGTTTAACTCTTACAAAAATTATATATTTTAAAAAATAAAAAATTAAATATTTTATTTAGGAATAGAAGGACTAAAATTACTAATTTGAAATTATAATGGATAAAAATGATA
>CM023947.1:1989483-2000761 GCA_013407115.1 Glycine latifolia
ATTTAACCTATTATATATGATATTATGTAATATAAAAAAATTAGTTGATGCGTTAACTCTGAAATAAAATACCTCTAAAAGAAACTCCAAAATAAAATACAAAATCAAATAACCGATCTAATCTAAATTGCAAAAAAAAAAAAGGATTAAATCATATTTGATTTGAAATTACATTCAAATTAATCCCCTATTTAACTGCAGTCTATTTTTATGATTGAATCAAACTGTTTTTAATCAACTAATCTAGAGAGAAGCTATGAACAGGTTCCCCTGTTAAAGCCATTTAACCTATTATATATGATATTATGTAATATAAAAAAATTAGTTGATGCGTTAACTCTGAAATAAAATACCTCTAAAAGAAACTCCAAAATAAAATACAAAATCAAATAACCGATCTAATCTAAATTGCAAAAAAAAAAAAAAGGATTAAATCATATTTGATTTGAAATTACATTCAAATTAATCCCCTATTTAACTGCAGTCTATTTTTATGATTGAATCAAACTGTTTTTAATCAACTAATCTAGAGAGAAGCTATGAACAGGTTCCCCTGTTAAAGCCATGGCTCTACCCATATTGCAACAACTTTTGTGTCGTAAATTGCATGCATGTAAACTTCATATAATCTTAAAAACAGATTGTTATCCGTGACAGTAGATTGTTAAAAAGAATAATTTATTTTATGAAATTGAAATAGAAATGAGTAATAATAAGAATAAAAATAAGAGGAATTCATTAAAAATAATAATAAGTTTCAATTCATTCAACTGTGTACGGAATGGTCAATTTAACCTCAAAAGACGACTATTTCTACTTATTGTAAAATCATGGCTGGGAATAGAATGATCAAAACTAACAATCACAGTTTATTCCAATGTGCGAGAAAAACTACAAGGATCAAATAATCCCGACCAAATTATAGAGAACCACAATGGCTGACAATGCAATCAATCACTCAGTATCAATACATCACTATTACCAGCAATTTATGACGGGAAAAATGTTTTCCCTCTATTATAGTATAAAGATGATCATACCTGCCCAATAACCAAGAGACAACAATCCCACTCCATATGTTGGAGGAAGAATAACCTAAGAAAACTATCTAGGACACAATACAACAGTCACTTTTGATGCTCAATTAATTCAATAGCCCTCTATAATAATAACAGGGTGCTAACTTTAATTTTCTGCTGACAGTTTTCCCTTCTTGAACCCAAAATCTGGTCATTGGGGAAGAACAGGAGGCGCAACTGCGCGAGTATTATATGATCTGCAGTGACCACATTTTTGGCCAAGAATGTGGAAGTAAACTTCTGCTGTGTCATTGCAGTCATTACATAGTATCCAAACCTGCAATGGAGTCTTTTGGTAAGAAGATGATTCGTTATATTGATATATACATGTGTAATTGATATGCACAAGAGGATTCTGTTTCATTTCAACACATCCTATAATTACATAATAAAATGGCATCATCCATATATTACACGGGTAAGCTTTCTCGTAAATATCAACTTCATTTTTTATATAGGCATAAAGAACAAAAGGTGTATTCATGCTCAAAAGCACCTTTCATGGCCAAGCTATAGGCTAGGTCTGGACAAATCTAGTAGGTTTTCGTTTTCCATTCTCAACTGGAGATAAACATGTAGTAATTAGAAGCATTTCAAAGAGTGAACCTTACCTTCCTGTTTCGATAATCTTCAGGCATGACGGTTGCTTCAATCTAATATCACAAGAAAATAAAAAATAAAAAGATCAGGAAAAAAATCCTAACTCAACTGAAGCAGAATATTTACGTAAGCAATATTCTTGACTAGCTAATTGCATTATATAAAATCTATAAATCAATTAAAGGAAAGCATCTATGCGCTTTAATTTAATCAGCTACCTCTTCATCAATTCTCTTCCACGTCTTAGACATGTCCATCACTGACTTGGAGCATATGGGACAACAATATCTGAGCCATGTACCAAAGCAAGTTACATGTTAAGCAGATGTCATGTTTATAGACCAAAGAATTCTCAAAGATTTAAGATACTCACTTGTCATTTTTTATCATCTCTTCGTAACATTCATGGTGCATTGTGTGACCACATTTCATAACAATGGTGTCTTTCAATGAATCAAAAAGGTACTACACAAACATAATAAAGTCCCATCACTACCATGTTAATCTAAAGTTTCCAATGACACAAAAAAGAGATTCTATGTTTGGCTGAGAACTTAAGCCAGGGAAAAGGAGGAAATGAAGCAGGCACCTCGTAACAAATGGGACAGTGATGCCTCATGGAGTTCTCCACACATAAATGGTTATCACGCAGACCAATCGCATAACAAGATCCTGCAGATCATAAAATGTTCATCACTATAAAGGTATTGAGCAATTTATTTCATTTGTTACCAAAAGAAATAAAAAGAAAAAATAGTTCCATTCAGTAACTAATGTGACATGTTATCAAATCAGCCTCCAGATTCATACGCCTTGAATAATCCACCATAGAAGAATGCAGGAGAAACTATTATTAGAGAGGGGGCTCAGAACACGTGGTTCACATTCACTGAACCAAAAGGAAATTTAACTTTACAGAGAAACTAAAACTGAATAATCACAAAAAATTTAAATGATATATATCAAGGGCTGGATTAGAAATGTGTTCCTTGATATTGACTAGCCAAAGGTGTCAACTTTAGCCTATACCGATTATTATTACTTAAATGAGTTAGATCTATCTAGTATCATCAATTTATGCACTTCTGAAAATAAATAAAGTATTGACAAGCCCAGAAAAGACTTGAGTCTTCTATTAATATGTAAATAGTCATTTTAAAACATCACCAAAATCGGGTGGGGGGAGGGGGGGAATGCCAAAGCAACCATAAATAAGCTACAATGCTGGCCCCCTTGGTGAAAATGCATACCACACTTCTTGCAGTGGAAAAAATTATCTCGACCACCAACCCTGTTTCCAAATATCATCACTAAATTAGTTTGCATGCCAAAAATTTATGCAACTTAGTTGTGAACATGACATGACAGAAGGATATACGGAAAACAGCAAGGCATGAGCTAACGCACCTGCAGATCCCACAATCATCACAGTGAAATTGTTCTTTCTCAACCTGCAAATTGATTAAACGCCAGTCAGCATCGTCAGAAAACAATAATTCACAATCAAAATCCAGGAGGACCATACAACAAGTTCAGTCTACTCCATCTCTAAAAAGTAAAAATAAGGGCCAAAGTACTAGAAATAGATCAATGACATTCAAGAAGTATAAAATAATCGGACACTGCAGATTTATTCAGTTCAGTGAAGCATTACATCATCATCGAAGAATTTGCAGATGTTGCAGAAGTATTCCCCCATTTTGACGCCACAGTTTGTGCAAACTTGAGCAACCTTCAGAAGGAACAACAGGGAATGTGAAAAGTCGAGAAATAAAATCAGGAGCTTATCCAAACCCCTCTACCAAAAAATAAGTAAATGAATGATCCAAGTTTTGAATCGAAAATTGACAAAAATACATACAGGTTGCTCAGTGTCACAAACAGAACAAACAACCTGAAACGGCAAAAAGATGTAAAAAGTGCATTAGTCTCACACTCATCATCCCCAATTCATAGCAAAAAAAAAAGAAGAAATGAAAAGCAGTATTATGGTACTTGTTTAACATCTTGGCGAACGAGCTCGTGGCGATCAAAGGGATTCTTCAACAAGCTCTGATTGGGAAAACAAGACAAACCCAGATGAGATAAAAGCAAAAAGGAAAAAAATTTGAAGGAGAAAGAAAGAAATACCGCAGCGTCGTTATGACAGTGACGGCATGAGTAGATCTCGTTGCAGCAGGGAGCACGAATCCTGCATCTTCTCCTGTAATGATTGCACCTGTCATCAAAACACACAAAAGAGTGAAGATATTGAAATGAATGAGAAAGACAAATAAATTTAAAAAAAAAAAAAAGAATACCCATATCCCATCTTCCCAAAATCAAGACGTTCGTTGACAGAGCCTTCCATGAGGTTGGGTGTGAGACTGGGAAACGAAAGATGAGAAAGAGTTTCCTGATTTGGGAAGATATGTGGCGTGATCCCAAAAAGAGAAATACGGCCGTTCCATCATGTTCAACTTAAAAGGACCACACTCTCTCTTACCCTTTTCTTTTTTCTTCATTTTTTAATGCAATATAAAAATATCTTTGTTTGCTTTGGTTAGCAGGCAGCAGTAATAGAGAATGACCACTTGGGATGAGATAAGGCGCAGGACGCAATGCAGCAGTGACTTGAACATGAGAGAAAAGGAATATCGCCGTAGGATCGCCCAATGGGATTCCATAGATTTTCAAAATCAACCCAATCATCACAAACAAATCCTTCCAACTCACTCAATTTCACACACATTGTAATTTCTTAATCATTCAACTTTAAGTGTGTGTTTAATTGCATAGAATAGAAAAGATGTGAGATTCATCCTTGATGACTCAAAACTCAAAAGCCTTGCCAAAAAAAAAAACTATCAAGATAAATTAGATTAACGGTTGTAACTTGTAAGTTGTAACCATGCGCCGAACAAATATTTTGTTAGTACCCTCAGTCTCCTGGATCTAACTTACATTTTTAATAACGTATTTTATCAATTGATGACAATGATCCCTTACGTCAAAATGCCAGTATTCCCGATCTTATGGACCAAGGCATTGCTTGGAAGATTATTAAAGGTGCAAATGAAATATTTTCTTTTATAATGAAATAATTTTGGATCGAACAAATAAGAAGGTTAAAATGATAATACCATTTTTATAAACAATAAAATGAAATGTGATTTATCTATTTAACTTCCAACATCTCATTCATTTTTACTTCCTTATAAACTATTTCTAAACATAACATAAAAATAAATGAAAAATATTTTTATAATTACAATTTAATATTTTTTCATTGTTATGGACGAAATCCTATTTAAGAGAATCAAATTAATATTCATTCATACAGACAAACATGTTGGTAATTTTAATTCTATTTTAATATAAAAAGTGTTCTAAAATTTCCACATTTATATATAATAAAAAAACATTCTCTTTGGCTCTAAAAGAGTAAAAGTGTAATGCATTGTCACATTAGTAACTAGTAAGTGAAACTATAAAAAGTTAAAATAAGTCTTTTAAGATGTTAAATAAATCTTTAAATGTAAAGATTTACTGTTACTTTAATCTTTAAATATATGTTAACATTATCAAATTTTAGGCTAAAATGATTGAAAATTTACATTTTTAAGACTTTTTTAATTGTATTATTTTAAAATATTAATGTGACAATGCGAGACTAACTTGATAAGGTTATACTTTCATTTCATGAGCTGGACAATGTTTTCCCCAAAATGTTTCTACTTCTCAAAAACATATATATTACAAAGCAGATGATGAAGAAAAGTAAAAGCACGTAAATTAGGAGCAAGATTAGAAATGAATGGATAAAAAGTAAAGAGAAATTTATAAATATATAAATATATGGTAAATATACACCTATAACAATTGAAATAAGAATCTGTAAAATATTGGATTCTATTCTATAATTCGGACTGAGTATATTCCTTAACCACTCTATTTTTTTAATTACTTGCCAAACAATATTCAGTTGTCATTCATATGACTTTGGTTCATTATTAACTAACCACCGGACTCTCCATCGATCCATGCATTCGGTTAGGGGAGTGGAATCCGAACCGAAATACAAAAAACATTGAAATTGTTGGCAAGGTTTCTTGTTTCTTAGTTATTATCATCATATAATAATTACTATAAGCAACAATTGTAATGGTCCAAAATAATTGTCATTCGATGATAACAACTAAAGTTGCCTATACAAGACAGCGAAAAAAACGGTTTGGCTCCCATTGACATCAAATTACCCCCATGCAGGCCACAGCTCCACCGCTAAACCATAACAACATAAAAACCATCCCTTTCCCAAACCCTTCAATATAACGCCAATAGGGATTAATTCCAACACCTTCACATCAACCTTCCCTTGGTTTCTCTCTCTCTGCTCGTGTTTTTGTTTCCCACAATCAAATTCTCTCACACAAAAGAAAAATGGGTTGTGGGAAATCTAAACACGATGTAGCTTCTGGAAACACCGTTCTCCAACGCAAGAAATCCACTGTCAATTCCAAGGAAAATGAGACTCAAAACGTGGAGAAAAACAATGATGCTAATGTTGACAATGTACGTTTAGAAGTGGAAGAGAAGAACAAGGAAAATGTCAAGGAGATTGGATTTGAAGGCAAGGGTGATGATGAGTCCAATGACGTTGCTGGGAATATAACAAAGGTGCAGCAAGAAGATAAGGCATTCGAGAATAGTGCACAAGCTGAAGCTGAAGAGAACAAGGCACCGGAAATTGTTGTTGCTGAAGGACCAAATGAAGAGTCTGAACGTGGAAAAGACGAATCATTATTGGAAAAAAACGAACAGGAAAAGGTGAAGGATGTTGCTTTTGCAGAAGAGAAACAACCAACGGAAGAAAAGAAAGATCTTGAAAATGAAAAAGGTGTGTAAAGATGAACCAACTTTTAGATTTTTCATTCTTGTAACAAAAGCTTTTTACTTGTTAGCTAGGTATTTGGCTAAACATCTCAATAACCATTAGCTTATGAAGAAGTTGAACTAGAAGATTTCTTTAAGTTGATTTATGCATGAATTAGTTATTAGTGAGTGTTTATCGACAAGTTTATCTAATCAAATTTAATTTTAATCACAGATAACACTTTCATTGGATTTCTTTTTTCTCTTGAATTATATTATTAAAATTAATTTGTTTTTAATTGTACGTGTTCAGTGGATGTGAGCATAAAGGAAGAGACTTTGCCTTTGATGAAGGAAGAAGAAAGCAAAGACACAAATGAAGAGGCTTTGGTGAAGGAAGAAGAAAACAAAAACACAAATGAAGAGGCTTTGGTGAAGGAAGAAAGCAAAGACACAAATGAAGAGACTTTGGTGAAGGAGGAAGAAAGCAAAGACACAAAAGAAGAGACATTGGAAAAGGAAGAAGAAACCAAAGAAAAAACAGAGCAGGGAAAGACTTTGGTCAAGGAAGGAGAAACCAAAGACGCAAATGTTTCAACTTCAACCTCCTAAAGCGAACAGAAAGGATTTGAAAGTTGAAAAGGTATGTGGGGTTAACAAAAGTTCATATGTATTTAATTAATTAGTCAAGGCATAACTGATCGTCATGAATGAATTTAACCAAAATATATGCTTTTGATGCAGGAGCAACAGAGAATTAGACAACCAGAAAAAGATAAAATGTGATTATAAGGTGACACACAAAGTATTCTGGTTGCATTGCAAGTCCAGGGTGTTTCTAATGCTAATTAATTAAGTTGGAAATAGCTTGGATATAGTGTCGAGTATGTATGTTTATGGTGATATAACAAGCTTTTTATTCATTTTGTGCTGGTCTTCCATTTGAATTTTCCTTTCCTTAGTCCTCTACTCTCACAAGGTTGTACTTGATATACTCCAGAAGATCGTTGATACACTAAATATTCTAAAGCATTGAAAACTACAGCGGCTAGCATCCTTAATTAGCCTTAAATTAATCCTGTACTTGTACTTATTATTTGAGGGCTTTTATTTATTTTACTTTTGCTAAAACTCTTGCTATCTCAAGTTACTTTGAATCTAGACTACACTCTACACTTATTTGAGTTATAAGTTGATAAAGTTAATTCATACGTCCAAAAATATTTATTATTTATTATTTTTAATTATAATATAACTTATATATTAAAAAGTTTAGTTATATAAAAATAAATATTTATCTTTTCATTCTTTTGTATTTAAAATAATAGTTTAATATATATTAAACATACATTTATTAATTAATACGATGGATTAATTATATTACATTATCACTAGTAGAAATTCACAACATCACAAGCAAGTTGTCGACTTGTCGTATATCACAAAAAAGTAAAATACTTGATAAACGAATTTAGACAAACTTGCGAATTTCAAAACTCATGGAAAAAAACAATCAGACCAACATAATAAAAACAAAACGAAATATTTATATTTTTTTAGATTTAACTTGAGGTGCGTGAGACTTAGGGTGAAATCCACAAACTTTGCGGGCTTAATCTGCAAACTCAAGGCCTTGTCCGTTAAACTGTGTAATGCATGTGTAGTTGTGCTGTGCGTTGTATCACTCATGCTCACTGCTCAGTGCTCACTCAAAAATCAAAATTTCAGACTCAAAAGCAAAATACCAAACCCTTCTTCCTCGTTTCCTCTCGTGCCGCACCACTGCCCCAAATTCATGCTCACTGCTCACTCAAAACTTCATCACACAAACACACAATGCAATGGCCGTCGTGGTCCTCTCGCCACCGTGCATTCTCTGGTCCTCGCGTCAACGGCGTTGTGCACCTATGCGGCACCTCCAGGCTCCAGATCAACCTCAAACTCGTGTGTCATGCTCTGATGTGTGTGTGACTGTGCGAGAGATAGAGAGATGACGTATTTGGAATTTCTCTGAGGTGTCTTGTTTGATTGATCTCTCTGTTTTTGTTATGTTTTTGGTGGTGTATGTGCCTCCTCATCCATTGGCCAAGCACTGAGTTTTGGTTTTGAGGAATGAGCAAACTCCTTGTCCCATCTTCTTCAGTGAGTAGCAAAAATTATATTTGTTAGCAATATTATGTAATTTGAGGTCAACTTTGAACTGATTTTGTTCACCACAATTGATGTAATGACTTATGAATAGCTCCATCACTTTAGTTAGATAACTACTTTCCATTTGATGCTTAATGGTTTTATAGCTTATTGACAAAAACATGTTGCTTGTATTTTTTACTATTGTTAAAACTTTAAGAATATTTACTTTTTTATTTATGTGATGTTTGTACTTTTATATTTATTGGATAAATTGTAACCTTCATTCATGATATTATGTTTAAGACTTTACGTTAAGATTATTTGTATTTTCATTTTTAATATATTATTTTAACTTTTAAAAAATCTTATATTCTATCTTAAAAAAAATAAAAAAATTGCTCTAATTTTACATTTTTTATAAATAAAAAAATAGTCAGATTTATCCGATCTATCCAACATGCAAACACAAATCATTGGTCTTCTCAAGTTTATGGGTCTTCTCCTCACTTATATAATGTTCAACTTTTCTATTTCTATCCGATGTGAGACTTAAACTCACATTTGTACTCCAACAAAAGTTTCATCGAAAAATCACATATCCTAATTACAATGGTTATAAAAAATGTTTAAATTGTTGAACACATTTCTAACTCATTAAGAAATACAAACATATAAAATCATTGATAAAAACTATTGACAGAAAACACATGATTTGCCTAGTTAAAAAACATAAACTATTGAAAGTGAGCAAACTTTTAAGGTAAAGTATAAAAGTAAACGAAATGTTGTAACTCAATTTTATCTATCAAGTTTCTTTTTTTAACTCTAACTAATATAGCAATATTTGATAATTAGTTTTCCTTAGTTAAAAAAGTAAAAACTGAATTCATGCCATGGGTTGTTTCTTATTACACAATTCCATCACAAAAAATGAAGTTTATTTATTTAGAGTTCATTTTTTTAGTGAAGTGCAAGATTATTTTGCACATAATAATTGTTGTGTGATTTTAATCTCTCTATCGATCTTCCATTAAACATTTAATAAATTTTGTTAATATTACATCAAAGGATGATGTATTAATGACATAATAGTTGTTATTTTGCCTTAGTTCTTTTGATTTTTTAGTATTGTAATTACGAAGAATAAAAAAATGTAATTAAGTCACGTCTAAATATTTACAAAAGAATACTTTAATTATGACTTCATCATCTAATGTCATGTTAATCAAATTTATTAGAAATTAAAAAATATCAATGTAGGATCAAAATCACAATAATACTTAAAAGCCCAATTTGTGAAAATAAAGTCTGAAAGACTAATATTAAACAATTTCTGTCTCTAAGAATTAAGGAAAAAACAATTCGTATAAGCATTGAAAATTTGAATTATATCAAGAAGATAAAATTCAATTAATTGAGAAGGATATATGAATTATTATAAATCATTTCCTTCAATTTCCACGGATTTGAAAATTTGAATCACTGAAGAGCATAAGAAATATCACTGACCCCAGAGTTTTCTATTTTATTTTTTTTATTTACTCTCGATATGAAAAGTGGTCGAAGTAGAGAGGTGTGTCCCAGCAACTCTGGCCCAAACCTAACCGACCCAATTATATGAAATGCAAGCGGGAAAATTACGTTTCCCCAATCCCATTATTGGCGCGAAATATTCGGTTCGCTTCCACTTTCTTGGAGCCGCAGATCCCACTTTTCAAATCACACGGTCATAAACGTCTTGATCACCCTTACCTATAATTTTCATCACGCTTTAAAATAAAAACTCGCTCGCGCTCTCTCTCCTCAACCTAAACCAAAGGACACTCTTTGCGAAACCCTTGATCTGAAAAAAAGGACCAATGGGGAGGCCCTCCAAGACGCAGGTTTCGAACGATTCTTCCTCCGAAGAGGAAGAGGAGGACGCCTCCGCCGCCGCCAACCACCAGATCGAAGACGACGACGAGGAGCTCGAAGCGGTGGCTCGCTCCGCTAGCTCCGACGACGATGATAATTCGCCGGATGAAGCCGCTGAAGACGACGACGAGGATAAACAGGTCAAACCTTACCTTTACATTTTCCTATTTTCGTTTGTGTTTCTCGGATTTCGCCTCATGTACCGCATTTTTTACGTTTTCGTTTGCGATAGTTTTTGTGCGCTGCGTTTTGATGTTTTCATTTGCTACTCGTTTGGATTTCGCTTAGTGTGCTGCATTTTGACGTTTCCGTTTGCCCTAGGGATTTCGCCCCTTGCACTGTGTGTTGATCCGTTGAAGTGTGGTTTTCATGTTGCATTGTGTTTTTTAATTGTTTCGGTGTAGGATGAGAGTAATGTTGATCCTGAAGTTAGCAAGCGAGAGAAGGCCAGATTGAGAGAAATGCAACAACTGAAGAAACAGAAAGTTCAGGAGATATTGGATGCACAAAATGCGACCATTGATGCTGATATGGTATGCGTGTGTTAATTATTTACTGTAAATGTGATGATAGGTTGATTTTTCTTCTTTATATTTGGTTCATTTGATTTTTTAAAATAAATAATTGCTATGTTTGATGCAGAATAATAGGGGAAAGGGCAGATTGAACTATCTCCTACAGCAAACTGAGCTGTTTGC
>CM023947.1:2014757-2060083 GCA_013407115.1 Glycine latifolia
AGTTCCAAGGACAGTACAATTACAGATGAGGATATTGACAGAATTATTGCTAAAGGAGAGGAAGCAACAGCTGAGCTTGATGCTAAGATGAAAAAATTTACTGAAGATGCTATTAAATTTAAGATGGATGACAGTATGTAACCTTTAAATATAAATTCTGGCTTTGCTAAATTTGGTTTGATTGATGTCGTTAGAAATCAATTTTGTTGTTTAAATTCCCTTATACCCATAAGTTTTATGTGTTACTCTGCACCTTTGGGTCGTAGTGGAGGAGCCTTGTTGGGTCATCCTTGTGTTCATCCTTTTGAAACCTTATCCTATGATGGAAGAATGAACTAGTTAATATGTCATTATCCGTGTTTGTATATTTTGGTTGTAGATACATATGAGCTACAAGTCATTTGTTTCTACTCTTTTGGAAGAATGAACTAGTTAATATGTTTAGTGAAGCTTATTTGTTATTAAACATGCATACAACCAAAAAATTGACTTCTGGTTGTTTAGCGAATATTGCCTTTTAACTTGTAAGGAAGTTTGAAGTTACTAACATTCATATTTTTCATTTTGTAGCTGCTGAGTTGTATGATTTTGATGATGAGAAGGTAAGTTGACGTATTATCTTTGCTAACTATGGACTATGTTTTTATTGCTCAATTTTTGCATCAACCCCCCTGCCCTGCCTCTTGTGTTTTTAACCAACCTCTTTATGTGCTTTTTTTCTTTAAATGAAGGATGAGAACAAATTTGATTTCAAAAAAATTGTGAGTGAAAATTGGGTCGAGCCACCAAGAAGAGAACGGAAGCGCAAGTAAACATTGGCCTTCATTCTGCATCTTGAGTTATTGAATTTTTTCCACTCTGATGTATATTTTTGCTTATTATTTTTTTTTTGGGGGTGGGGGTGGGATTCTGACTCTAGTTACTCAGAGTCTGAATACTTCAAACAAACAATGCGCCAAGGTGGTCCTACTAAACCAAAAGAGCCTCGTATTCCCAGAATGCCTCAATTGTAAGCTTCTCATACAAACCTCTTTTTTTTTTTTGAATGAAGTTCATCTATTTTGACTGAGTTATTAATTCTGTTTCCTTCAGGCATGACTTCCAGTTTTTCAACACACACAGGCTGAGTGAGCTGTATGAAAAGGAAGTTCGCTACCTCATGGTAGGTAACCTAAACTTACTGATTAAACAATTCCAGGTTTAGCTTATTCAATGTGTATAAATGCTGCTGCTAATATACTGTTTAAAAAAAATCAGCAAGCACATCAGAAGAATCAGGTGAAAGACTCCATAGATGTTGATGAACCAGAAGGTATGGAAGTACTCAACAAACTGTAGTCTTTTCCCTTATTTGTATATAATTAATTAGGTAAATTACACTCCTAAAAGATGCTTTAATTACACTACTCCCTCCCCCCATGTTACACTTTAGTGTATATTAGGTTGAATAAGCCTCCTAGGAATGTTCTCTCGCTTAAGATAGAAGGGTAAAAAAGGGTATTTGCTTAGAAAAATACATGGGAGTGATGTAGCTAGAACGACTTATAGTAATTGGTTAGTTGGTAAGATGGTTAAGTTAGATACATAAACATGATCTGAGGGGAAAGGCAGCATTCAAGTTAGTATTTTTGAACTGGAAATTATCTCTGTTGTGAGGAGAATTCTATTCTTTCTGTAGAAATATTTGCTTTATTGATTCAAAAAGCAACAGCTGAGTAATACATTTTAAATAGGAAAATATAGGGAGACCAACTCCTTAATCACAGGGAATTATATTCCCGTAAAAAGAGAGAGAAAAAGGAAGGTAAATCCCATGACTTGAGATTTGACAAATCCTTTCCTTAATCCTAGGATTTTATATTCCTAATTCATTCAGAATAATAAATTATAAACTTTTCTAATTTATTAACACCTTTGTTGTCATTCAATATTAACAGAAGCATTCTGTTGTCATGTTGTTCCTAGGGGTCCCAACATTGACTCCTAGCATCAACTGTAACTAATTTTGAACTTTTATATTCAACTTTGGAATTTCAATAGATGAAATACAGGTTTAGGGGTAAAGCTGCAAAGCTGATTGTTTGGATGTTTGGAACAGCTTTTTGTAGTCTTAAAGTTGAAGATAGATAGTATGGTGTGCAAATTTAGTTGTCAATGGCATTGGAAGTTGAAAGTTGAAAAATGTTTCTAGGTCATTCATAATTGTTCATCACTCCTAAAAGGGTTGTTTATTGCTTACATTAAACTAAAGTGCAGCATATTTTGTCCTTTAGAAGAGGTTGAGTGTAATTTATAAAATTAGAGTGGAGTAGAATGTAATTTAAGTATCCCTAGGATGGAAACGTAGCTTACCCTAATTACTTCATTAAATGACATACATGTTGAATGTTTAGAGGTGGGTGATCCATTGACTGCCGAAGAGTTAGAAGAAAAGGAGCAGTTGCTAGAGGAGGTGAGCAAATTTTTTTATAATTTATAAACAAGGGTTATACACTTCTGTTTATTTATTATTTTTTTAAATTCTGGTATTTGATAAACATAGGGATTTTCATCATGGAGCCGGAAGGATTTTAATGCATTCATTAGGGCCTGTGAAAAGTATGGCCGAAATGATATAAAAGGTATTGCTTCTGAGATGGAAGGAAAAACACAAGAGGAAGTTGAAAGATATGCAAAAGTCTTCAAAGAAAGATACAAGGAATTAAATGGTAAGTTACATCCAATATGAAAATGTAATCTCTTGTAGAACGTTGTAAAAGCTAAAAGTACTTTTTGCATAATCCAAAAAGAGAATCATAACTGTAATTTACATTCAAATTTCTCACTAAAATTAATTTGCTTGCTTGATATTGGGTGATATCTAAGGGTTTGATATATGGGCAGTGTAGAGTGTTTTGAGTTAACTACTGTGCATTTTTGTCTTAATTCTTTTTGATGTGTTGTGTTGATTTTCAATATGAAGCCTGAATTTAGTTTCTCATTTAAATATCAAGGGTTTCATGTGTGTTGATTTGCCAAATCAAGCTTGAATTTAGTTTTCCATTAAAATATCAAGGGTCTGTCTGATTTGTGTACTTTGATTAATGGTTTGTAGATTATGATAGAATTATTAAAAACATTGAAAGAGGGGAGGCAAGAATATCCCGGAAAGATGAGATCATGAAAGCTATTGGGAAGAAGTTGGACCGCTACAAGAATCCTTGGCTTGAATTGAAGATACAATATGGACAAAACAAAGGGAAGTTATACAATGAAGAATGTGACCGATTCATGGTGTGAATTTTATTTCCTTGTTTTTATTTTTGCCCAGACTTATTTCTTTTCATTCATGTTCAGTTCCTTGTTTAGTCTGGTGTTTCCCGAACAGAATTCTTGTGTTTTCTGACTTTACTTAAAACTTGCAGATTTGTATGATTCACAAACTTGGCTATGGTAATTGGGATGAGTTGAAGGCAGCTTTTCGAATGTCGCCCTTGTTTCGATTTGATTGGTTTGTCAAGTCTCGCACAACACAGGAAATTACAAGGAGGTGTGACACCCTCATTCGGCTGGTAGAGAAGGAAAATCAAGAATATGATGAGAGGGAGAGGCAAGCTCGTAAAGAGAAGAAACTTGCTGCTAAGGTTTGTATTTTAACCTAAAATATCCGACTTAAATTACGCTTATTTCAACTGTTGTTTTAACAAAGTTTGGCGAACAACAGAGCATGACCCCGTCGAAGCGTTCCGTGCCTAGACAGACTGAGAGTCCATCTCTGAAGAAGCGGAAGCAGTTAACCATGGATGACTATTTGAGCTCGGTATATATCTTGCTATAACATATTTTGATATATTTCGTTATCTTGATTTCGCAGAAATCACATTGCGATTTTCCTGAACCTGACTTTATGGTATTGTGGCAGGGGAAGAAGAAAAAATAAATGGGCGTATGCCCTATATTTTACTTTGGGTAAAGTGGGGTGGATGGTGTGGCGATTTTGATATAGCCTAGCTGACATTTCAAGTGATGGCCTGGTGTTACTTCCCAAGTCCAGTACTACTGGCCTCGTGATTTTTTGTTTTTAATTTTTGGGGGCTTGAATATAATGTTTGAATGTTGAAATTTTGTAAATTTACTAACAAACCGATAGATTAGATGTTTATTTTATGTTAACTGCAGCCAATTCAACATATTTAATGTTGTAATGCTTCATCCTAGTGTTTTTTTTATTCATACTTAAGTCTTAATTACTTTTTTAGTTTTTCAATTTGAGGTCTTATTTTTTTAAATTGTTATAGTTTATATTTAAAACCATCAATGCTAAAAATTATTATAAAGTGTTAATTTATTATGTTGTGAGGAACTAGAGTAATTTGTCAGAACTAAAACAAATTTAAATATTAGAGAATAAAAAAAATTAGACTCCCAAATCGAAAGATTTTAAAGATTAAAATAGTAATTGAGTTTTTTTTAAGACACTCATTAATGAGGTTTTACAGAATGCAAGATGTATCTAACAGTTGTGAAATATATCTAGTCTTGAATATAATATGAATATCTAATGATTATGAACAAATTGATCATAGTTAGTCCAAAATTTTTAATATCTATTTGAAAACTTTACTTGGGAGACTTGTCCAAAGGATCAAAACCTTTTTTTATACGTCTCTCTTCTTTGTCCATGCTTCCTTGTCAAATCTTTGTTTTATTTTCTTAGGTTTAGTTTTTGTTGTTAGTTTAGGTTTTTCACTAAAAATTGACAACCACTTGTGGTGCCTCCCAATCAGTGAGGCAACAACCATAGTATGCCAAAGAGGCTCTATTGAGACTTGTGCTCATTGCATGGCAACACAGGTGCTGGAGCTGAGGATCGGGTTCAGCATTGAAAGTTAGGCTAGGGGAAGTCATAAGGTTGGTTTGGTGATTGAAGGAAGGAGGGGGGAGGTTGTGCATTTGAATTCCTTCCACTAACATTCTAACAAAAATTAACCATCATTTGCCTGGAAAAAAAAGTGAGGGGTTTTAGTTTTGCGATGAACAAGCACATTTTTGCATGCACTAGGTAGGTGGCGAACTGCTTTACACAACATATGACAAATCATTATGCTGAGACTCAGGTTAGGCATGGCAGCGGGACCCGAACCTGTGGATATCCATCCGAATCCCTCCCAATTTTAACGGGAAAAAATCGAGTTTTTCGGGTTCGGGTTCGGATTTTCCCCGATAGCCAAAAGCGGGGGTGGGGGCGGGTATGAGATTACTGCTCCCCGCCTCGCCCCCGCCCCCGTCCCAGCCCCGTTAAAAATAATATTAAAAAAATAAATTATTTTCTAATTTTTTTAAATTGAATTTATTAATTTTATTTTGTAATTTTTAAATTATGATCCCATATTTTAAATGTGGATTTGTTATTATTATTTTTTTTGTTACGTAATTAGTTTTTTTGTCCAATTTTTCAATAAAAAAATTTATATTATTTTTTTATTTTTTTAATTTTAATTAAATAGCGAGGATGGGGCGGAGTGGGGAAAACCTGACCCCCAGCGGGGGCTGGGATGGGGATGGGTTTTAAAACCCGACAGAGATCGAGGGCGGGGGCGGGGAGCGGGTTTGGAGGCGGGGGCGGGGATGGGGAATGCAATACCCATCCCCGCCCCGCCCCGTTGCCATGCCTAACTCAGGTTAAGCATTGAAGGCGGCGACAGTGGCTCATAGCGGAGTGCGTACATAATCGTTTATGTACCACCTCTGAATTTGGATCATTATGCTATCCTGAATTCATTTGAGTCTTGTTTAATTTAAGAACCAGGAAGCCCAGTCAAGTCCCAATACTTAGTTTATTATTTAAATTTTGGGTCCATCTTTATACACCAGGCAAATATCTAATACACCCAGCGTGCACAGTGTTTTTCCGAAAATACCCTCGCGTTATTAAAGGCTTTTACGCATACGGATTCGCAATTCGTAATAACCTTACGGATTGGGCAATCCGTATGGACCTTACGGATTGGGCAATCCGTATGGTCCATACGGATTGGGTAATCCGTATGGTCCGTTAATAATTTTTTTTAAATTATACGGATTGGGCAATCCGTGTGGTCCATACGGATTGGCCCAATCCGTAAGTTTTTTTTTTTTTTAAGTTAAAATATGTTTTTGTAAATAATTTAAAATAATGGCACAGACAGGTATCGAACCCGAGACCTTCACGTTATTAACGTGACGCTCCAACCAACTGAGCTAATAGGTTAATTATGCTAAAAAACAATTAACGTTGATACATATAACATTAAATTGTTTAATGTATATTTAATACACATATAAGTTTATATAATAAATTTTGTAACAATTAATTTTGATCTAATAATTAAAGTATTTTTTTATATATAAAAATTATAGATTTAAATAAAAATTATAATTTTAAATAAAAATTTATGAATTGATTAAAATATATTATATCTGTAAATACAAATATAATTTTTAAATAACATCACACAATATCATATATAAAAAAATTATTTTATTTATTATTATACCTGTAAAATTTTATGTGTTTATTAAAACATATTAGATATTTAACCTGTAAATAAAATATAATTTTTATTAGACCTGCAAATTTTTACAAATATAAAAATTATAATTTTTTTATATATGATATTATGTGATGTTACTTAAAAATTATATTTGTATTTACAGGTATAATATATTTTAATAAATTCATAAATTTTTATTTAAAATTATAATTTTTATTTAAATCTATAATTTTTATATATAAAAAATACTTTAATTATTAGATCAAAATTAATTGTTACAAAATTTATTATATAAACTTATATGTGTATTAAATATACATTAAACAATTTAATGTTATATGTATCAACGTTAATTATTTTTTAGTATAATTGACCTATTAGCTCAGTTGGTTGGAGCGTCACGTTAATAACGTGAAGGTCTCGGGTTCGATACCTGTCTGCGCCATTATTTTAAATTATTTACAAAAACATATTTTAACTTTAAAAAAAAAAAAAACTTACGGATTGGGCCAATCCGTATGGACCACACGGATTGCCCAATCCGTATACTTTAAAAAAAATTATTAACGGACCATACGGATTACCCAATCCGTATGGACCATACGGATTACCCAATCCGTATGGACCATACGGATTGCCCAATCCGTAAAGTCCATACGGATTGTCCAATCCGTAAGGTTATTACGAATTGCGAATCCGTATGCGTAAAAGCCTTTAATAACGCGAGGGTATTTTTGGAAAAACACTGTACATGCTGGGTGTATTAGATATTTGCCTGGTGTATAAAGATGGACCCTTAAATTTTTTATCCCTCTCGACTTTGAAATGTGGAGTTGATTTTGAGCCCAGCAATATTATTAAGAAACGTGCCCCAATTTGGTTTGTGTAAGATCATGTTCTAGGCTTAGGATTGATTTATGTGACAAGCTTGATCTGGATCGAAGCTTGGAAAGGAGAAAAGCTCTGCGCTGCACATGCATCTTATTCATTCAAGATCAATTAGCATAGGATTTGCTCAAAATTTACATTTTTTTTTCAGCAACTAATGTTTCTATAAGTTAACAATTGAAATTCTATAGAAATTTTCTTTTCTAGGCGGTTAATATGTTCGCTACTCATACATGATGAAAATTTGCCAATGAAATTGCTTACTCATCAATTATTTAAAAACTATTACTCTATTTCGTTGTCATTGATCAACGTACAATATTAAAAAATGAAGGAATATACTCCGTCACTGCAACATACTCATTGCAGTCAAATTTTAAATTGAATAAATATCATTTTTAATCCATTATATTTTAATATTTTCTTATTTGTTACATTAATTTTTTTTATTTTTTATTTTGATACATTTTAAATTTTAAAATTTTGGAAAATTTCATTTTAGTTATTTATTTTGTTTTTCGTTAAAAACATAATGCTGCATCAATATTTTTAATTTTGAAATAATTAATTATTTTAGTTGTAATTATTTAAAATTATTTATTTATTTATATTTAGTATTCCATTAAAATTTAAAACGAAATATTAACGTTTTTAACAAAAAAAAGATTAAAATGAAAATTTTTAAAATATTAAAAATAAAAATAAAACTTTCAAAAATATAAAAGATCATAATAAAAAAAACATAAAAACATAATATACTAAAAAGTGATATTTAACCTTTTAAGTTTAATTGTCGGGAGTAGGTTATTAATTTGCAATTAGATACATGGCCCAAATAAATAATGGTTAATTTTGTTTTGAGCGGGCTGGATCCTAGCACGTAAACATGAGATTAAGTATATTGAGAGAATAAATATTGTTTGAATATATAATAATGTGTAAATGTATGTAATATCAATTATTTGACGGATCCATGTTTAAATATACTCAGGGATAAATATTAGTTATGTCTTGAGAGTTGAGATATAATGATGCGAATACATTATTGAATTATATGCAGTGAAATTTAATTTTTTTATTAGTCAGTGAAGTATAATTAGAAGAGTTGTTATTGTCATAATAGTTATTTTATATTTTTTTACCAATTATTGTTAGTGCAGTACCTGTTGACAATATCTGAAGTTTTGTGCCTTTATAAGAAAATAGGTTTAGGACTGATTTACAAATTAAATAAACTTGAAAATTTATTTTAAAATAATGCATCCAGTTAACAACTTGTTATTGCAGATAATTTTTGTGCCGCCACCACGCTAAGAAACTTCACGTTACAGTCTTACACTCGTCCCAAAGGTTTTAATTTATGGCTTATAATTTTTCATCTTTAACTTAATCACATGAGAAAGAAAAGGAAATAGTCAAGGAAATGATACAAACAACGACAATATGTTAACAATTATATTATCACTTCAAGTGAATGGTGTGCTTCTGAGATAAACACACACAATTACCAACAAAACAACTTAGTATACACAAATTTAAGAACCACACAAAAGTTAATGTCATAAACAAGATATAATGCTGAACCAGAAACCTATTAATTAAGAATCAATCCGCTGTAGCACATAATAATCAATTCTTTTAAAAGATGGACCTTTCTGTATCTAATGTTCCAACTTTGATATCTAAGCCAGGACCAACTTGATACTCCCACTGCAATATTAATGCAAGATTAGAATTTAGAACCCACATAATATGCATTCCCTAAGCCTAAAGGCACTCATTCAGACAAGAAACTCTTTTTTTAATGAATTTGTCATTACAAAAGCTAAAAGACTTAACATATGTATGAGTAAGTTTCTTTAAAAACTGGAGGTCATCTCATATAACTTCTTCATAAACCAAAATTAGTTTTTCATTAACTAATTATTAATTAATTTGTAGAAGTTCTTTCATATAGTTTCTTTAAAAAATGAAAATATTTATAAATTAACTAATGGAGAGTTAATTTTAATTTATGAAAAAATTATTTCATTTTCTTCTCCTAAAACTGTTTCTAGAGAAATTTATTGAAAACAAACTCTAATTACTACCGGTAAGTGTTTTAGCATTTTAGCATGCTAAAATTGGTTGACTCTGGCACATTGCTTGGCTGCTTCATATTCATGCCAATAGATGGAATAAAAGAGCAATTTTATATTGATAAAATATGTCCTTTTCAAAATAATGATAATTTATGCGTTACTCAAGACATGAATATAAAAAACTAAACACCTTTAATTTAACATAGAAGCCAAGATTGATACTATAATTGACTTCACAAATTTTGACATGTATCCTTATGCAAAATTAGTCTCACCATCAAAAATAACATTAACATTGCATCAATAGTATCAACTATTAATTTATTGTCCTGATGTAAAATTTGGATACATATATATCATGCTAAAATCCCAATGAGAGTGGAAGGATATAAATTTCAAACATTAATATGGTAATAACATCACACCACTACAAAAAAGACATTCAACGTTGATTCTAAAATCCATATTGAATCGAAAGATATTAATAGTGACAAGTTTTAATATCGATATTTAAAATCAATGTTGAAAACTATTTTTCTACATTGATTTTCAGTAGAATTGATGTAAAAAGTCTTTTACAACATCAATTTTTAATAGAATCAATGTTATAAAGGTCATTGGTGTCACAACCAATGTAATTTCTTCACTTTAAAAAAAAAAAAAACAATGTAATGAAGTTTCTGATCATTTAGCAGAAGATATACATATTTTTATGTCAAAAACCAACACGCCACCTCATGCAAGACTGACAAATTAAAAGCCCAACATACATTGTGCTAAACTTCAACTTTTTATCTAGATGAATGGAGGGCACCAAAGATTGATCATCCCCTGATCACGTGGCAATAAAATCTATAATACCACATCATAAATCCACTTTCCCAAAAGCACAAGTTGTTTAGGTGAAGGCTCATGAATAAATTAATATCTAACAACATGTAATGTAATATTATTTCTTAATTAACAGAACTGAAAAGTGGTCATTCTCTCTAACAAGAGTATTTTAATATGTCCAAGATCACAAGTGTAATAATTTTCTTACAAAGCACTGAAAGCAAACCTTCCAATGCAAAGTATACAAGCCAAGTAATTACACATCAACTAATTGCAGGCCAAACAATATACCTGAAATGCTACTCTAATGCACTCCCCTTAGTCATTGAATATCGGGCCTCCACTATTAAACTACTTCAGTGACGGGTGGCAGTTATACTATATAATTGGAAAATATAGAGTAGAGAAGTTTTTTTGCCAGAAGCAAATTATTAATTAAACTACTTCAAGACATACTAACCAGGATTTATTGCTGCATCAATTTGAATGCCCAACAAATCAGACGATCCATGAGCATATGATCTGACCTGGTTAAAATTTATTTTCCAACAACTGAGCACTAAAATCGTAAACCAAAAAAATTGATTGATTTCACATAGATGAAATGGTAAATTACACGTATTCAATTTGATATATCAAACCTCTATACGAGATACAACTCCCTCTGTCACTGAAATTGTCTCCTCCAAGAGGCCCACAACAGTTACAGAATCCTTCAAGTCAGAAACAAAGCATAAATAAATTCATTCTGAACCATTTAAACAGAAATATATAAGAAAATTTATAAGATGATACGAAAATATTAAAGTTTAAGAGTATTATATACCACTATCAATAAAAAATAAAAAGTATAAATACTCAGAATATTTAATAAGGGTAAATAATGAACAAAAATTTAAATACTTCATAGAATTGTAAAGTGACTTATAAAAATGACCATCAATTATTTTTAGATGGTGCCTTATATCAAGGACCAAAGGACCAAAGGGAGTATTAATTATTCATTTCACTTTAACTTCATTAACAGATCACCTAAGTCTAGGGAAAACTACAATCAAGAAATACCAAAACAAAGACAATTTTAAACCTGAAGATGTGGTAAACGTCCTAATCTGGGAGGTTCCACATTGCCACAAGTTTCTTTTAGCAGATATGGTATAAATCCAAATTGGCTAACCAGTTGTGGAATAAAAATGTAACTTAAACATGTTAAAATTCCTTTTAAGTAGATGTTATAAATCCAAATTCTCTCTCATCACAATTAAAATGTCTACTTGTCAAATTAGATAATTTCCTAACATCTTTATACTTTTTCTCTATTTAAATATTTACGGTCAAGCAAATAGTTTGTGTTAAAATTAGATCACGGGTTCAATCACTTCATGACTGCAGAAGTACTTCATGAGGGCTGAAAAGACTACACGCTTGATTAGTTATATCCAACAAGGATGCTTCCTGCAAAATAACCACAAATTGGGAAAATTAATAGAAAGAAAAGAAAATTATCAATCTCAACAACCTCAGTTAAATGATTATTTATGAACTAAGAAAAGTACACGGTGAAAACCAAAAGGAATTGGGAATTCAATAAAAAAATTTAATAACCTTTTACACAAAAACCAGAGAGAAGATATATCTTGCCTCGTAAAATTCAGCCCATGACGCCCAATCAATGCAGATGTAATCTCATCCCATATAGGTTCCTTAAGTTTACTAACTGCAGGTTCCTGGATTTTCCAATAACTACCACTGAAGATTGCAAATTGTCCAATTACCCATAAAGTCCTGCTCAAACATTTAGAAAAAAGTAATTATGTAAGCTGCCTATCAATTTTACCGCAGATAGCCTCTTGAAAATACAAAACAACTTTCATATTCAACCGAGCGCCTTTACATAAGGTAAATATGGAATTTTCAATTCATTTTAAAATATGTTAAGTTCCATTAGAATGGCAGGGCAAGACAAAACTAGGGAAACAAATTTATCAATGAAAGGAGCAGACACAGAAGCATGCTCAATGCCATCAACAATTACATGGTAAAAAGGGTGACACATTCAGCTTGGATGATTTTATATAATGTATAACAAGCATATTTTCAAATAGACATTAAAACATACAAAATTGGCTAACTATAATTTCTATGATTACACGAAAAATTTGTCAGGACACACTTGCAAGTGTGGCATTAAAAGTCCTTAGAAATCAATGATGACTACAAGTCTACAACATACCTTGTAATTACGACAACAATCATGAAATCTCAGCACAATGTCACTAGCACAGCTTTCGCTTGTAACAACAAAGGCTCAGTGCTTGGTATATCTAATTTTCGTTTTTTGGAAGCACAAGATGGTAAATATTATTTCAGGAGTTGCCAGAATTAAATACCTCAGCGCTGACTTGTGGCCTTTCAGACAGTTGAAGAGATGGTTGACCATCAATACCTTTCACACATGCTGGAGGAGTAGAAGCAAACCATTCTGTAGCATCTGATTCAGAAGTCATTTCAGTCAAATCAATAGCTTTGCCAAGGCCTGTGCTTATTCTTCTCAAATCCTCAAGCAGGATATCATATGTAGCCATCAATGCTTTGATGAGCATAACCTGGTTTGAGTTTTGACAATTAGAAGAATATGTTACAATAGTAAGTAAAGAGATTTCTCAAAAAAATTAAGCTTATCAAATTATATAAATCACAATCATATCAGCAAATGCAATCATTTTAAATAATGCAACTCTGCCTTCTACTCTCTCCATAGATTATTTTAGCAGAACTTCCATTCAGACATGTTTGTCTAATCATATGAGCAAATGCAATCATGCTTAAGATAATAATAATAATAACACTAAGTTACACCAAGTTCCATAGATAATTAAAATTGAAATTGAAAAGATCAAAATCCAAATTACACTAAGGTCATAATAATAATAGTAATTAATAACAATAAGTTAAACCCAAGATGACAAAAAGAGTTATCACTCATCCACAATAAAGTAAGCAATAACTTCGAAAAATAAAAAGTAAATATCAACAAAATGACAGATACGAGAGAGACACAGTAACTAACATCTTACCACTGGTAGCTCCTTGCAGAAGATGAAGTATCGTAACCTTGCTAATATATTTAAGAGAAAATGACCACCACTGATGTGGCAGTGTACGTGCAGAGACATCTTTCCCTTCACCTTCTTCCACTATGCCACCACTTCGTCCCTTTGCAATTTGTTGTACCACCCCTGTAACTGCAATTTAATTCTCATGTTTATTTTCCTCTATTTGAACTTTGTAAAGTAGGTCTCATTCACAAATAGTATGTTCAGGAATCTCATGATTGCAATTAGAAATTGAAAAGAAAAAAAGGTTACTTTAAGCCAATTGTGATGCATTCATGTCAAATGTTTTAGCATAGTAATAAAATGAAAGCATGATAAATCTTTTAACAAATTAAAATCATTCTCAGTTAATTTGAAATAATCTTGAAATAATCAACAGAAATTTTGAAAATGAAGAAATCATTATAACAATGGCAAGAAAATGATTATTGTAATAAAAATAAAACAATATTTGAAAATTTATATTTTCAATTTTAAACCAATCATGACAAAATATTATTAAACAAATTAATTAAATTAAAAGTAAATAATTAAAAGAAATGAAATGCAACGGAAATAATTTGTCATTATCATTATCAATAAAGTGAATCAAATAGGAAATCTGCACGTCTTACCAAATCAGAGAAACTTAGTTAAAGATGGTGATGATGAAGCAAAAAGACAGCTTTCTTACTGCTCTTAAGATCAATGCTCATGAGATAATTTTCACTGAGTAGTGTTCATTATGCTCTTCTTTTTTAACCAACAACCTCAGACCAAAAATGTATCGACATGCATAGCTATAAACCAGTAATACTAAATAAGACAGTCGCTATAAACACATGCATGCTTTACCCTAGGTGGCGACAAGAGTGACTGATACAGACCAGCTGATTAAGTATGCAGACCAGCTAGATCAAAATAAGAGGGGAATGGAAAGTGTATAAGAGGAGAAATAAAAAGAATGAGAAGTAGTTAGAGGTAGTTAGAATTAGGAGTACAGTGGTATGTTTCAGCATTATAAATAGGAATAAGGGGGGTGAGTGAAAGAGGAGGAAGAGTGAACAGTGTATACCAGAAAGGCAGAGACAGTGGTCTCTGAGGGGGAATTGGAATTTTGGCCATTCCTTATCATTGTAATTCTTTGTATCTCAATATTCAATATCAATAAAGGAGGCGTATTATTCAGAAATTCTTTGTGTTTGAGTGGAGTATCAAGAATTACTTCGTTGAGTTTGTATCAGTAACAGTTCTTCTTTTTTTTTTTACCTCTTAACAGACTAGCATGTTCTTCTCAGTCCAGTTAAATGCGTGTGCACACACCAGTGTAAACATATTTTTATGGATGAATAAACACATCATAATACATAATAGTCCAAGTAGAAACACAAAAATGGAGTAAAAGGGAAAATTACTTTTACCAGCACTCTCTGCAGGGGGTCTCAGATACGTGGTTTGGTTCGCTATTATGTGGAGCATTTGGTTGCTTAGAAATAATGTTATCTTCAGAAATGAAGTAGTTGACAAGAACAAACCGTGGGATATAATTGTGACAAGAGCATGGTTATGGTCTTATGGATTTCTGCAAAGTGTCCTAAATTTGGATTCTCATGGAATGCTTGGGCAACGGAACCCTTGTTGTGCTTGAAAGGGAACTATATTTGAACGATTAAAATGGTTGGTTGAATCTGAAATGTTACACAGTTTGCGGGGAGTTGCAGTGCGTGTTTAATGCATGCATGGTTGGGAAACAGGGTTGGGTTATCATTATACTTTAGTATAGGTGATACGGTCTGTACTTAAGCTATTTATGTAGATCAGTTTTGTTGGGTTTCTCTTGACTTGGACTGAGTTATGGTGGGAATGGAATTGTTATGACCCTTTCCCATTGGTAACTCCGAAGCCATTGTTTCTTTTGTAAGCTTGTTGGTACCGTGTATGTTCTCTTACTTTTTTTTTTTTGGCACTGTAAATAACGATTTTATTAAGATCAAACGTTGATTATGCATGTCACAAGAGGTTCCATAACCAACCAAGAACATGCATTACAAGAAGTGCCCGTGCACTAGAAAGGTGCCCGAGAGCAAAACAACATCAACAATATTACAGAACCAACAGCTCCTACTAATGCGTTTCCCTCATTCCTTATTCGTATATATTTTGGCTTACCCAAAAAAAAAAGTAGTAAAAAGAGTAACCTTGCAAGACAATGGTGAGCTCAACCAAAAGAGATGGAGGAGGAGAGGCAACCAAGAGAGGAGGAGTATTCAGCTTGTATTTGGTGATTTTTTGGTCTATGCATTCCTGGGTTGTGGACTAGAACGAGAGAGAGAGAGGTTGAGGGGAATGAATTAGTAGGTTGAGGCAAGTTAGTTCTGGAAATTAAAGCCACTGCATAGTGACGCACAAAAGCAAGGCACTTTTGGCCAATCTTAGCTTTTCTAAGACAAATATAGAAGCACTAGCTTGTGTTTATTCTCCTTCTTTTTAGTACCTTCAATTTGTTAGTTCAAAAACAAAAAAACTGCCCAAACATCGGTTGTACCGACAGATCTACCAATAATGATAATTGATAAACTTTTAAGTAGATGATAAACTTGAGTGATCATTATTAAATGAGTTCTTTAAGATGTTAAGTCATGTAACTTTTTCTTTAATTTTTAAATCTGGATGTACTTTATCAGATTAAATTGAAAATATGAGATGTACCGAAAAAATTGAAGATACATTTCTTTTTTAAATAAATTTATATTTAAGATTATTGTAATCTTATAATTAATATCCTAATTAGAACTTTGACACATCAATAAAAATTATATATATGGTTTGATTTTAATATTTTAATTGGATAATTTCATAATCAATTTAAAAAGTCTTGTCTCCTTTAATTAATTCCTATTTAAATATATACTATTTTCTTTGATTTTTTATTTAAAAATTTATTTTAAATATAAAAATAAACATATAATGAAAAAAAGCTTGTTTGTAAGCAACATATGTGGTAAATATTTTGGTAAGTTCGTAACAGTATGACTATTTGGAATTTTGGACTACCACATTAATTCAGCTTTTACTTGTCTGCAGAATATATTTTTCTTTTATCAGCCAATAGAATGATATAATATATAAGGCGGTACCAAAGTGTACAAAAGAGACCAAATCCTTCGTTTTGAATATAGTATTATATTTGGTAATGTACGATTGACTATATCTAATTAATTAGGTCCATTTCGTTTTGAATTTAATTTGTTAATTTTTATAATAATCAGTTCAACAATTGTATTAAGGGATAATATCTGATTAATTAATAATTTAATTTTTTACTTTGATAATATGTGACATTTAAGCTTATATTTTATCATATTGTTAACTATTAATATTTTATAATGATTATAAATGTTTTTATATATTCTTCAAAATATATTCTCTAACGTTAAAGGAGTTAAATCCATTTCAAAATATTATGAATTTTCAATGTTTATAATGTATATATTAACCACTAAGCAATTCATGTTTGGAATATTGTTTGATAAACTTGTTATCAAACAATTAATCTTTTTTATCCCAAAAATTCTTCCATCAAGAAGTAATAGTATTAATTCTCTGTATTAAATTGTACCAAATTCATAACTACTATGGAATGCTGATCAAAGTAGAATTTAAATTTGACTAATGTATACGTATGCATTCGCGATCACAAGTGAGAAGCTAGGAAGAAATATTGACAGGGAAATTCGCACTTAGGTGTTGGAAACTCGATTAGGACAATGCATTCCTTAAAACTTTAATCTGCAATATAGTAGTAATATAGTTTTTTATCTTTCAAAAAAATAAACTTTCTTCTAACTACAACCAATGTAAAAAATGAACTTCATACATTTATTCTCGACACAACGATGTAATTAACTACTTTCTACGTTAGTTTCAGGATCAATCTAAAAAGTATTCACTTAATTTTTATATGTTGATTATACACATTATATAATTTGCTCCTGAAACCCATCTAGAATATGAAAACAATTGATATATATTAAAACTTAAAAGTCTTTTATGTACCAGTGACAATTTGAATTTTTAGGATAAAATTTTTGGTATGGCAGTAGAATACTAGAATTTTTATTATTTAGTGATCTAGAGCTTTATACTTTCATTCTTTTTATTTTGATATAGTAAAATTTTGGAATAAAAAGATTGTATCTCGCCTCGAGGACAAAAAAAATTCTGAGCTAATAAAGTATTTAAAGAAGAATTTAATTAAAATACAATAATGATGTAAATTTTTTTATATTGAAATTTAACTATAGATTGTTATGTATTATAATAAAATTTTTATTTTTATAATAATTAATTATTTTAAAATTATATTTAAATTATTTTTTAGTTAATTAGTAATATAAAAAATGTATACTACTAATATATCAAAATTAAACTCTTCACATAAATATTTTTGCATATACTTATTCTTAAATAAGTTAGAATTTGCATGTGCATCGATGGGAGACTCTATTTTATATTTTTCTTTTACTTGATCATTCTCTTAAAATTTCACCCTAGTTGTTTCAATAAAGTAAAATCATGTTTGTTTCTATTGAAAGAAACGAAGAAAGTGGAGGCTAAGATGAAAGCGAAAAAAGTTTTCATTTTTACTGATTATTTGAATATAAAGTAACAGTTGATTTGGTAAAAACATATGGAGTCCATCCAAATAAGTTTCGATCCAAAATTGAGTTGATTTGTGAAAAAATATAAAAAAAAATGATACATTTACAAAATTACCCTTGTGTAGGAAACACAAAACACCTCGGAGAACTCAAATTCAAATATTAAATCCAATCATATTCGAATTTGACAAAGTGAGAAAACACCCAACATATATGCACCAATCATATTTGGATATGATAAACCCAGATAACATCCAAGTAGAAAAAAATAACAAGGCAGAAAAAAACAACACACAGATAAGAATGTAATTTGGCAAATGTTTTATTTTATTATCTATAATATCATTTTTTCTTTTCTCTTATTTTATCTCTAACGAATAATCTCATTTTTTCCTTCTCTTTCATCTTTCTTTCTTTTCTTTTCATCTTTCTTTATTTTTTTCCTCTCTTTCATCTTTCTTTCTTTCTTTCTTTTCATTGTTGGTACTTTCTTTTTCTTTCTTCCCAACCGAATGGGTGTAAATGATCGACATGATCAACTATAAGCTATTAAAATAATTAATTTATTGCACGACTAAGTAAGAATTATCCCGGTAAAGTATATGTATATTCTAAAGCAACAGTGTATGCTGTATAAAAAAGAGAAAATGATACTTTTATATTATATAATTTTTTACAATATCTAGTTACTACTTAATTTTATCTTTTTCTCAAAGAAGGTTGTGTAAAGAAAATATAATAAAAGAAGGACGTACAACTCAATTAGCATGCATGATGTGTGAGTGTGATGTTACTTTGTTCCAATTAAAGCCACAGTGCTCCAGCATCTCTAAGCATTTTCTTTAGCGAGCCATTGAGGTGAAGGGTCATGACTGTGTTGGGTGCACCCACAAACTTGCCACCAATAAACACTGCTGGCACAGAAGGGTTGCACCCTAGTCTCATCAGACACCACTCTATTTCCTTCCCTCTCAACTCCTCGTCCACCTCATATATTGCGGGACCCACCCCAAGCTCGTAGAATAGTCGCTTTATCGCGTGGCACATCCCACATGAACTCTTGCTGAAGATCACCACTGCCTTTTGTGATGCCAATTTCGCCACACGATCCATCTATATATCTATATATAGTGAGTGTAAGGTTACTTGAATTAGGTAGAGAAGTTATTTGTGTATGAGATATGTGATCAGAGAAAAGAGATGAAGAGCATGTAGTAGAGGAAGTTGGACTGGAATGGTTTGTGATTTCATTTTAGGGTTGAAGGGCTTGAGTATTTATATATATAAGCGGAAGAGTGAGGATAAAGACATGTATTGAAAGGGTTTAATTTATGCATGCACAAGCACAAGGGTCTAGTTAGTGCATTGTTTGGTATCGGAATTAATTAAAGAGGGGAGGGATGAAATGGTGAAGGTTCTTTAGGAGAGTTGATTTGATAGGGACTTTATTGGTCGTGTGTTAGTTGCATGCATATATATGGCTAGCTAGATAGTTGTGTGACAATCGATAGAGAATCTATTAGGCCATATGGATAAGCCAAACACTGCCGAAAGATGAGATAGAGTTAGTTGCGGACGGACGAAAATGTCCCTGGAGATGCGTAACTAGCTAAGGAATGTCAACTATATATGGATGGGGGAATACAGAACGTGGGAAGAGCATAGAGCTAGGTAGAGGTAGAGGTGACTCATGGCGGATACGAATAGTCGCATCCCCATCCCATGAGGATGAGGTGATCAAGATTTGATGTTCAATGAATTGCAAAACGTACGTGAAAAGCTCCATAATTTTGCTAGCTTCTACTCTATTTTTTTTATTTTATATTTTTACAGGTTTTTATTAATATTTTGTAAATTAAAAAATCTGAGTAGTATCAAATAATAATTGGTCGGAATCATACACATGTGATACTCCTAAATTACTTAATAATATCTCATTTAAGGGAGTTTAGTTTGCACTTTAATTTCTTTGTCTAAACACTATATAGAAGCATTACTCATAAGAAACAATTATGTTTGAACTCAGATCATTTACTAGTTACCAAGATCCATTGTGGTTTGATAGTAATAACATGAGTTAAAGAGGTTACGAATAACTTAATTGCGGAAATTCGTAATACTTTTATCTTGATTGAGTATGAATTTATCTGATAGAATAAATGTTTTATTTCATTTTTTTTTTGTTATTAGAAAGCATAGAAAGACTTCAAATACGACCTGTGTTGGCATTAATATGACTCTTGCATGATAAATCTAATTTAAGCTTGAAATTATTTAGGAATATGAATATATTAGGTTACCAAGAATTAGTTGCTTGTGGATTTTAGACCCGTAATAATTTAGGATTTATTTTTATTAGTTGACGAATATAGGTAAGCTTTCACCAAGAACTGAAATTTGAAATATTATAAAAAGAATTAAATATGTATCACTTGAATCAATCAATAACTGGTATTCTCAGTAATCTTATGACTAGGTTAAGATTAACAAATAGTTTTTTTAGTAAAAATATCTATAAAAATTGATAATCATTTAAGTTTTTATGGAAAAACTAGCAATTTTTTAAATTTGTTTTACTCCTTCGATCTTAAGCTATTTTTTTTTTATAAAAAAGAAAACAAGTCTAAAAAAATATCTAAATCATTTTTTTTAAGTTTAAAGAATCAAGATTTTTATTTAAGAATAAATCTATTTAAAATTCAAATAGCTAGAAAAAGAAACTTATATAACGTTAATAAAAAAAAATATTTGTAGGAATTGAAGTCAATATATTAAATAACACTCATGCATTCTATTTAATCAAGTAAGTTAAATTTCTTTGATACATTAATTTAGGTTTGGATATATATGAGTTTTCCTAATGTGTATTTTGAGTTTTGACCTTATCCATGGAAGATTGATTGCATCAACTGCATCTATGCCTTTTTATACCCCATATCACATCAATGCATAAATTATATCATAATAAAATTTATCAACTAATGATTTAATTTGATATTAAATAATTTATTAAAAAGTATGGAAAAAATTGAGCCCTTTAATTGGGAATATAAGACAAGTCACTTATTGACCTTATAGTCTACTGGACCCTAAATATAAGTTAATTTAGTTTTATGAATATCCTCATTAATCCCATTTAGATTCAAATCACATTAGCTAGATTGGGTACTTAACTTCAGTTTATGATTATCATAGGTGGAGCTTGTAGCCCCCCCACCCCAATCAATCAGCCATTTCCCTAAGGATAGAAAATTAAACACGAGATCCAAATTCCTTTTAATTAACTCCTAATATAGCTTGTTGAGTTAATGATATATTCCTATTTATAGATTCATCTACAAGCGGGGGGGGAAAACGCGTGAAATGGTTCCGATGTTATGCTTTCTTAATTTGATTGATGGTTCTTCTTGACACACGTTTGTGTGAGGTGACTATATACAAGTTTTGGGTTACAACATTACAGTTTTAATATTAAATGAAAGCAATAAGATCAAGGGATCAATGTATATAGTGTTTATTTGATTTAATGTATTTAAAATATAATAATTTCTTTTATGCTGTTCCCATAACTTATGTTTACAACAAAGAAAATACCTCTAATTTTTCTCTCTCTCTCTCTCTCTCAATATCAAACAACTAAAACATCATCTCATTCTTACTTTCTTTCCTTTATAAAATGCATAGTGCAAGTGCAAGTGCATATGCATTTCATATAACGTTATAAGAATGCACGTTTCTTTCAAGAAAAGCATGGAATAAGACGTGTTGTTGTACGTAGCGTGAAAAGAAAAAGAAAAGGTAATAAGACGAATGTACGTTGCTACCATGTATCAAATCCTATCATATCACATCCCATTTTAAAGATTACCAATTATGTACTGTAACCATTTCAATCGGTCAGAGAGTTTGCAATCAAATCCTATCTTATCAGCATGCACGTCTACGCTCACAAAATCAAAATATGGTAATCTTTACTGGGGCCTCATTCTCTACTGCTTGATGTTGTGTGGAATCCGCGTTCAAAACAACAGAAAAGTCAATCTGACCAAATTTAATTTGATTAATATTATTATAGAATAATTAAAGTGGTATCCATCTCCCTAAACTGCAATCTTCCTTCCCAAGTGGGTAGTTAAATCAATTTCTAGGAGCGCTGATGCGCATATTAATAAAGAAATTGACTGCTATATATGAAGTAAAGGCATTATACTTTAATTCTATAATAATTAAAAAAATAATGATTGGAACTGTAATAATTATTATATATATAATTTTATCACAATTTTTAATTTTTTAATTTTCTAATTAATTTTTGTGAACATTATATTTTTTGTAATATATTTCTTTACTTTAAATAGAGACACATTTTATAAAAAGTTAATTTTGATAGTCTGCAAATTATAGTTCACCAAGTTTTATTGAGATTTATTGGAGAAAACTTAATTTTTATGTTGACTAGAAATAATATCAAAATAGAATATATAAGTGACCCTATGATCTAACTTTTGAATTAAGTTAGATTAAAATCCTATAATTCATCTTATATATTCAAAATATTTCAATCTAGCTATCACCAAAATACAATTGTTAATTTATTGAGACAGGAGGTACTACTGTGGTAGTAATTCAGAAGACAAAATTAGTTGGGTTTAGAATTGAATTAAGCATTTAATGTGAGAGGCAGGTGGCCCGTGGCCCCATTAATTATCCCCTGAAAAGAACCAGAGTAAGAAAAGAAACAGTGCCGTAGTTGTAGTATTGTAGGACACACTCATACATTAGGCTGTGTGATTGACCGTTACTCTTTTGGGTCCCAAGAAGCTTGCTGATTAACTATTGTTAAGTTGTTCTAACTTAGAGATCTTAAGTTTAAATTTAAGTATATAATTATGTGATATATTTAAAGAGAGAGCTTTACAGTAATGTGGTCAATAATCATTCTATTGGCTCGAATAACTTTCCATGAAGAATACCTAATTACCTATAGTCTAAAAAACTTTAATATAGATTCTAAAAGCTAAACTAAGGTAAATCAATACTCCAATCCAGTAAGTTCAAACAAAGGTAAAAAGCTAAAATAATTGATCAATCTCACGAGTCTATAATGAAAAATTAGTAACTTCTTTATTTGTATGTAAAGGTTTTGAGTAATTTTATTTTAGAAGATATCCGTGAGTATGAATACCTTCAGATCTGTCTCACTCTATTAATAAATCAATAAAAAAAAATTCTATTCAAATTATTGGTGAACATCTATTTAGTTATTCAAATGCAATATGATACAAGCTTTATCTGTAGACATGTTAACTTAATTTTATTATAAATATTAATAAAAGAGATTCAAGTTTATGAACTCTTTTTTTTTTTCTTTAATCATAAGTCAATTTTATATCCTTACATTGTTAATTGTTATCAAGTATAAGTATTAGTTTCTCTTTTTTTGTTAGAAGAGTTGTTCAAGAATAATTTCAAACAAGATTGTTTCATACAAAAATACATGAGTAATAAATAATACAGAATTCTTTTGCATAAAAATGAATGTGATAATTGAAGATGTGAAACAAATTAAAGATCCGCAGCGCAGGTGATTTTTCAACTACCTAAGCGCATGTGTTAAAACTTACAACCATGCTTGTGGATTAAGGTCGGCATCAGTTGTGAAGATAATATGCCTGGCCGCAATCAAAGACAAATCACAATGCTCGTGGGAATCATAGTCAGGCAATCTTAATAAAATCTCGGAATATTTTTTTTTGTTAAAATTAGGGAATGTATCAATATTATATATGGCAAAAGTTTATAATCAATATGAGGTGTGTGTATATATATTCATCGATATATTTTATTCCCCACGCGAAGAGAAGAGAGAAATAAGAGAATTTTCCTTTTCGATTGTGCTTTTTGGAGGGTTTTAGATACTTCGCGAGAGGCTAAGCTATTCAATTCTCTTTGTCTCGTATCTTAAAAAGCAATAGCGAAGGCAAAAGGGTATATATTATATCACGTAAACATGGTTCATTGATTTTTTTATTTTTTTTATAAGATGGTTCTTTGATTTAGTGCTTTTTCTTTCCCTCTGTATAGAGAATGTATATATCTTATATATATACAGTTATATTATCTTTGTTTTAATCAAATAGAAATGTGTACAGTTGTGTACTTCAACTCTCAAATCCTAATTTTGTGACCCGTCATTGCATTTTTTTTAACAATCCTTTTCCAACCATAAAGTCAACATTCTTTCTCCTTTTTTCTGTTCGCCATCTTTCGTCTCTTTCACTCGTATGTGTCCATCTCGATTTAACTATATATGTACGTATGCTATCTAGCTAGCTCTATTGGAATTTTTAAAAATTGTCTAAAGAACAAGTCTGATTGCCTAAATACACACACACAAATTGTTATTCTTATTAATATTAGAACTTACCATAGTTAATTTTTTTAGCTTTTTATAAAAAATTAGGCATTAATTATATAATCGTTCTTCAATACCACGAGAATATTTTTAATAATAAATAAATATATAATAATTATTTCACTATTTTTTGAATAAAAATTGATGATAATTAAAAATTATTGTCTATTATTTTTTTAAACAATATATGATTTTGAACTGTTGTATGTGAAAAAAATATAAATACCTATAACTTAAAAAATGTTTTTTAGTTTGTTGTTTATACTAAATGTGAACGTGATGTTACTAGTTTATATTAGTGAAACAAATATATTATTTGAGATTAAGCACATGTTCATTTAAGGACAATGGATTTTAAAATTTTCTGTAAGTGAGTGAATTTATTTATTTATAGTTTTTAACCAATTTGATTTATAAATAAAGTTTTTTTTTGGATTTTTCGTTAATTTTTTGTCTTGATATATCATTGGGCAATAGTTATAGAACCATTATTCTTAAATTTCTTGAGAGTGGTTTTCGGCCGTTGTTTATAATAAAATAAATAAGTAGCTAGTGAGTTTTTATCTACTCTCACAAAAATAAGAAAATTGTAGGTAAAAATTGTTATTTATTAACTTTGGGCAACAATTTGTAAACATACTTATATATATAAAATATACAATTTTGTTTACTAATATCACCAATGTTGCTTATTACATTTTGATGTACCTTTTTTTGGAGCGATGGAGAAATAGGTATTGTTGTAGGTAAAAAATGTTGTGTGTTAAGCCATCTAGCTAATAAAGTTCATGACATGCTTAAGATCGAGCTTTGTTTAGTAAATGCACTCAAAACCCTGCAAGAAAATATTTCTATTTTTCTAAACCTAAGATATTCTATCATTCTTGACCTCGAGATAAAGTGATTCAATTAACGATTTAACTTCTTTTAACAAATATTTTTATATAAATTTAAAAATTGAACCTCTAATTACTTAATTAAAAAATATAATTATTTGTTAATCATATCAGATCTTGTTAGTATATACTCTATAAGTACGTGAGCATGCACGTTACGTACGGTCACATTGAACCAACAGGAAGCGAAGAGGTGGCCCTTGGCTTCTACGTATAGCCAGTTTATGGACACTAAAGTACCGTAAATCCGTAGGGAGGGAACCCTCTACGTTTGCTTTTGCGCATTTTGCAGCCTTTTTTTTGGGTGTGGATCAAGTAGCTATCCCAACAAAACGTGGCGCCATGTTAGAATAGACAAACACACAAGGGTATATGTAAAAGTGAAACACTAGTAGTTTTGGACGTGAACATCACTTGCACCACACCAATATTCCTTTAGTGACAACCACGCATGTTGCACTTGCATGCATGCATGCATTATCTAGAAATTTCCCAGAATATTTTTCGTCGTTATATACGACGTACAAGTTCAAAAAAGTTCTAGATCGAATTGCTGCAAAATAATTTATTTGATAATTAATAAATTGAAACTTCCTTTCCCATACTGTATGGTCGTTGTAAACCTGCGTCGGTGGCAGCAATAATTGTGATTCACAATGATCTCAAATCTTTGCAATTTTTTTATATAAAATATAATGATGCAACTGCAAACCATTATTGAATTTTAAAATATGAAAAACATTATTGAATTTCAATTTGTTTGAGTGTAATATCTTCGTAGAAGAACTAGACTAATATATCTTCGTAGAAGAACTAGATTAATTAATTTAATTAGTTGGACTTTTTTTTATCATATTTTTCATCTATAAAATTTAAATTTAAATTTTACTTAAAGAATATGAGTCCAGTTCCTTTTGGATCAACCACATGTTGATAAATTTTCTAATAACAATATTTTTTTATCAGTATTTTGTAATAACAGTATAACAAAAAATGTTAAAAGCTTTAGTTAAAAGTAAAAACTTTAGTTATAGAAATTAATTTTTTTGGTTCAAACTTTATAAAAACTAAATATATTTGGCACTATATATATTATTTTTTTAAAATTATACATATTTGTGTATAGAAGAATTTTTATCACATATAAAAACGTAAAACATATCATAACAAAAGATTTAACTTGGACTATTTGGTGGAGTGACTTCCAAATCAACGCGAAGAGGTGTGTAGCGCAGGTGAAATATATTAAAATTAAACTCAGCTATAATTAGATAGTAAAAATTCTAAGGGTACATTTAAGTAAATTTGATATTTTTTTACTTTTTAAAAATAACTATGATTGTTTATTAAGTTTTTATTTTTTAAAAATATTTAATTACCACCCATTTTTTAAACATGTTTTTTTTCATTAATTTTTTAAAAGAACACATAACGTTATTTCAAAGAATTTACACATCAAAATTAAACTCGTAATTTATTGGCTTTAATTTCTTGACATGGGACAGAAGGTGCTGGAAAGACGAAGAAATGATCATATATCTTTCATTTAAGTTCCATTTGGTTTATATTTTGATAAATAAAAAAACTTTGGAAAATTGATGTTAAAATAATTAATTGCATGATGATGGTCGGTAAAAGATTAGAGGCGTTTACAATTACTGTGAAAACATTTTTACGACAAAACAATTTTCATGGTTCATGGCAAAAAAAAAAACTACATACATAGTTAATAAAATGATTTTAAAAATTATCGTAAAATGAAGTGTTATTACCAAATTATATATATATATATATATATATATATATATATATAATTATTTTTCATTTCAATTCCTGATATACAGCTTCAATGATATTTCCCTTTCTAGAATTGGATGCGAGTATAAGTGGCGAAAAAAAGAGGTCCCAATTGGATAAATTCAACTTTTCTTCCAACGCAGCAGATGCCTCAAAAAAAGATAGATAAGGCAGAAAATTCACCATTAGGAAAAAAAATGTTATATTATTGATGTCATGGAACACAGATATGAAGTGATATCTAGTAAATGCAAAGCTTTTCTCATATATAGTACATGAAAAAATAGAGCTAGCCCCTTACAATTATTTTTTACGATGATTGGGAAATTAAGTAAATGAAATTTGCTTAATTAATTAATTGATCCAAGGCATTCCTATTATATGTACTATAGATACAATTCCTCATTCCCCAAACGGAAGTGATACGTATATATTCAATCGTGTAAAAACAAAACACGAAAACTTTTGATTTTGTCCCCAGAATCAAATAACAGTATACACATGAAACAAAAGTAACAATTATGAAGGGATATATGCATTAGTAATTTCTTTTTTTTTTTTTTTGAAGCCGTACCAAGGACTCGTCTTAGTTTTTTCCGTATGCAAGCATAGATAGAGAGATTCGATCGTTTGTAGTAAAAGGAAGAGTTGGATCAATCACTTTCAACAAATGATCAAAGAAAATTTCGAAAGCGACCCAAATATCTCATCGATGATTCTCCACCCTATCTATCTTTTCCTTTGCTTAGCGATGTCAATCCACCACAGCAACCAATAAGGCCTTCAAACCCCTGCCTATATAAGCATGCCAAATTTGCTTCAACCTCATCATCAACAACACCAACAACTCAATTCCTAACTTGCCTCCATAGCAACTTTTGATTAATTCTTCTGTTCAATTACCACATTCATTCTAGCTCTCTAGCTCATTCACAAACTTCCAATTTCTGCTTCCAAATCTGCATTCAACCCATTTGGCATTATTGTTACATATAATTAATTAAGATAGAATGGAGTGGGTGACAAAGATGGTATCAGAAAGGCCAGTGGTGATCTTCAGCAAGAGCTCGTGCTGCATGAGCCACACCATCAAGACCCTCTTCTGTGACTTTGGGGTGAATCCAGCGGTTCATGAGCTCGATGAGATCCCAAGAGGAAGAGACATTGAGCAAGCTCTTTCCAGGCTAGGATGTAGTCCCTCTGTGCCTTCTGTCTTCATTGCTGGTGAGCTCATTGGTGGAGCCAATGAAGTCATGAGCCTTCACCTTAATCGCTCCTTGATTCCAATGCTTAAGAAAGCAGGTGCTCTTTGGGTTTAATTGGTCAACAATATATTAACATATAACTGATCTTGACCCTACTCGATCATCAGCCACACACACACACACATATATATGCAGGCTCTCTAATTAATATATTTATGTATTTAATGATGCGATTATATACGTAGGGGCATGGTATATATATGTAATGAGGAAACTATATATATATTGTATCCACGTACGGTATTATTAGTATAGAGTTTATGGCACTAGCTATATATAATAATAAGGCTAGCTTAACTTATCGAGGTGTAGTTTAGCCTTTTTTTGATGAGGCGTTAAATGTAATGTTATCTTTTTTATATATATAGTTGTAATAAATACAGATGGAGTTGCAGCTTATATGATGAAGTTTAATTATCAGTATTTTCATAAAACTTTTCAAATTATGGCTACACCTGCAGAGTTATAATCACTAAAAGGAGATCGAGAGAATCAGAGAAATATAATTAAATGCCCTTTTGATTGTATAGCTGAGTAAATTGATTTTGATACAATTTATTTTTAAACTGTTAAATGTAATTAATATGTGTGCTTAAATTAATCTTAGCCAGATTTGATTAATTAATTAATTTTAATTTGGGTGTAAAACAATCAAGCACTGAGTCTTTTTCCGGCCGGTAATAAATTGAGAAAATAACAGAAGTGAAAAACGAGGATACAAGAATGAAACCATCACTTTCATTAGCCATATATCTATATTGGGTCAACCCATGAAATAAGATATTTAAAGACTTCATCTTCATAAAATGTCACACAAATAAATTATTGGATAACATAATATAATGTTGGTATTATTATAGCTTTTTCTGTAAAATATACTGTGCAAGTATCGTTACTAGCTAGTGAATATATTGATGGTTGGATTCTAGCTAGTCCTTCGTTCAACCCCATTTTTTCCTTGTTGAAGAAGGAAATATCATAAATGTAAACCTGAGTTGTGTCTCTGAATCACGGTGCTTGCTAATCATTTGTTAAAAGAATAATAATACTGGAATTAATTACATCAAATTAAAGATTACACCCGAACAAAATCGTACTAGGTAAAAGTGGAATATTTGTAAGACAAAAATATTAATAATCAAAACAAAATCTAACTAGTTAGTGGAATATTTATAAGGCAAAAATACTAGCGCATGTGATTCGGCTACAAGCTGCGTCTTGTTCCAACATTTTAATTAGTTGATAAAGTAAAGTTTTTTATACATGAAAATTTTCAACAAATTATAAATGAAAGAGAAAAATAAGAGAAAGAAATATATGTAAGAAGATAATAGATGTGGTGGAGAGAAACAGAGAAAAAGAAAATGCATTATTCTAGCTAGTTGATAAGGAAGGGACAAATGCACAAATTAGAATAAACGCATATTGTTACAAGTGAATTGGACATATATATGAGTATTATTGCTGCTAGATTCCCTTTGATCACATCATCAAATAGTTAGATCCTAAACAAACAGACAAAATTAAGGGGGAAAGCACGCACAAGTGGAGCATATATATATATATATATACACATATATATATACACACACATGTATATAATGGAGTTCTAATAGAGGAAAGCTAATTGCTTCGTGGAGAAAAATAATGTTTGAGAATGGACATGATATCGATGGAGACTATTGGGACACCTTCAACATGGTTTGTTTCCCCGAATACGTTAAGACAATAACACGAACGAATTTGTAATCCAGTCATTCCGGTGAATATTATTTCTGTGAAAAAGATAGTGATAAAATTAGACATATCAAATCATAAACCCTATTATTTTACAAAAATGAATAATGACATCAGTGCATTCATCTTTTCACGTCGTCATGCATCTCAATAGCTTTCTTCCTTCCAAATAAGTTCCATTTTCAAGGGTTGCTCACACAAGTGCGTATTTGGAACTTCATCTGCAGCTAGCATATATCGCGACCCTCTCTCCATGTCTATTAGAAATAACAATTAACAAGAAAGAAGTTACTGCGTCATTTGGGTCTGTTGACATGATTTTTGAAGTGGATTTGGGTGAGGACGTTGTTCCAAACACGCTCTAAATTCTAAATTGGAATGAAAAAACATAAGAAAAAAAAAAACAGATAGAAAACAATATTAAAGGTTCTTACTCGTATCAATCAGTTGTTGAGATGAAAAGAAGAGCAGCTCAAGAAGTGAGCTCAGTTAGTTTATGTGTGTGTTTGATTTTACTTTAAAAATTAATTTAAAATATTTTTTACATATTTGATAACCTTTACATTAGATAAAAAATTATATTAAATTTTGTTTTTAATTTATTTTTATAATAAAAGCAATACAACATAAATTACATTACTTCAAAATCAATTTATAAAATCAAATTTTTGCAACACACATCTAAATATGAACTAAATATGAATTTAAGACAAAGGCTAAGAATAAGGAGTTAAACCAAAATTAAGCAACAGTCCCTCCTATAAATGAGAAATAAGCGTCAAAACTCTAAGATCAATATTTTGTTAAGAGTTATTCTATTTATACAACATTTTTTTACAATATTCTTTACAATCCTATTTTTCTTTCTTTTTAACTTTCCATCATATCAACCACCTTATTGCACACCTCTCTCTCTCTCTCTCTCTCTCTCTCTTTGTTATATAAAAATATTGTATAAATTCAATTTCTCTTTCGTCAATGTCTAGCTGTGAATTGATTAATTGGACACCGCAGAGTCTCCACGTTTTGTTATTGTTGAATTTACGGGTATTGTGTCATGCGTTAAACATATCATATTTTATAAAACCGTGTGTTTTGTTACAAAATGGCATCATATTGATAAAAAACATATGCTACTATCTTATTCTCATATCTTTTTTATGATTAAGATTATTATACATGTATTAAGAAATATTTAATGAAATTGAAAATTATTATATTTAAATTCAAATATTTTTTATTTAATACATTGACCTTTAATATATACTTGTATAACTAGTAGGTAATAAATAAGGGTATATTTGAGATAAATGTATTAAATATTAGACTTTGAAATTCAAAAATATAAAATGTTTTAGGAAAAAAAATAAAAAAAAAACATAAAAAATATGAAAAGAAAGTAATAACGTTAGAATTTCCTCCCTTTGACTTCTGCTACTTGATTAATGCCAGCCATACACACTTATGAAAGCCGAAGCAAACAGAATTCTTATGACAGTTTATTGAATTTTCAAAATCCGTGATTCACATGTCCCTCCAAGAGCTTTTAATTTGTTTAAGATTGAACTGCATGTATATGAATAATTCATGGTATAACACCTATTGCGAGCGTTGTTTCATTAAGTTAGAGATTCAAATTAATTCAAACACCAAGTTAATTTGATACATGCAGGGTCGGCCCTAAGATAATACAATTAAAACCTTTCAAAAAAATATTGTTGCCTATCAATAATATTTTTAAAAAAAATATAAAGAGTTAATTAGTTCTTGATAAGCAACACAAATTAAATTATTAAAAATAACTAAACATTTTTTCTAAAAATAGTCTATCATCTTATGATGATGATTTTTTTTATTAGATAAAAAACTTAAAACTTCCTGTTTCGGACTATAAAAATAGTAAATAATTTGATAAGTTATATCTTGAAAAAATTGAAAGATAAATTTCAAATAAAATTACAATAATTTTATAATTTTTTTATTAAATTTAAAAGGTAATAGCTTAAAGTTTTTATTGATTTTTTATAAAAATTCATCCACACCGGTTCAATATTTAAATTTGTAGAAACATATTCATACAGATCATATAATAATATCACGCATACATATATACTGCGATGCTCCTCCTTTCTTATCCTCTTAATATTCTGTATGAAACAGTAGCAAAAACATTTGGTGTCACAGCACTAAATCCATATGCGTGATAGTGATATATATATATATATATATATATATATATATATATATACTGACTTGTACATATTTATTAGTCACATACATATAAAACAGGCCATCTGCATACTTAAGTGCATCTGGTTACAAAGAAACTCAACTATATGTCCTATCACCATCAATACCTAAATTTTTTGTTTACTTGATTGAATTTTGCTATTGCAAACAACAATTATTAGTCCCACACTAAACCAACGGTTTCACCATAATATAGTACACTAAATTGCGAACTAGCTATAAATATAGTACACTTCCCAACCAAAATCCTTGTTATACGGAGCCAAAACAATGATCACTGACACAGTGACACTCATACTGTGCTTGCTAACATGCGCATCCTCTGTCTCCTCCTCTTTCGTACATCTCTCTTCCAGCTCATGCCAATTAATTTAGTTTTTTTTTAAATCAGCAAAACTATCATTAAATAGAGGTACCAGAGTACCAACCCATGTACAACTCTACAAGGATTGTTTCTAATATTTTAAAGATTGTTGTCCAATATTTTATTTCGACTACTTTTCACTATGCAACCCTCGTGCTTATTCTATAACTAGAGAAAACGAAGGGGATTCATTGCCCTTTCTCCTTTTTTTTAGCAAGACCCAAAAATAAAATGGCTAAGCTACACCACGATCAGTTAAGTTAGTCTTATTACACAACAATAATAGTAATAACCTATATATCTATATATTAAATAAAATAGAAAATTTACTAATAAAAGATAATGCAATTACACCAAGATAATATCATTTCTCATCTTTTCATTGGTATTGTTCTATCAACAATAATAATAATGATATACAATTCTAATTATATTACATGAGGGTGTTCAATATATGATATGAAGTTAATTAATTTGAATTTTCAATAATATCACATAAATAAAATTAATATTTTTAAAGTCATTAAAAATATTATTTAAAATGATTAACAATTATATATGTTTAATAAAAATTATACTATTTCAATAAATTTAAATTTGATCATAAATGCATTTAAAAATTACTACTTATTAACACTATATCAACATTTGATTCATCTACCACCGACCCAAATTAACTTGGATTAAAGATATTATTGATGTTGATATCGATGTTGATTATATCATCAATAAATAAAATAAACAGATAAATTTTAATAATTATATAAGATTATATATTCATATTTATTATTTTATATTCTTTTCGAATTTATACTATTCATATAAGAAAAATAGACTTGAAAATAAGAAATAAATGTCTCATTATGCTTTTTTTGTCCCTTATTTCATACTGATTATGTGGGTGAAAAAATTTATAAGTGAAATTTACTCACACCATTATTATGAAATTTTTTTCAATAAACTAATATTTTTAATGATTTTAGAGTTAAGTTAGTTATTTTATATTTTTCTATTTTTTTCTTATTTAAATGTTAATAAATATAAAACATATAGTATTCCTTGAATTATCAATATGAAAGTTTATTTTAGAGTTAAAATATTTGATAAACTATTTTACTAAACTATAATATTTGATATATTTTGTTTTATAATGATAATCTCATGAAAAATTGATTATCAATATGTTTAATTTTAAAAAAATAATATGAATTGTTTATAATAAATTATAAAGTGAGTACAATTTTGTTTTTTAATATAACACATGGTTTAATAAACTTTGATTAATTATGAATTTATATACTACATATAGATATTACATCGCTATTTTTATTAACGATATTACATCACTATTGTTCCTTGAAGAAATAACAAATCACAATAAATTTCAATAAACTTAATATTTTTTAGAATAATATATACTCAATTAAAAATACAATTAATCTTTTTTACTTAATTTTAATGTAATTATATATTATGATGCTAAATATTTTGAAAAATTTATTTACATATATTTTCAAATAATACTAAATACAAATTAAAAATTTTAATTTAATCAAACATGTACATGGTACATATATAAAATCTAGTAATAATAATAGATTTGAAAGGACACCATTTAAGAATTTGAATTTATCTTGCAAAGTGAATAAGTAAAAAAAAACTAATCATCAAGGATAAGAAAATCAACAAATAATATTCAATGCATGCTAATTTGCTATACATATGTACATAATATTAATCATTAATTTTTTTTGTCAATAACTTTAGTGACACTTTAAATCAAGTTGCTCAGTTTAGAATAGTCAAATCCACGGAATTAATGTTAATGAGATTTATACAAAACATGAAACTCGTCCACGGAATTAATTCCCCCGTATGTAGCATACATATTTACACATTGAGTGCTTCTTAACGTGACAATGAAAAAAAAGTACTTGTATGGTTATTCACTGGTTCAAATATATGTACACATCAAATTCTTAAGTTTAATAAGCTTCTCTAAAAAAATAAAAATAAAAAAAAAGTGGAATAAGCTACTTCAAAGTTCAAACATCCACTTTACTGCACATGAAATGGTTTCCTCGGTGTAGTAGATGCTCGATTTTCCATTGATTGCAATCTTTGTTTGAGATGAAAAACTTCATACTGTACAACACCCAAAGTATGACAAGTCCAAGGATCTTTGATCAAAATATTATAATGAACCGGACACAGAAAAGTAAGAACATTGTTGAATGAATAGCATCATAAATGTAAACATCATATATGGGGTTTGACATATAAAACAAAGAATGTTAGATCAGTTAAAAGCCAAATATGTACCTGAAGTTGGAATGCCCTTGCTCTTTCTCCTGCAATAACTCCTCTTGTTGAGTGCAACTCCTTTACCAAATTTAAATAAATCAATATCATAAAATAACCATGAACACACAATTATGCAGGATTTTCATGGAGGATGCAGCATTGATACCATAGCATAAACAAAATCATATCAAATCATATCTTAATCTCTATCATATTATAACATAATCATATCTTATCAAATCTCTCATAAATCTCTATATCATATCTTAACAAAATATGTATGTACCTTTTGTGTATCATCTAAAACAGCCTTGAGGAAGGCCACATCATGCTCTAGCCGTACATTGTCAGAATGCACAATGTTTGATAGGTTGTTGGTCTCTTCCTGGGCCAACTCTAGACCAGCCAGCTTCTCTCTCATCAATTCCATCTCCTTCTCTGATTCAGTCAATTTCCTCTCCATTTCCTGCCTACTTTTAAGAACAGATGTCAAGCTTTTCTCTGCAGCTTCTTTGCTTGCTATGGAAGCCGCTAATTGTCCCTCCAAAATTCCATTTTTCCTTATTAGAGAAGCCAATTTACTTTCATAGTAATGATAGACATCTGAAGTAGTCAGTGATCCTGATTTAATGTTAATGTTAATGTTTTCACTGAATAACACATTATCACTTTCTGGCATGTCATTTTCAAATACTAGGTTTTGTTGGTTTAGAATTCCAGATAACAATGTCTGTTGTTCCTCCATATTGGGCTTGTCTTCACTAGTATTCATCTGTTTACCATGGTCATTTTCGTTTGTTCTGTGATATACGGCCTGGAATACATCACAAATAATAAATATAATATTCCATTATTTTTTTTGTCATACATTTTGACATCGAGATTGGAATAGGAATTATTGCTAATATTAGCATGAGTTGAGACTTGAGATATTTTTAACATCAGAATACTTGGTTATGACAATGGACTTTCAAAAATTATAAAAATATCATTTATTTAAGTGCAATGAAGGATGAGGAGAGTTAAAAGATGCCAGCATCAGACAAAATACCCCACCATAGAAATATGACATTTTTTTCTAGGAAACCTTACTTGCACCATAAACAGTTCACTACAAGCACTCTATGCTATTTGTACAAATATGAAATGGAATTGCAATGATATAGATGTTTATTATACAACTTTTCCCGTTAATGCAACAAGTGAGTGTATTAGCTATAAAGGAACTAGGCATATGGTCTTCTATATGGAGGGAGAAAACAGAATCCTATGAAAGAACATAGGGTATGACCAAAAAACCCAATTGCTGCGACATAATCAGCAAAGAACCTGGTTACATAAATGTGTTTGCATGTGTTAGAAATATGTTGACAATGGAGGTTTAATAAAATCAGACAATCTTCATTGCAAATATGTTAGAAATATGTTGACAATGGAGCTTTAACAAATCTCATTTATATTTATATAGCATGTTGAAACAAGATGCAGATAAATACGTATCTAATGCCCAAGTAAAATGCATGAGGGTCCATCATTTTTTAGAAACACATTCAAAAATGCATCCAATGCTTTGGGATGTCCAATAAGTGTTTTTATATTAGAAAACAAGGTTAATAATAAATAAAAGAATGTTTTACCCGAGGAAAAGAACTTTCATCTGAGTTCTTGTCCATCTTAAGATCAGTATTGTATTCTTCGTCGTGATCAAATTGCTTACGAAGGGAGGTGTTGGTGGGGGGGGAAATTGGGATCAACAACCAGGGATTCTGACAGAGATCTCCTGCCGGAACCATGTTCAATTGCAGAAGCTAGATTTTGTCTAGCAACTGAATCAACTAAACGTTGAGAACAATCATTAAGTTGGGGGGCCAATCTAGTAGATGATGAATGTTTTTCAAGTAGTACTGAAGCTGAACATTTAGTGGGAGCTGATTGTCTCCCCAATTTTGATACATTCTTTTCCATTATCAACACCTCCACCTGTTAGGTCAAGAAGAAGAAGGTTAAAAGTTTAATAAACTCAAATATTAACTTCATACTTTCTGCCAAACCTGATTTGATGGTTCTTTTTTGGATCCCCCAAATGCAACAAGAAAATCTTTTTCCTTGTGCTGCACAAGTACCATGCTGAAACCCTGGTAATTCAACAGATCTTATAAACATAGTTTTAATTTATCATGAAGAAAGGATGGCCATGCATACAAAATATTAAGGGATCTAGAAATAGTAATGTATTCGTAAGGTGGTGCTTAGTAAAATTGATTCAACTTAAAATCTCATTGGCTGAAACAATCAATGAAAATTTGATAATGGGGGACCACAGACAGGGATTTCATGATTTTCGTAAAGAATAAACATATCGAATTCTCACATTTAACCACTATGTGACACGGTGGTCTCATAAAATTCAGTAATTATTTTCATCACCTTGACACCAAAATGTTAAGTGAAAAAGGCTAAACAGACTCTGAAGAAAAATCAATGTTACTGTATCATGGTTAACGAAGAAACAATATGTTGACCAAAAGTCATATTTAAGCCCAAGGACCTTTGCCAATGAAATAGAATCATCATTTTATAATTACTTAATTAGTAATTATTTATTTAATAACCTTTAATATAAAAAAAGAAATGAAAGTTGAAAAAAGTGAGGCAAGTAGGTGACAGCAGATGAATGATAGGCATACCTTGTTTGTAGTGATAGAAGATGGAGGCGAAGTAATTGCCAGAGACCATTCATTTTTTACAATATCAAATATCACAGTCTCTCCGTGTCCTGGAATGTAGAAGAAAGGGATATTAAAAAACAAATAGCACAAGGGAAGTTTGTAGAGCATGAAATGAAATAATGTACAGACCATTATTTAATGCATAAAAAAGCATCAATACTAACAAGTAAAACTACTTTAACAAATTTCTTCCAAGCTAATATATTACATCTAACTTCAGCTAGATCACTTTGAGCCAAGGGTAAAAAACTTGATGCAAGTTTGTATGATATTCTGTTTGTCCTTTACTTTACAGTCAGAAATCACTACCTATCAGATTCTTTTTTCCTATAAATGTATTGTTTCTCCAGTTAAATATTGCCCAACAAACTTTAAAAAAGAGAAATGCTGACAAAGTTTATACAACCAACAGCATAACACTAGAAAAGAAAGGCAAGAGTAACAAGTATGATACAATAAGCAGAGAAAAACACTTCAGGCCACAATGTATAACATATTACTCCACAGTTGAAACATAGCAAAAGTTCAAAACACAGAAGTAAATAGCAGGTTTAATTAATATCATGAACAAATGCTTCTTCCATTATAAAACATACTTTTTTTCCGGCTTCCACCCCCTGTGATATACCATTTAGTACCACAAAGGACGTCACAACAACCAGCTCTAGGTGATGGATGAAAACCTCGTATCTTTACTCGTGACCATGCCATCTGAAGAAATATAAATTTTTAGCAAATTAAATGGTCTACAAAGAATTCATTTGCACTGTAGAGAAATCCAGCAGTTATACTGCATGTTATTGCAGTATAGACCATAGACACATTTGGACCTACAGAGCTCACTTACGGTTTCAAAGTCAAGTGAATATAAATCATTTAAGGTCCTGGATTTTGATGATCCTCCAAATATATAAAGAATTTTATCATCATAAAGAGCAGCTACATGGTTGAATCTTGGAGAAGGTGCTGTTCCCCTGCAAGTAATATAATTTCAAAGGCAACATAACATCAGGATATTGCAGTAAAAAAATCAGGATATTGGGTGATTACGACTAGATAATCACAACTAAGTCCAACTTTTTCTTTTCAAAATTCCATTTTTCTTTTTAATCCCTTACGTGTAGTGAAGTGGAAGCCATGTTAAGGACTTGAGATCGAACATATGTAGATCATTCAATTTCCTCCTTTTTGCATCCTCACCACCAAACAATATTAAAATAGAGCTCGCTCTAACAACACTATGACCACTGCGAGCAACCTGCCAAGAACAAACTCTTTGCTCAGTACTGCCTAGGTCTATGTTATAAATCTCAAGGTGTCAGTCCGTACAGAGATTTTAATTGAAGAAAACAAAGGATGATATGTTATTCTAGTAAATGTAAAATTACAGGTTTTGTTTCTATATCATTTCCCTGCAATTGTTTATGGTATTGAGTCTTGACTTACTATAATGTAACTAAACAGAATTCAAATGTAATATGGGAATTATATGCTTCTCAAGTGTGAAAATGTCAATTTGATCAAGATACAAAGGGTTTCCACCCACTGGGAATTCGTGACCTGGTTCTTTTATTTTATTTTTTTACATTTTAATTAATCAATAATTATTATAAAGATTTAATAACATGATGGAACAAAAATATGTAATATAATATCACAATAGTAACAATGCACAAGAGCAATTTCTATCACTGAAGCATTGACACTGTCATGAAACAAAATTTCCAACCGGTATGTCCCCCTTTGCCTCCATGAGTGACCAGCACTCTGTCTCTGCATCAAATGCCCATACTATACAAACACCAAAATTATAATCAGAACAATTTCACAACAATAAGCAGGACAGAACTATTAGATGTAGAGAACATGAATTGAACCTGAAATTCTGTCACTTCCTGGGTCCGTTTTCCCTCCAATGAGCAGTGCTTTTTTTCCCCAGGATACCTTGTCAATTTATCATCAAGTGTAAGAGACTTGAAATAATATACAAATCATCATCAATTATTATTATAAAATTAAAACAAAAGGCTGTTCAACGCAAAACACTTAATTAGGGGAAATATTGAATTGATACATAGCTCAAGTATAAGAGTATATTTAATTAGTCAAGTAGCTATGGTACTACAAGGGACTTGGGTTCAAGTCCTTATCAGTTACTTTTCTTGTTCATCACTGTCAAGTTTCTATTTACTACTTTGAACCATATTCCTGATGAATATTCCTTTTTAATTTTTTCTCTCATATCTCTTCCTATGAATTTTATATTCAAATTGGAGGGCCCGCCCAAATTTTCCATATCATATACAATTAATTTGGTGTGGGCCACAACAAAGTCTTAATACTAGTTCCACCACTTGCTTTGTCTGATCAAAGGGTCATGCAATGAGATCTGATTGAGCATATTATTATTAAACAGAACAGTTTTGTTTGTGGCTGATAGAGCAGAACTTGCTGATGAATAGTATGCATGGACGTGCAAGGGTGCACTGCGGGTCCATGATTAGCCTTTTCAACTTTTTTGAGAAATTCAATTTTATGACCTATACATATATTGAGAGACATGTTATTCCATGTCTTGCACAATGAAGCAATGCCAAATGTGATAGTGAAAAAAGAGGAGAGAATTCTCAAGAACACTAAATAAATAAAAAATGATTGAGATATGCCAGGGTGCAAAGAATATGCTGCTAATAGGAATATGCTGCTAATAGGACATAAGTACCAAACTATGGCCCTTGCATGCTGGAATTTTCAGTGGCAGACTGCTGGGTGACAAGAAAAGCTTTGACGATGCCGTGGTCCACGAAAATCTATCAAAATTCAGCACCTGACAGTAAAAATGAATAACACCCAGTTGGTGAGAGGAACCAACAAGCAAGTGCTTAAATCTGAGCAACAATCTCCCACTTATACCTGCACGTCATCCAACAATCCAGTCCCAGAGTCACCGCCCACCACTATCATCTTATTCCCAATGACTGCTGCTGCATGCTACACATACATAATTCACAATGAATAACAACAATTCAGTCATTTTACCTTGAAAGACACAAGTAATAATAGGTGCAGTTGCAGAAAAAAGACAGAGAGAGACATTGGATCTAGGAGTAGGTTTATCCCCAGCAATAGACAAGACCATCCAGTTCTCTGAGCTGCCACTAGTTATCTCAGTTGAAGGCTGGCAATCAACTTCATCAGAATGGCCACTTGACCCTCCAGCATCTTCTCCTTCTCCCTGGCCAATTTTTTCATTCAATGAAGATGGAGATTCCACGTTAATTGATGAAATTACTAAAATAGAAATAGAGCCAAACAACGAAACAAATAAACGTTACTTACATTGGAGTTTCCGTTCCGTTTGGGGTGTCTGACGGGAGTTCTGGTTCCCGGATTGGCCTCAGAAAGCTGCACCTTCAATCTGATGTGATTGTGAGCACGCCAATGTTATGCTACCAAATAAAGTGATTGAAGAAAAAAAAGAAAAGAAAGGGTCTATTTACCTGCCAAGTTTCATACGGCGACGAGAAATGCCAAACATGTTGATGAAAGGTAAATGGCAGCAGCAGCAGGAGGAGGAGGAAGGAAAGAAGAAAAAATTGGAGAGAGATGGAGAAGTAAGTAAAAACCCTAAAAGGCCAGAAAGGGAAGGCACATTATGACATCAGCCAGCCTGAGTCCTGAAAGAGTTTAGTTTCTTTGCTGTGCCCAGAAAGAAAGAGAGCAAAAGTGGAAAAGGAAAAGGTAACCTGCCCTGCACTACACAGCTATGGTGTGAGTTTTAAAAACGACGTCGGATTAGGATATGTAAGTGTCTTGAATGAAGAAGGAAGAAAGAAAGAAGCAAGTTAATTAGGCATTAGCTGGAAGGAAGTGAAGAAGCAAAGTTAAGATGAGATGACAGAACATAGAGAGGAAGCGCACGTTAGCACAGTGTCAGGTCCGCATAAGAAGGATTTTGTTGGATATTACGGCCTACGCTACTCTACTGTTTTAGACTGCTTATTTATGCTTTGTTTTTCAAGTTACCGTTCTAGATGCTTTGTTAATTCTTTTAATTGTCAAATATAAAACTATTAAATATTTTAACATATTAGATATATTTATTTGGTTCAATATTTTAAAGATATTAATTAACAAAGTTTATATTTTTTTATAAAAAAATTATATTTTCAATTATGATTAATTAGTGTGGAGATTAATTCTATGCTATTAATCATTATGATTAATTTGACTCACTACAAAGTGGTGATTTGTGGGGTGAGTTGTCTTGGGAATTGGTAGTTGAGGAAAAGCATAGACCGTATCACACGTCAGTGTTTGCTTTGTTTTGTTTGTGGACCTGGCTGGAAGGCTGGACCCAGAGAGAGTAAAGGACAATGCCCGATCCTCTTCACTCTACACTGTTGTTGGAGGTTGCAGCTGTATTTATTTTCATCTTTTTTTATTAATAATAACAAATTTCCTTTCATCTTATGTAAATATTTAATTTAAATTAATCTAAATAATATTTCAAAAATTAAATTAATATTAATACTATCCAATTCAACATAAAACCGTTGTCACGAAGATTAGAGCATCTCCAATGCAAGGTGCTTAGTGGGTTTCTTAGGCTAAGCACCTGTTTCTTCAGAGTTCTTGTGCGTTGGAGCACAATGACGTAGCGGAACCGATTTCTTCCGCGGATGATGGGTTCCTTATATAAGGAACCATTTCTTGTGGATTAAAAAATATTATTTTGGTCTGAAAATCGTTATTCTCGTTATTCTTAATCACAATCCACATTACACAGAACATCAAAGTGATTCAAAAGGAAGAAGAGAGGAAGATGAACAGTTGCAACAACAATGAAACGAATACTGACCTGAAGAAGGAGGAGCTACGGCGACGGACCACAACAGCGACGGCAACCCCACGGCGACGGCGACCCCGACAGCCACAGCGTCAAAATTTCTTCTTGTTGTCTTTGTTCGCCTTGTCGAAGCAGAGAGCGGAAGGGAGAATAGCGGAAGGGTCTTCATGCGAGGGAGGGGGAAGCTGCGCGATGAAGGTCTTTAGGAGTTTGGGGCGCGTATGGTACTGGTGAGTGAAGAAGGAAGGAGGAAAGGAGAAGAGAGGAGAGGAAACGGGGAAGAGAGGAGGCCGCGGGTGACGGTGGTGGTGCACGTGGGAGGCCGTGGGTGTGGAGAATAAAGAAAACGGAGAAGAGAGATGAAGAGGCTGAGGGGAAGAGGAAGGGTTTGGTGAGAGTGAAGAGAGAAGAGAAGAGGCTGAGCGTTTATGAGTGGAAGTGGAAGAGATAAGGTGAGCGGAGAGGTATTGGTCCGTGATAAGCGTTTGTCGTGTGGCTTCAAAACAATTTAACTAAGCTAATTCTGCAGCACAGGGTTAACCTAGGTCGACTCAGAGACACGATCAATATGGTTCTAGCTTCAAATCATTGGTAATAATAAGGGGGAATTTTATCAAACAGTTGGTATCCGCAAAGTAAAACATGCAAGAACACAAACTAAAATTAAAGAACAATGCAGAAATTAACAAGATTATCAAAGAGTAAAGTAAAACAGATTAGAAAGCATCAATCTAATTCATCAACCCAAGCTATTCAAATCATCATCATTCTCATAAGTTGATTCTATCATGAACATTCATTCAATTTCAATAGAAGCAGTTCAATCGATTCTACTCCTAAATTAATTGAAACCGCAAACCCTAATTGAAATATCATCCAATTAATCTGTGATTTATATTCGAAATTAGGCAATGAATCCATAACCTAATCCGCTTTCAATTCTAAACGCATTCATAATCATGAAAACAGAATAGCAATTGAAGAAGAAAGTGAACATTCACACAGAATTCGAAATACTAAACCAGAACTCAAATTCTCCTCTTACTTGGGTTGGATCCTTGGATTGAGTGATTATTTAGCCTTCCATGATGATCACCAAGGAAAGCCCCATGAAGTAAGTGCAGAAAAATGGAAGAATAGCAAAATAGAAATGAAGAAGATGAAGAACAATGAAGAACAAATGAGAGAAAATGAAGAACAAGCTTTTAATTCTAAAAACTAAAGAAAAGAAATAATAAACTTGTTTGTGCAAAATGTAAAGTGCTGTCCAAGTTTCACTAAAGTCACTAATATGTAGTGACAAGGTCTGGAGTTTAAAATGGGCCATAAACAAACTTAACAATTCTAGTTATTTGCTATTTACAACCATAAAATCAAATTCGCAGCCCAAAATTGCAAGTGCAGAGGTTCCGATTTCGAAGCTTAAAATGACCTTCCAAATGACAGAATTGGCCTCGGGCTATTTCTAGCAAACTTGTAGATCTTTTTGTTATCTTTCCAGGGACTCCTAAAACGCTCCATTCGGAGTTCTGTAGCACTCTATAGGCCCTGCACAAGTCAGATATGTAAAGTGAGCAAAAATCTGAAAATGCGCAACAAATAGCAATTAAATCCACTTACTAGCCTAAGACAAAAACTGAATTAGAATAGGAAAATAAAGGTCCAAGAGAAGTCAAATAGGCTAAGAATGATATAAAAATATTTACCTAAAGGCACTCCATCAGTCCGCGTGAGAGGAAGCTTCTGGACTAAAAAAAGAATTACAAAGGAAAATAAAAAAAGTAAAAGCCATTAACAATTAGAAGAAAAAAAAGAACAGATGCAAAGTAAAAAAAAAAAAAAGCTGTTAAAATTTTTAAGTAGTAATATATTTATTATAAACCTAAATATAATTTTTAAGTAGTAATATATTTATTGATTATAAAATTTAATTATAATATAATTTATATATTCTTATATCAAGGTGAAATGGTATAATTTTGCTTTTAAATTGTAAACAGTATAATGAAAAGTTAACGTTACAAATATGACCGTTGAAAAAAAAATTGTTGTAAATTGATGTAATTTTTTTTTTCAGACAACTCCAAGCAGATTTAGTTGAGCATAGTTGGAAATGTTTCGGAAACGAAAATAACAATAACTAAATTGATGTAATTTTTTTTTCAAGGTCTAGATTTTTTATTTATTTCGATGTTATTGTGTTTAATTATTTATTATTATGTAAAATTTTGTTTTATATTGTTACGCATTTCTTTTTATTTATTTTAATTTATATTTATGAAAATTGAAAAAATGTTAAGTTTTATTAAAAAAATATAAATATATGGATTTTTTTGAGTTCCTTGTGATTTTTTGCATTGGAACAAAATATTAAGTGAATTCCTTAGGAGTGACATGACGCTGTGAGGACCACAAAAAGTACTGCGGGGCCAAAAAAATTGGTTAAGAAACCCAAATGAGTTTCTCCCATTGGAAATGTTATGTACTAGTGGGTGTATTATGATTTTATTTATATATTTTGTTCAAATATACACATTTTTGCTGAACACGGGTGTTCAATGATTAGAGCTCCTTCATTTGAAAACATCAAATTATATGGACGGTGTCCTTTCTTTTATCACTTTGGTTTGGATACGATAAAGTAGAATA